>CM051258.1:6724293-7114572 GCA_027921565.1 Artemia sinica | reverse complement strand
CTTTTAAAGAAAGATTGAGTCAGGTTAATATTTACAATACTCTAGAAAAATTAGTTCTGATGACATTACATTGGTTACATCAAAAGAATTGTCCTTGTATGATGACTCTAAATGATAAAATTCATTTGGTCTAAAATTAACCATCAACAGTCATGAGCATGAGAAAATTTTCCAAGCTGTTAAAAAAGGGAATATCACCCATTAAAGAGTAATTATTTTCATCAATACTACACTACACTTTCTAATTCACCATTTCAAGAAACTATATTTTAGATATGTCGAGGGGCTGTTGTATTGAACTAATGGTCCTAGGTAGTCTAGAGAAGGACAATTCAAACGTAAATTGAGAGTTCAAGGGTCTTCTTTGTTAGTAAAAATATTTTTCCATGACATTTTCTGCGATTTTGTAGCATTAGGCTACGATTTAACCCCAAAGAGGGCCAAGCTTCAATCGATTGAAAAATATGATATAACCAATAAGCTTTGAATTATTGAAAAAAAAATTGGGCTTTCCAGTTTCAGAGGTAGCAATGCTGCACAAATGGAGTACGGTATTCGTTCCTGAAGAGTCGCGTGGCCCATATATAATAAACAGTTGATATATACTTTCATTTTTAACCTTCATTTAACCATGTTCAATCACTTGAAGTTTCGTAAAATTATGTATAGCAATGTATAATGGTGCATCAGTCATCTTTAAGGCCCTATTTTGGATCTTCTGGAGTTTGTCAGAAGGACCTTAGGAACCCCTGCAAAAAGCAGCGTCCATATTTTGTAATAGGCCTAGTGTATAACTTTTACAGAGGGATAAGAGACCTATATTTTGAAGTCTTAACTCTTCAAAGATGAAGTTTGTCTAGTCTATCTGTAGAATTGGATTCTATTTCTTATATTAAACTAAAGTTCGACTTGTATGTCCTAATTGTGGCTCTAAACAACTTATTAATAACAACTCCATTGTTTCCCTAGTAAATTGCCTTTGCTTCGCAACTTGAACTCCAGAGCCCTTGACGTGACCCTATTATGTAAATTGTCTGTTATTTAAAGTGCTAACTCTTTTTTTTTCATTCTAGAGAGAGTCATTCTAGTTTGACGGTATTAATTGTGAAAGTTGAAATGATGACTTTCAGACAAGATAATGGCATTGACATCTTCCCTATTAAATTCAGATTAAGAAAATATCAAAGAATGAGCAAATTGATGAAGAGTTTCTGTGATCATGTAGTAAGTAATTAATATAGAAAGAAAGAAGAGTGGAAACTTGGTTTACATACTTAGCTTTCGCGCAAATATAAGCTATTAATATTATTTTGAATTGAAGAAAATATTACGTGAGTATGTTAAAATAAAATTTACAAAAGCAAAAACAGCACAATAGCATATCTTAAAATGCCAAGCGATCAGAATATAAGTGGCAGGTCAACTCAGGTAGTAAAAAACAACAACGCAAATATGGCCACCATAGAGTCCCTAAAATTAAGACAAGGAGCCTTTGGTCCTTACAGTTGATTTAGAGCCATGCAGTTCCGTTTATTTTACTTTCATTAAGAGGTTTCCTAAAGGCTGCTGAAAGGTGTCAGACGATTTTGCTCTCTGTTTTCTTCAAATTCAGATTTTTTGTGTGTGTGTACTAATACTAGAGGTGATTCAGTTGGCAACAACATTGCTGCCTGATAAAGCAGACAGGCTAGCAATGGTCTCAGTAGTAACAAGCCTAAAAATTCATTTGCAGCCAGGACAGCTCTCTAGCGTTGCCTATAATAAATAGTCATCAAGTATTATTTGTACATTTTGTTTTTTCCAGAGCAACTTCACATCAGCAACATCTCAGGAATGGCTTTGGGTATTTCTTTGAAACTTTCAGGTCATGTTGAAGGGATATTAAAAAGCTATCAGAGGTCAGCAAACTCCCCCCCCCCCACCCTTAAAAGATACTCATCACCTCGTCAATACTTATCAAAGTTATTGGATAGCCTTTTTGTTCAAATTGGGCAACATTTCCTACAACTATTCCTCTAGGGATCATATGACCCCCCCCACACACAGCTCCCATGCAGGGTATCTTAGTTTGGGTACATCTTTGTTATTGATTTTGGTCTTTCGTTTAAGAATCTAGGCTATTCCTTTGTGCAAACCCCAAAATTCGTTCATGGTTACTGTAGCTAAGAATTTGTGTGTGCTAATTGATAAATTACTTTCAGATGTTACTCATAATGTTAACCCTACCTGTTTGGGTTCAAATTGGACTGATCAACGCAACCGATATTGCACCCCAAGAATCGCTAGGAGAGAACTTGGTTTCAGCTATATTCATGAGTTAAACTCTGGTTCAGCCAGAAGCCATAATTTAATATTCTCTATTGTTATTGTTAAGCTAAAGAAAACCGCTTAGATATTAAGAAATCAGATTAGAAAAAAATGAATTATATTTCAGATAAAAAGCTAAAAATCCATTGAACTGAAAGCAAACTTGATATGGGAACCTTAAAGGGAAGAATTGTATTATCATAGTTTCATAGTAAATCTGCCCAAAAGGAACAAGCGTTTCAGTTCAAGAAGGAGTTTTAAGGAATTTTAATGATTAAGATAAATTTACTCTGTTCGAGTTATGTCTTATCAAGAGTATAATCAAACATTTTGAATATAGTATAATTAACTTAAGTCAGAGAAGGGAACACAATTCCTTGTTATATATTGGGGAACAAGTTGGTAAAGTTTATTTGGGCTAAGCTCTGCTGTCCCAGTGGATAATACACAGCTGAAAATCAGAGTGAATTGACTAACTTTGTCTCTCATCAGTATGTATTGTTTCTGAATTAGAAATTTTTTTTTGAAAATTAAGCAATGATACTTCAACTCAAATTATTGACTCTATTCAGACGTTTGAAAGAATTGTTGTCAATGATGTTACAAAACTAATTTCAACGTTAATAATAAATTATGCTCAAATAAACACCTATATAGTTCGTCTCTTCCAACATACTCTCAATGCTGTTTTTTTTTTTTTTGCTTTAGACTTGCAGTTACAAGATCATGCAATAACAATATGGTCCAAAATATTAGTGGATGCATTAAATTTGCACAATTAGAATTTAGAAAAATTAAGTTAAAATCAATAAAAAGGAAGGACTTTTAAATTTTTTGGGAGAAATAGGAAGGAAAATTACTCCCTTTTTCAGAGGGGAGGGGTGCTGGTCTCGCATATGCTCCTTTTAGGATTTAATTAAAAATTTGAGATGAAAAATAAAAGACTTGGACAGTAAAATCTTTATAGTAATGGAGAAGTTGACAAGCTTTGTGTCTCTATCAGCATTCATTGTTTCTGAATTAGAAAATTTTCTGAGAAAATATTGAAATGATACTTTAACTGATATTTATACTCTAACTGATACTTCAACTGAAGAATATTAGTGAAAAAGCTTTATGTTTAATAGAAAGGAGAAAGGACTTGTATAAGAATTATCTGAGTGATAAATCATATGAAAACAAAAGGAATGTAAAGAAAGTGGAGAAAGCATTAAAATATGAACTAAGGAGATGTGAAGTGGAGGCCATTGATAAAATCGCCGAGGATCTGGAAGATGCAGCTAGACGGCATAATAGTAAAATATTGTACTGGCTTGTTAACAAATTGAGTGGGAGTAGTCAATCCGGACTTGGCCCTGTTAAAAATAGGAATGGGGCCGCAATTAGCGATAAGGAAAAAAACTAAAGAGAGATGGGCCGAACATTTTGAGAATTTGCTTAACCGAGATAGAGTTGCAGGAAAAGATATAGAGGAAAATGAAAATGTTTGTGATACCTTGGATGTGAAGGAAGATTTGTTTTCTGAGGAGGAATTAGTGACAGTACTAAAAGGATTAAAAAATAATAAGTCTCCAGGTGCTGACAGGCTAGTAAATGAGATTCCTAAATATGGTGGCTCTGAGGTTAGAAATAATACAATTAGCAATAAGGAAAGAATCAAAGAGAGATTGGCAGAACATTTTGAGAATTTGTTAATTCGAGATAGGTTGCAGGAAAAAATATAGAGGAAAATGAAAATGTTTGTGATACCTTGGATGTGAAGGAAGATTTGTTTTGTGAGGAGGAATTAGTGACAGTACTAAAAGGATTAAAAAATAATAAGGCTCCAGGTGCTGATAGGGTGGTAAATGAGTTTCTTAAATATGGTGGCTCTGAAGTTAGAAATAAGTTACTGAAGATTGTGAATATAATTTTTGAAAAAGGGGAAGTACCTAACGATTTTAGGAAAACCTTAATTAAACCACTTTATAAGAAAGGTGATAAAAGTGAGTGTGGGGCGAAGTCTAATTAGACCGGACGACCGTGCACCTAATACTTTCCTGACACTGCATGACTGCACTCTTACTATACTTCGGTATACGGAAACGAGAATCTTGCCATAACCAACCAGTATGAAAAGGAAGTCACCAGCTGGCTTGCGCGCTTCTCGGGACAGCGCTGTGTTGTTCCCATATCCCTGGAAAAGATCAAAATCGCAGTCCAAAAGGCACTTTCCAAAGGAAAAAATGGGACAGATGGCGACGGTCTCACAACAAAACATCTCAAGCACTTACCTGAAAGTTTCTATTCCCACCTTCACCTTATCTTCCAGATGTGCATCACCAGGGGTTTTGTACCAAACAGTTTCCTGAAAGGAGTCGTCACTTCTATCGCCAAGAAAGGAAAAGATCCCAATGACTGTAAATCTTACAGACCCATAACAGTCTCTTGCATCCTGCGCAAAGTGTTTGAGTATGTGATCTTCTCCGAGCTGGATACTGGAGATTTCGGGGATAATCAACTTGGATTCCAGAAAGGTCTCGGTTGTCCAGAGGCTCATCGCCTTCTTGCTAACGTACTTATGGACTCAGAGAGAAACAAGTCGCCTCTCTATATGTGTACTATAGATATTTCAAAAGCTTTCGACAGCGTCAACCACATGCAAGCAATGAAGGCTCTACTGCTGAGTGGTGTAAGTGCGAGCATAGTGAAAACATTGAAATTCTGGTACGAAAATTCAATAGTTTCTGCCAAATGGAAAGATAGAACATCAGATCCCGCCAAAATCAAAAGAGGCGTGAGGCAAGGGAGCGTTCTTAGTCCTCTCATTTTCAAACATGCGACTTCCAAGATTCTGGACCGCATCTCGCCCTCCCTTCTACTTCACGGTACCGACCTGTCTTACCTTGCATACGCTGACGACGTCCTTCTGCTCAGTAGATCGTAAGCTGACTTACAAGATAACCTGAGTCGACTCCACAGTGACTTTCTTTCTATCGGGCTCTCTATCAATATAGAGAAGTTTCGAGTTTTTAACCTTCAACGCACCTAAAAGTGAATCTGTGACCCTCGGCAATCATGCAGTCCCTGCAGTGTCTGAGCTACGATATCTGGGTATCATGATTGCAGAAACGATCGGTAAAACCAGGCAATCCATCGTCAGGCAAACAACCACCGCCATTAAACGTGCTTACGGGTCTGTAGTGCCGAATCGCGGACGCTACTCCAGGAAATCTCTAGCCTCAATTTATCGTTCAGTTTGCCAGCCACATGTAATCTACCTTGCCGGTGCATCCCATGTGCTGACAGTGAGAGGCTGTGAAAAAATCCGAAAGTGCTACTATAAGTATGCAAAATTTTTACTGTATATATCCAAGCGATACCGGAATTCTCGACTGGAAAAATATGGACTTCCGGAGCCATCCAAGCAATGGTCGACCATTCGGGACAATTCAGTGTTCAAAGTCAGATTGATGAGACGTCGTTTTTCTCCTGCATTTGTTTTAGTTTCGTATCTTTTTTCTTTTTTGTTGAGCTCCAATATAATCTTTTTGTAGATGGTGGGTAATTAAATTATTATTATTATTTTTATTATTCCATCCCCCTTTATATGGATTATTTGATGGACTTTGTCGTAAGGGGCACAGGAAAGGGAATGGGAGACCCCGGATTCAAATGGAGAGGAAAATGTCTCCTGGACTTAGATTATGCTGATGATTTAAGCATCCTAGATGAAAGTGTGAGCAAAATGAATGAAGTTTTAGAGGTTTAGCGAGTTCTGGGTGCTAGAATAGGTTTGAAAATTAATGTTAAGAAAACTAAGTCACTAAGGCTAGGAATAAGTGAAGATGAAAAGGTGACGTTGGGTAATGAAAAGATTGATCAGGTGGGCAGCTTCACTCATCTTGGTAGTATCTTTAGTAAAGATGGTGGGAGCAGTGAAGATGTTAAAAGTAGAATAGCTAAGGCTCATGGTGTTTTTTCACATTAAAAAAAAGTTTGGAAGAATAGGAAGATAAGTCTGCAAACCAAGATTAGAAAATTAGAAGCTACAGTGATGACAGTGGTCAAATATGGCTCTGAAGCATGGACGCTCCGAAAAGCGGATGAAGATTTGATAGATGTTTCCCAGAGAAATTGCTTAAGGATTGTTCTGGGTACCCGGCTGACTGACCGTATTTCAAACAATAGGCTATACGAAAAATGTGGTTCAATACCGCTCTCTAGGGCTATAATGAAAGAAAGGTTGAGGTGGCTGGGGCACGTTTTGCGGATGAAGGATGACAGATTACCGAAGATTGTTCTTTTCGGCCAATCATCTAGGGCTGAACGGAAAGCAGGTGGTCTCGTCTCGAGTGGGAGGACGTCATAAAGAAATATTTAAAGGGAATGGGAACTTCGTGGGCGGGTGTAAAAAGGGAGGCTTTGAATAGATTGGGGTGGAGGAGGAGCGTGCGTAGCTGTGTTGGCCTGAGGCGGCTTGGTGCTGCGGTGAGTTGTTAGTAGTAGTAGTAGTCAACTGAATAAAACCAACTTAGACATTCACAGTAAATTGTGCTCAAATGTTTACGTCTATAGAGTAAGTCTCTTTCAACATGCTCTATAGATTTATTGACTTTCGAAATTTGGGACAAAGCAGCCTACGTAAAGATATAGAGTAGGTATAGACGTATACCAACTCTAATATATAGACGTAATATTTTAAGCTTGGTAGTGTAGTTCATTCAATGTGTGTCTTATTTGTAGATTGTCTTTAACCAAAACGTTGAACTTTAACTAATTCATTGAAAGCCACATGAAAGCAGATTTATTCTGTGATTACCAGCATCAAACCTTCGGTTGGAACAGGATTCAACAATCTGACGTATATTATCATAGATTACACATTTATATCTCACTGACTTTGCAGGGATACTAGATTAATATGCAAAAAAACTTTAATTATTTACATGTTCCAGTCTGTCCAATCTTCTGCTTTCTCAATTTACTTGAATGATACAATAGCGAAAACTCTGATTTGTAAGAGGAGTATTAACACCACCAATTCTTTATATATCCACATTTTGTCCAAAGATTGATATTATTGTGCTATAAATAGAATTGTTAATGTAGTGTTTGAAGCGTTTCCAATTATATTCTTTATTAGTACCTGGAGTCAAATGACCTTTTAGGCGATCACCAATATTTAATCCATCGGAAATGTTCAACACTCGACTACCTAGTGGCGGTCGCCCTAAAGGTCGTTTCACTCCAGGTACTAGTAAAGGCTACGGTTGAAACACTTTTGTATACAAGAGGAGAGAGTAATAGGCCTATTTGAGCCTACGTTCGTTGGATCACCATCTGGTTTAGTGATAGAAATGATATGGGTGGATTTCCACGTGTGAAATGCAAATTTTTCAGAGGGAAAACACAGCAGGAAAAGTTATGACTAAAGTTCAGCAATTTCGGCAGTGCAGGACTTCAATGTCTTGCACTGCTAACATCAGATGTGCTGTCAGGACCCATTTATTTGGTCATATCAAGATGCGTTTGAACTTGTAGGACTTTAGGAGTAAAATGGTTCACGTGGACAAGAACAGTATCGGTTTGATTAGGGAGATCAAGAATTTCTAGTTTTATTAGAACTTCTAGTTCAACTAGAATCTAGTTGTATTAAGATGAGATGCATTTAATGCCCATTAATACTTTTTTTTTCTTTCTGTACATTCCTTTCTTAGATATGAGTTATTCATCAGATATCGACAGATTTCTTCAAAATCCGCCTTTAACTGTCAATAAGTGTTATTGAGCCATAATTTTTTTTATGTTTGAATGAAATCGAAGTAAAAAAGAAAAGTATTGACAAGTAAACTGTCCTATTGAAGTGACGAAATTAACTTAATAATCAGAAAGGTATTAATTTCCAGAAATTTTACTGCAAACTTGATTATTGTCATGTTTTGACAAATACATATACATTTTTCAAATACATACCACTTAATAAAAGGGCACGAGGGAAAAGGACAAAGGGTTAAAGTTTTTTTTGGTTTAAGTTGCACTAGTTTAACCAAAGAAAATTGCTAAAAATCATTCACCAAATTAAGGATACTGAAGAAACCACCTGGTTACAATTTTTACAAATTGTATGTTTTTACACATCCCAAGTTTTTCCGAAGTTTCCCAAAAGAAATTTGTTTATTCGAAATCTTTCCAAAAAATAACGTTTGTAAATGCATGAACGTTAACACAAAAAGAAATTATTAATTTTTGTTAAATTTAATTTTGGGGAAGATTACAGCAAACCCTTGGAAGGACGGATTTGACACTCAGAACCTATCTTGTGCTCGTTTGAAGTCTTAAATTTGCTCTTTTCTTTTCATAAATTACTTTTTATTTGATATTATAAAAAGTGGATAAGATATGCTTTCATTCCGTAGAATCTTGTATAAAGTTCTCGTTTTATCTCTATCTATTTATAATAGCTAAAATGGGAGCCGCCCTCTCCTCAGCTTCGGTGCAGTTAACTTTTTTACAACATTGGCTTGCGCTTGGACGAATAAAAAAATAAATTCACTGTAGCACTAATGGATGCACCCAAAATTCAATACACCACCTCTTCCAAAATCCTGGATCCACCAATGACGTGACATCTGAGGAAATCTTCTGTTAAATTTCAGTTCAAATATCTACCATTCAATTTCTTTATCAAAACACATTATAAAGAAAAATGTACAAAAAAATTGCGTTTTAACAGAGGTGGTTTAATTAGTTCCTCTTTGGAAGCTGTTTTCCTTTAATACGGTTGACTCTCTAAAGTCTTAGATAAAACTTGGTATCAAAACAACTGTTAATTAAGTGCTTTGTCTTAATTAAAAAAGCCCGCCTTAATTAAAAAAACCGCCTTTTTTTCTTCTTCCTTTTGTAGGATTGATCTGATAGTATGCGCCTCTAGTTAATGTTATGTTCTATATTTTCAGAACTTGCCACTCGAAAAACTACGTTTTTTATTTAATGGTAGAAGAATCAATGGTGAAGACACTCCCAAACGGCTAAAAATGAAGACCAATGACGTAATTGATGTGCTTCCGGTGCATCTTGGTGATTTAAATTAGTTCCACTACGAGTTAGATAGAGGACATTTAGTTCCACGTTTAATCTGAAGAAAATGTAAAGTCTTTCAATCTCCTTTTATGCTTCGTCTAAAATAAATTTGTATTTTCTGTTTCTTTATTTTTCTTAGATGGAGTAATATGGAGGTAGGAAACAAAAGATAAGGCTGCTGTGAAGACAGGGGAAATTTTATCCTCCATTTAAAGGTATATGAAGTCTAAATTTGGTTTGTTAAAGTCATCATAAGAGTGTACTATATTTGCGTCAATACTAAATGGCTACTGAAAAATAAACCAATCGAATAAAGAATCAATAATAAATAGTTTAGTTTCACAAATATAGTTAGGTACTTGACATTGTGTACATATTATCTTATGCATATCATTGAATTATATTTTCCCCTTTTTATAATCATGTGCATATTATTATATTACGTAATAATATTAGATTATATTATAGTTCTATGCATAACTGCATGTTAAAAACCAGAAAAGAGACAAGAAAAACTAAAAATTTAAGGGTTCTTTAAACCAATAGAACTTCAAATACAATGGCTCTTGTTGTCTTCTTTCTTGCAAATCATATTTTTAGCATTTACAGTTTTAGATCTAAAATCATCCTGAATTGAACCTGTCTACGGTCCGTGGAGCCTTATTTTCGAACCTTTGCTTCTTAACCTTTTAACTTGGGTGAATACCTTGGATTAGAAGTACCAATGGTCCCTGGAGCCTTATTCTCGAGTAGCGTTTTATAAAGGCTAAATCGGGTTTTCGCGTCGAGAATGGCTTCTTGAGCAGGCCTGGCCGTCAAAATCGTAAATAAAAACTGTTGCTTTCAATGAAGATCATAATCCTAATTATATCTTATCTTGTTCCTTTTCTTTAAGAATTCTATATTAAAACATAGTAAGTGATTTTTAGCCCTTTTTCCATTGTCAAAATAATTCTAAATGCGCACAAGCTCTAGTTTTGTGACAGTGCACTGTGCGAAAGAAAATAGCGGAAAATCCTTGGAAAATAGTGTTGTCACTGTTTCAATTGTTGGGTTAGGTGCCCTCGAAACTAAACTACATGCCCAAAGTGGGTGCAACTTTGAATCCTAATCTTTTACGTTTTAACTTGTTTATTCGAAAAAATTGGCATATTTTTTTTTAAGTATCATTTACAATTATTTCCATGTGAAGTCATACCTATGCAAGGGAGGGGGACTTTTATAATAGACGTTTAGAAGAAAGATTAATGTAGAAAATGATTACGATGACTCGTGTAACCTGTGGTTTGACCTTTTTAGCAATCCTCGATATAGCCTTTGCGTCTGGTAGTCAACAGTTTAGTGGAGGCAATGAACACTGTTGGCCTGAGCTTTGACCAAGTTTGGTGAATTCACTCATTGTAATAATACTAACAATAGTATATAAAACCAGTTATAATTGCTCACTAATAAGCAATAATAAAATAAATCTTGAGGAAAAGGGGGCTATATCTTGATAGGATTCAAGATTAGGTCTCCAGCGTAGCCATCTTTACAGAAATAAATTGGTCGGTGATAAACTGCCTTACAATTGGAGATGGGGGCGTAGTCCCCAATTAATTGATTTTATTGAGAACTAAGAAAGAATTCAATAGCAAGGGCAGGAGAAATAAAGTCAAGGAAGGGCAAATTCCCAAGATGTATCTTAGAATAGTCTTTTTTTACATACGAAACTTAGAACTTCGGCAATAAATGCTTGCTCTCTTTTTGCTTAAAAAAACTCTTTGTTTGGTATTCTCATTGCAAAAAAAAAATTATCTCCCTAGATTTTGAGCAACACCTTTTTTTTGTATTTTTTGTAAAAAATTAAAAGTAAATCTTGGCCCTAACAAATTGTGCATTGGAAAAAAAAAAACTTGCATTAAAAAAAAAAATTAGTCCGAAGTCAGAACACGTTGAATGCTGTTCATCTACTGAATAGCGAAACTCCAACTGATTATGATTACTTTCTTGTTGTTCAACTGGTCTGTTTCGTAGCAAGATGACTATTTAATTAAGCAGTACGGCTTTTTGCAAATCGCTGCATACACATTTGATTAACACAGTTTTGGAACGTTTAAGTATAGTAATGATATTTTTTTTTTTATTCACACACTTACTAAAGAAATTCTCTGGTACATCTTTTTTTTTGGTGCTAACGTTTATAGAACAAGTAAACATGAGGACCAGACATTTACCAGATCTCCCAGTGCAAAAAAAGGAAAACTTAACATGGGCGTAGGGAGGGGGGGCAGCTGCCCCCCCCCCCTAGACCTTCAAATTTACATTAGATATGGCTGAAAAAGCACAGGTCTCTGCTTGATGAGTATTTTTTTTACAGGTCTCTGCATGATGAGTATACATCGAGATAGAATAAAAGTCAAACAAGAAGCAATCATCCATAATGTCTTGGAAAGATTTATCTGTAATCCGAGAAGATTAATACTGAAGCATATTGATGATTTATAATTTTTGGTGATTACTTATCAATAAGGATTTCATAAGTATGATAGCACTTGCTGGCAATGTAAGGTTTTGTGAACTGCCAATATAACTTCAGCTCCCCCCCCCCTTCATCACAGAAGTGGCTGCCCCCTCCCCTAGGCAAGAAGCTACGTACGCCCATGCCGACATAACTTCATCTCCCCCTCCATCACGCTATAGACTGCCCCCCCCCCTAGACAGTATGCTGCCTACGCCCATGAAACTTAACCAAAATGTGCCGAACAATTTAATTGTAAAAAGTAATTTTCAAAAGAACTATATTATATCAAGACCTCTAAAATGTTCAAGAAACGTTTCAACTGGACTGCATTAGCAACACGCGGTGTAAACTGTGTGTATGTCAACACAATCCATGTTTGAATTACTATCTGTGCCGATGTGTTTGATGTGTAAAATGTTGATATCATGGCGACATTTTGCCTTCTTTTAACAACAGAACAAATATCTCTATTTCTTTCCATGTTGACATTCAAATTATAAATTCAAGCGGAAAATGAAAAGTGAATTGAGGCTACTGCAAAAGGTGCGTCTGATTCGCTATTCGAAGTCGACATAAAAAGGTATAAACCAAACGCTAAAGAGTAAACACACTGGTGAAACGATTAAATGGCAAAACTAATTTTGAAATTCCGCAAAATATCTCAAAGACATACAACCTGAATTATGGTAGGACGCTGTAAACCATATCTGGGTAAGGTTGACCCATGCACTTTTGAGCTCGTATCATAGTTCAAGCATACCCATCACTTTACTATAAAGCAGATCCGGGATACCAAAAAATCAAGAAATAATAATGTAATTTGGGAAGCCATGGGTTTTCTGTTGAAACAAAATGGTAAGTAAGTCTATTTACCGGCTTAAAACATTGGGTTGCGGTAACATACTTTGTAGTTAGACAGGTAATCAACAAAGAAACTGACATAGAAATTTAGTTGTTACAATCTGTTAAAATATTCTGAATGGGTGCAACATTAGTCTTTGCCTTGGCTTTATTTGAACGTTTTAGCCACTTTAAACGCACTAACAGTTAGGGAAGAACCATTATATAGATATAAGATGTTTAGGTATCAGTTTAGCATTTCCACTCTCTAGAAGGAAACATTGTAAAATTCCAAAAACTAATTTAAAAATTTGTAAATAGCTCAGGCCTAGGAGGTACTGCAGCCAAATGCTGTTGGCTTTACTCCTTATTAGTATTAAATAAAAAAAAACAAGTTTATTTAACTGAAAGTAAGGAGCGACATTAAAACTTAAAACGAACAGAAATTATTCCGTATATGAAAGGGGCTGTCCTCTCCTCAACGCCTCGCTCTTTATGCTAAAATCTTTATTGTTTTAAAAAATAAAGTTGTGTGACAGAGTTAAACCTTAGCGTAAAGAGCGAGGCGTTGAGGAGGGGACAGCCCCTTTCATATACGGAATAATTTCTGTTCGTTTTAATTTTTAATGTCGCTAAATAAAAAAAACTTGTTTTTTTTATTTAATTTCTGAATGTTTTTGAATCAATGCAGCTTTGACTTTGGCTCACCGTACATGAATAATTAAAATGAAATTTCCATATTAATTTTACTTTTTTTGGCTAAATGGCTTTCTCGAAATTTTTTTCTGACGTAATTTACGAATTAACTTACGTAACGAACATCTATATTCGTATGTTTTTATTACGTATATTAGGGAGTTTGCCCCCTAGTGAATACCTCGCTCCTTATGCTAAAGTTCGAATTTTTCTTGAGTCACAAACCTTTGAATCACAAAGGACGGTTAAATAGAATAGATAGCTCTTTTCAAAGTACTGAAAAAAACTTTAGCGTAAAGGGCGAGGTATTGACTAGGGTGCGAACCCCCTCATATACGTAATAACTTCTGTTCGTTTTAAGTTTCTAATGTTGCTAATTGCTTTCAGTTGAAAAAACTGTTTTTATTTAATTTCTGATCGTTTTTTATATAATGCTGAGAAATCCGTCGCCCCCTTCATAGAAATGTCCCTTCCCCCAAGAAAACATCCTCCATGGAAATATCCTCTCCCTTAACCCCCTCCGGAGAGCCCCCTCCCTCCACCAGAAAAAAATACCTCCTGAAACATCTGTACACTTCCAAGTTTTCCTTAACACCAACAAATTTTCTCATCGGAATAACAACTTTTTCCTTAATACTAACAAACTTTTACTTAACACTATCAAATTTTTCTCTTAGAAGTAAAAGGTTTTTCTTAACAGTAACAAATTTTTCTAATAGCACCAACGTTTCCGTCAATGACAACAAATTTCTCTTAAAAGTAAAAATTTTTTCGTTATGATAACAAGTTTTCTGCCTGAAGTAGCAAGTTTTCCTTAACACTAACAAATTTTTTCTTCGAAGTATCAAACTTTTCCTTAATACCAACAAACTTTTAACTAACACTATCAAATTTCTCTTAGAAGTAAAATTTTCTCACCAGTGGTAACACGTTTTCTGCTAGAACTAGCAAGCTGTCCAACAAAGATAACAAATTTTATTTTAAAGTAACAATTTTATCGTTATGATAACAAGTTTTCTCCCAGAAGTAGCAAGTTTTCCTTAACACTAAAAAATTTTTTCTTTGAAGTAACAACTTTTTTCCTCAATACTAACTAACATTTACCTAACACTATCATATTTCTCTGAGAAGTAACAATTTTTTCGTTTATGATAAAAAATTTTTCTAATAGCACCTAGTTTTCCGTCAAAGATAACAAATTTCTCATAGAAGTAACAATTATTGTCAATTTCTGTTAGAAATATTAAGCTTTTTGTCAAAGATACCAAATTTTTTTAGAAGCTACAATTCTTTCGTTTATGATAACAAGTTTTCTGTAAGAAGTAGCAAGTTTTTCTTAACACTTAGAAGTTTTCTCTTACAAGTAACAAATTTTTCTTTATAGCCCAGTAAAAATAGCGTTTGAGGTCAAACAAATTGCAACAAAAATGATTTTTGCACCAAAAAATCAGGAGAACAACACACTAAAAGCCCATCAAAATCTATCGATGGGAAAAAGTTTGACAGGGGAAAAAAGAGGGGAAAGAGGGAAAATTCTGAAAAAATGCCAGGACCTCTGATTTTAGCACTGTAAATACCCAGTCCTACGTAGTTCAAGTCGCAGAACTCGAATTCTGCATCAGAATTATTATTTCACACAATCGGGGGTATCTGATAGGGTTAGCGGGGGAAAAATGGGAAAATGAGGAAGACTCAGATTCGCTCGATTTCATCGCTGTAAAGGCTATTTCTGATATTATTTGAGACGCAGAATCCAAAATCTTCCTTCAGAATACTAGTTTTCCCTCATCGGAAAAAACTGGCAGAGGGTGAAAAGTAGGGAAATTGAATTCTCTTTCTTTTCTTTTGGCTGCGGAGCCAATTTCAATAACGATTCGATCACAGTATACTAAGAATCATCACGGTGTATAAAATTGGTACAGATTGATGGTACTTTGGCAAGTCACAGACATAAAACAAATCAAATAATAAAAAACTTAAAACAGGAACTTAGTTGTTAAAATCGTCATCAAGGTCAATGCTTTCTGAATTTTGGCAGTCGGTACCATGACACTCGGCACATGCTTTTGTGCAGTGAAGTCCGTTTCTTTTGCAACTGCAACGCTTTGTTTCACAACCTGACTTGCAAGCACATCGTACCATTCTCAGTAGTGCTTCGGGTGCTGGCTTCGAGTCCACCGTTACAGGTACGTACTTGGTTCTGTCTAGCCGCCAACCCCAGTCACATGGGTCCAGATCAGCTGAGCAACCCATCCGTTCCATGACCTGTAGGAAAACTCTGAAGAAGTGAAACTTCGCAGCTGACAATGTCGGAGGCAAGCTTTTTGGGCGGACGAACGAGGTCGAAGAAGCCAGTTTTGTGACAAACATGGTGTGACGCAAATCCTGAAGGTTGGTATCAGCTATAGCCCGATAAACAAGCAGTGTAAGCTTTTCGCCTGCACTGATGATCTGATGCTTTTCTGAGTTCTTCCGGCAAAAAACCGCCGCATTTTTTCGGAATTCTTCATTGATCTTATCCAATAAAAGTGACACTGGCTTTCCTACGCCGTAGAACCTAGAGGTCGTATCGAATCCCAGGAAAGCATGGATGGGCAGTATGACCTCTGAGACTTCCCCAAGCTTGCTTTTTAGTTCTCTTATGTTGTAGAGTTTGGATGTTCCCGGCTTGGTCTCCGCTCGAAAGAAAGTGGGTAGCTTCCTGGCTGGCAATGGTGAAGAAGCAAGACGAGCAGGTCTGTGTCATTGCCAACAAGACAGGTTTCTACCTCAGAACAACTTGTCACTGCGGATGTCGCAATCGTGAAATCTGCATCACCTGAAGCCTACACCACGCGACATCCTGAGGAGCTTAGCACTCCACCAAGCAGGAGGATGAATTTTCCCTTGTTCTTCAGGTTGTTCAGGAAAAAGTCTCTTTTGAGGGTTACCGTTGTTGTCCCAGTAAAGTCGATATCAGGAGATCTTATGCCTTTCGATCTTTTCAAGTGAGTCTAGTCTTTTGTTGACGGTGAATCTTCGTATCCGTCGAACACAAGCGTAGCATTTCCAAAATGAGCTTTGACATAACTAGCGTAGGCCAGACATATTTGTCCAAAAGTAGCGCCGGTTGTCCAAGGCAATTTATGTAGGAGCCATACTCCATCTACAACATATTTGCAACTCGTTGAAAGATTCGCAGAAGAGCCTTCGATCATTTTCCAGAGGGCATTTGAGAAGGAAGCCTTTTCAGCTGTGCGTAGTAGTTGGTATGACCCGAAAAGTGCAGGAGGAAAAGAGCAAAGTTCATAACCAAAAGTATCCGACAAATCCTGACCGTCGGCAGTGGCTACAGCCGCTAGTCGCTGGAACAATAACGTTTGGTCAATCTTGACCGGCTCACCATCAAGCTTCGGAGAAGACTTTGCAGCCATAGTTACGACTTTATCTTTCCTTTTGAGTACAAAAGTCTCTATTGGCTTCCCAACCATCCCTTGCAGTATGAGCAACCCAACGTCTTTTGCTTCTTCGAAGTTGACCTCTGTCGAAGCATTCACTCCGGTAACAATATTCATTAGCTCCTGACCCCTGTTGAACAGCTGCAAAGGCTAAAGGAACTTGAGCAACTTCTGCAAATCTTCGCTGTCTCTCAATATCCTGGACCCCGATGTATCAACGTGCTGGTCGCTTGTGTGGTAAACAGATCCGGTTAGGTCTTGCATGATTGCATTCATTTGAGCTCGCACTGGCATAGATAGTGTCCAGATCGACCGCTGCGCTTCATTCATACCTCTCCCTCTAGTGAGACCGCCAGCGGTCTTCAGAGTTTTCATGAAGACTTGTTCTATAACAAGGTCCGCTGCCAGTCCTGACCACGAATGTTCGGTTCTGTTAACAGAAAAGTGACCAGTTTGGAACTTCTCGTATAATTCTGGCTGCGATTCTTTCAAACCGACAAGGGTTTGTAAATGAAGATGGGCTGATTTAGCATATGCAGTTGGACCACATGCCGCGAAATAAGGAAGCATACTAAACCAGCTCTGAAGATACAGGTTGAAATCTCCAGTTCGCTTAGCGCGAACTGACATCCTAAGAATTTTATTCATTCCGGAATACTGTTCAAGCCACAATTTCACAGTCCTAGATTCGCTAACTAGTTCCTTCTTTGCCCGCTCAATTTCTTCTAAAAGTGAAACCACCGCTGGAGACGCAGAAAGGTCTTCAATAGATATATTTTCGGATGTCTACTCTGTATAGACACTGGCTGCGCTCGCCATTTGGGGTGCGGGTTCACTTCGTTGACCGTCTGCAGTATCTTCGAAAGCACAGGCAAAAAGTAAGATGGGCAGAGCTAAGTCAAGAAGAGAATGTAGGCTCCTAAATACTGAACAAACATAAATAATACGAACATCATTGCATCAAGCCGCAATTGGTAAAAAAATAACCCAAATAATCATCAGTGAATTAAAAAAGATATACAGTAGATAATCATATCAACTAGTGTAAATATGACAAGAAACAGTAAAACCAATTAAACGAACCAATCCCCAACGCAAGCACAACACTTTACACGACTGATAAGATGTTGTCAGCACTCCCTGTTTGTGAAATTTTTTAGTTGGATAATTAGGGAGATACGGAGAAAAGAAATTCACGAGATTTGTCCTTTTCATGTAGAAAACTGAAATTAAAGCACAAATTGAACGAACATAGTGAACTGTTGTCAGTGAGGTAACTAACACAGTTTCCACGGATTGATCATCTCAAGCATTAAAATTCGGTTCCAGGGGCCGCAAGATGGTGTTGGTAAATATAGAGATAAAATGTCACGAAACTGAGTATAGTAGTCACTTAAAAGCGAAAGAATTCTCAATGGTACAAGATAAACAAAAATGACTAACATTCTTGAAGATTTGGAACAAAAATGACCAAATATTCACAAGAAAACTTACCTATTTTGAGTATTCAGCGCCTTACATTTTGGGTAATTCAGTCACTGAAGAGACACTAGATGTCAGTCCAGAGAACTCGTCGCTAGGTGTCATGCCGAATGCTAACTTGTTGATGCCAGGCCTATATCCTGCTAGCAGGATGGTCGCATCTTAACATCGCATTGACCTGGAAAACCAAAATCTCCCCTTCTTCCCCCCTTTCCCCCCTAATAAATGTTCAGGGGACAGAGTAATCGAGATTCTGATTCAAGATTTGGCTTCTACGTTAAAAATTACATCGGAAATAATCTTGACTTGGATCAATCCGAACACTTCTGGATTTTGCGAAATTTCCCCTGGTTCCCCCGTTTTTCCCCTGCCATGGATTTTCCCATGGGTGGATTTTGGTGGGCTTTTAGTATGTTATTCTCTGATTTTTCTGCATTTTTGGGAGTAAAATCATTTTTGTTTCTATTTGTTTGAGGTTGGGCCCTTTTTTAGCTATTTTTACTGGGCTATTAGTACTAACAAACTTTTACTTAACACTATCAAATTTATCTTAGAAGTATTTTTCTCAACAGTAACAAATTTTTTCTAATAACACCAATTTTTCTGAGAAAGATAACAAATTTCTCTTAGAAGTAACAATTTTTCGTCAGTGATAACAAGTTTTCTGTTAGAATTAGAAAGTTTTCTGTCAAAGTTAGGTTTCTCTTCGTTTAAATTAGGTTCATCTAACTTAGGTTAACATGAACACTCATGTTAACGTGTTAAAAAACCTAAACCTGACTTGCTACTTCTGACAGAAAATTTGTTATCATAAACGAAAAAATTGTTACTTCTAAGAGAAATTTGATAGTGTTAGGTAAATGTTTGTTAGTATTGAGGAAAAAAGTTGTTGCTTCGAAGAGAAAATTTGTAAGTGTTAAGGAAAACGTGCTACTTCCGGCAGAAAACTTGTTATCATAACGAAAATATTGATACTTGTAAGAAAAATTTTGTATCTTTGACAGAAAACTTGTTACTTCTAACAGATAACTTGTTATCACTGACGAAAAATTGTTACTTCTATGAGAAATTCGCTATCTTTGACGGAAAGCTTGGTGCTATTAGAAGAAATTTATTACTGCTAAGAAAAAAAAGTTTTACTTCTAAGAGAAATTTGAGTTTGTTAAGTAAAAGTTTGTTACTATTAAGGAAAAAGTTGTTATTTCGAAGAGAAAATTTCTTAGTGTTAAGAAAAACCTGCTACTTCTGACAGAAAATATTTTATCATCAACGAAAAAATTGTTACTTCTAAGAAAAATTGGTATCTTTGACAGAAAACTTACTACTTCTAACGGAAAAATTGTTATCATTGACAATAATTGTTACTTCTATGAGAAATTTGTTATCTTTGACGGAATACTTGGTGCTGTTAGAAAAATATTTTTATCATAAACGAAAAAATTGTTACTTCCAAGAGAAATTTGATAGTGTTAGGTAAATGTTTGTTAGTATTGACAAAAAAAGTTGTTACTTCGAAGAGAAAATTTGTTAGTGTTAAGGAAATCTTGCTACTTCTGGCAGAAAACTTGTTATCATAACGAAAAAATTGTTACTTCTAAGAAAAATGTGCTATCTTTGCTGGAGAACTTGCTAGTTCAAGCAGAAAACGTGTTATCACTGTTCACAAAATGTTACTTCTAAGAGAAATTTGATAGTGTTAGGTAAAAGTTTGTTGGTATTAAGGAAAAAAGCCGATACTTTGAAGGGAAAATTTGTTAGTGTTAAGGAAAACTTGCTACTTCTGGCAGAAAACTTGTCATCATAACGAAAAAATTGTTACTTTTAGGAGAAATTTGTCATCTTTGACAGAAAAGTTGGTGCTATTAGAACAATTTGTTACTGTTAAGAAAAACCTGTTACTTCTAACAGAGAAATTGGATAGTGTTATTTAAAAGTTTGTTAGTATTAAGGAAAAAGTTGTTATTCCGATGAGAAAATTTGTTGGTGTTAAGGAAAACTTGGCACTTCTGACAGAAAACTTGTTAACATAAACGAAAAAGAAATTGTTACTTCTATGAAAAATTTGGTATCTTTGACAGAAAAACTTCTACTTCTAACAGAAAAGTTGTTATCATTGTCAAAAATTGTCACTTTTAAGAGAAATTTTGATATCTTTGTTGGAAAACTTTGTGCTATTAGAAGAAATCTGTTACTTTTTGGGAAAAACCTTTTACTTCTAAGAGAAATTTAAGTGTGTTAAGTAAAAGTTTGTTAGTATTAAGGAAAAATGTTGTTACTTCGATGAGAAAATTTGTTTGTTTTAAGGAAAGCTTGCTACCTCTGACAGAAAAGTTGTTATCACAAACGAAAAAAATGTTACTTCTAAGAAATTTTTTTTATCTTTGCTGGGAAACCTTCCACTTCTAACAGATAACTTGTTATCAGTGACGAAAAATTGTTTCTTTTAAGAAAAATTTGCAATCTTTGACGGATAAGTTGGTGCTATTAGAAAAAATTGTTACTGTTAAGAAAAAATCTGTTACTTTTAAGAGAGAAATTTGAGTGTATTAAGTAGCAGTTTGTTAGTAATAAGGGAAAATGTTGATACCTCCTTAAACTAAACTACAACTCTAAACTAAAACTCTTAACTAAAACTAAACTAAACTATAACTCTAACTAATACTCTAAGCTAAGATTCTAAACTAAACCTCTAAACTAAAACACTCGACTAAAACTAAACTACAACTCTAAACTAAAATTCTTAACTAATTTAAACTAAACTATAACTCTAGCTAAAACTCTAAGCTAAGACTCTAAACTAAAACTCTTAACTAAGACTAAACTACAACTCTAAACTAAAATTCTTAACTAAAACTAAACTAAAGTATAAATCTAATTAAAACTCTAAGCTAATGCTCCAAAATAAAACTCTAAACTCGACACTAAAACTCTTAACTACAACTAAACTAAAACTCTTTACTAAAACTAAACTAAACTATAACTCTAACTAAAACTCTAAGCTAAGACTCTAAACTAGAACTCTTAATTAAAATTAAACTACAACTCTAAACTAAAAATAAACAAAACTATAAGTCTAACTAAAACTAAACTACAACTCTAAACTAAAACTATAACTCTAACTAAAAACTCCAACCTAATACTCAAAACTAAAACTAAACTAAACTCTGACTAAAAACTCTAAGCTAAGGCTCTAAACTAAACTAAACTTTAAATTAAAACTATAAACTAAAACTCTAAACTGTAAGCTAAATCTTTTAACTAAAAGCACACTAAACTATAACTCAAGCTAAGGCTCTAAACTAAAATTCTTAACTAAAATTAAACTACAACTCCAAACCAAAACTCTTAACTAAAACTAAACTACAACTCTAAACTAAAACTATAACTCTAACTAAAAACTCTAAGATAAAACTCTAAACTAAAACTCTAACTGAAACTCTTAACTAAAAACTAAACTATAACTCTAACTAAAACTCTAAGCTACGACTCTAAACTAAAACTAATTTCGAAACTAAAACTCCTAACTAAAACTAAAGTAAACTTTAACTCTAACTAAAACTCTAAGCCAAGAGTCTAAACAAAAACTCTAAACTACAACTCTTAACTAAAACTAAACTAAAACTCTAAGCTAAGACTAAACTAAAACTCTAAAATCTAAACTAAAACTCTTAACTAAAACTAAACTAAACTCTAAATTAAAACTATAAACTAAAACTCTAAACTTAACTATTTCTCTAAACTAAAACTAAACTAAAACTCTAAACTGGAACTATAAACTAAAACTCTGAACTAAAACGAAACTACAACTCTAAACTAAGACATTAACTATAACTAAAAACTCTAAACTATAACTCTTAACTAAGACTAAACTAAAACTATAACTCTAACTAAAACTCTATACTCTAAACTACAACTCGAAGCTAAGACTCTTAACTAAAACTAAACTAGAACTCTAAACGAAAGCTAAACTATAACTCTTAACTAAAACTAAGCTACGACTCTAAACTAAAACTATAACTCTAACTAAAAACTCTAAGCTAAGACTCTAAACTAAAAGTCTAAACTAAAACTAAACTAAACTATAACTCCAATTAAAACTGTAAGTTAAGACTCTAAACTAAAACTACTCTAAAACTCTACTAAAACTAATTTACAACTCTAAACTAAAACTCTTAACTAAAACTAAACTAAACTATAACTCTAACTAAAAGTCTTAAGTTAAGATTCTAAACTAAAACTTCTCTTAAACCCTTAACTAAAACTAAATTACAACTCTAAACCGAAACTCTTAACTAAAACTAAACTAAACTATAATTCTAACTAAAACACTAAGCTGAGACTCTAAACTAAAACTCTAAACTAAAACTATAACTCTAACTTAAACTCTAAACTAAAACTCTTAACTAAAACTAAACTAAACTATAACTCTAACTAAAACTCTAAACTAGAGCTTTAAACTAAAACTAAACTAAAACTCTAAACTAAAACTAATTTAAAATTAAACTGAGAATCTAAACTAAAAAAACTATAGAAAAAGAAAAAAAGAGAAAAAATATGAAAGGAGTTTCGAGCGAAAAATGAAACGCCGAAAAAAGAAAATATCTTGATGCTTGGTTGAAAAATGTCAAAATGGTATTTCCAGGCAGTGATGGATGCGCCGTCCATGCGTAAGATGCGCTGACCTTACATAAAGTGTGTACCAGCATTAAGTTAATGAATAAGAAAAAACGCTTTGGGGGTTTCGGGCGAAAAAAAAGCATAACGTGACAGTGTTGCATAATAATTACGTAGGGTGTGTGCTTTCGTTACGTTACAAGCGGGGAATCCCCCATGGGTTCCTAATGCATTGTTATACAAAATTGCTTCAAGCATATTAGTCTGGTCCGTTTGAAACGGGGTGTGTCATGACGTCATTGGAGTCCAGAAGGGCTGCGTCACGGAATCTTGGCAACTGTGTCCCCTTTAATAGAACCGGTAACCGCATTGCACAGGTGAGAGGGCTTGAGGGGTTGGTAGCTCTACTTATCTGACTTCCATTAATTCCCTATTAATTTTCCTATGTTAATTTCCCTGTGTTAATTTCCCTACCTGTGCGTTTGATATCAGAGCTATTTTCTCTATGCTAATTTCCATACCTGTGCGTTTGAAATCCAATGCTATTTCTCTATGTTAATTTCCCTGTGTTAATTCCCCTACCTGTTTGCTTGAAATCCAATATTATTTTTCCTATGAAGTCCTCTAAGGCTTTTAATTGAAAAACATTATGGGGGAGGTATGATTTGCATAGGGGATAAACAAGATGGCTTCTAGCACCTGGGGGTGCATATTTTTGCATAGGGGATCAATAAAATGGCTTCTAGCATTTGGGGAGCATGTTTTTGTATAGGGGAATCAATAAAATGGCTTCTAGAACCTGGGGAGGCACATTTTGTATAAGGGAAAAAACAATATAGCTCTACCACCTTGAAACATGTTTTCGTATAGCGGATCAATAAAAATGTCTTCTAGCACCTGGGAACGCGTCTAGACATGATTTTCATAGAAACAAGGCGGGAATTTTGCCTAGTAAACCTTTGAATTTCCAATCGAATGATCCTTTTTCGAAGTTTCTACGACAACACCTTCTATAAAAACCTTATATGCCCCCGGGCATAACTTACAACCCTTGCCCTGAGGGCTGTGGGGGAGTTTCCTCCTCAAAAACATAATTTCTATCCGAAAATCAGCTACGCTTAACAATTAAGGCTATCTCAAAATTTTGATTGGATGCCAACATCGTTCTTATATCCCCCCGGGGCATAACATAAAACCCTTGCACTGAGGGATTTGGGGGAATGTCCTCCTCAAAAATATATTTTCTATCTGGAAATCAACTATGCTGAACAAAATAGCTATCTCAAAATTTTGTTTGGATGTGTTTAGGGAAATGGTGGGCGTTGAAGGGGTGTTAGTTGCCTTCCAATCACTTTCGACTATTTAAAAGGGCACAAGCCACTCCAATTTCCAGTTTAATTAGCCTTTTTTGAAGTTTCTACGACAACTTATTCGATACGAAGTGCCCTACTCTAAAGGAAAAAAATAATAAATAATACATTGTGCCAACATCGTTCTTATATCCCCACGGGGCATAACTTAAAACCCTTGCCCTGAGGGTTGTGGGGGAGTGTCCTCCTCAAAAACTTATTTTCTATTTGAAAATCAACAACGCTGAACAAAATGGCTATCTCAAAATTTTGATTGGATGTGTTTGGGGGAATGATGGGCGTGGGGGGGGGCTAGTTGCCCTCCAATAACTTTAGACTATTAAAAAGGGCAATAGCCACTCCAATTTCTCATCGAATGAAACCTTTTCGAAGTTTCTATGTCAACTTCTTCGATACGAAGTGCCCTGGTATGGAAAAAAATAATACATTGTGCCAACATCGTTCTTTACTTAGACAGCGCGATTGTGCTGCCTATGATTGAAAAGCAAAGCCATGCCACCCCTAATGTTTTGATTCGTTGGTGGGACAAGATTATTTCGACCGCTGAACTTGCAAATAAACTCCCACCGTCTCTAGCGAATCAGTTCCGTTTTTGCACTGTTTCACCGGATGTGATACTGTGAGCTTAATTTTCTCCAAAGGAAAGACGATCGTTTGAGCAGTGGTTAGCTCGAATATTTTCTCTTACTGAACAGATTTTGGAGCAAATTGACCGAGTAGTTGAGCTTGAGGAAGATATCGTGAGGCTGTGTTGCAAGATTTTGATCGCCTCATAAAGAAAATCAGAGAAATTTCAGTGTTTGAATGACCTCCACGTTCACTTGTTCCCTCGCCGGAAAACACTAAAGAACCTGCCACCAACCGACGACTCCTTTGCCTTACATGTGAAAATGTGCATTTACCAGTGGTCTACTATGCTGCAGGCCGCTTGATTTTGGATTGGAGATGAAGGACAGATGCATAGTACCTATTAAATCTACCCTTCTTGCTTGGCCATAACACTATTCAGAAAACTCTGCCATATTGCAAGTGTAAATCTTGTGGATAAAAATGTCCATGTGCAGATAGAAGTTGCGATATTTTGTGCTCTTATTGTGGAAAGTGCTGCAAGACCGACGATGATTCAGACGAGGAATAATTGTGCGTGACTTGAAATGGAGGGATACTAGGAAAAAAACGTAATGAATTTTAGAATGTGAGTATTAAATAATAGTGTTTATTCTGTTTTTGTTTTTTAGTTTCTTTACCTGTTTCATTGCTGCCATTTTTTCTAACTAATCGCGTCAGTTTTTTATGAAGACATTATACGGCCTCTAGGCATTTCTATCAGTAGTGGGAGGGTTCTAGTTTCTAGGACACAGGTAGGGAAAATAACACAGGGAAATTAGCATTGGATTTCTACCGGCCCATTAGGCATGGAGCTCTTAACCCCTCGCACCTCTACAATGCGGTCAGCTCCCAAGATTCCCATGAGCGCCTTGTTTTCCAGCTGGTAAACTTCCATGTTGTTTTTTCCCTATACTTGTCTAGACGAATTTCCTGGTGTTTCTATTCACCCATGATGCCTTTCTATTAAACACCTTACGTAGCCATTTTGTAAGGAATCTTGTCTAAACATATTTCCAGGTTGTAGAAGCTATTTTTATTGATCAAGAGTCAGTTTTTTTCTGGAAGTGGGGCAGTCAACATTAAATTTAATGCTTATACATTATTAAATATTGAAAGTGTTGATAAAATAGAACCTATAGTGCATAAGGTGGCTGTGGAAATTACAAGGGGTTCACGACTAACCCTAGTATGAGACAAGATGTATGCTGATATGTTATAACATTAAGCAAATTCAAGTCGGAAGAACAATTATTTTTTGCAGCTAAGGTGAATATAGTGCATATACAGAGACTACAAGAAGGATTAATTGCGCTGGCAAAATATATTGAAGAGAACAAATTATAGAAAACGGTTAGTCTTTATTTGGTAGTGAGAGTGTGAAAATGGATAGATTTGAGAATCACAAAATCTTGCGTAATCTAGTAAAATTGGAAAAATGTCTAATTTTAGATTATGGCTTTCTGGAATTATCTCTTCAACAGGAGCTTCTCGAGAAATGCTTAACGATATAGTGGGAACCGATTCCCCATCTTTGGAATATTGTATGAAACTTTGTCGTCGTGGCCTCAAACCTTTTACTCAATTTATAGACATTTTAATTGAAACAAAACAAAATGATATTGTGGTTTTGCTCTTATCCACTACTTAGAAGGCCATTTTGTGAACCCACTTCTCCTAAGAGACATTTTAATTGATACCGAGTCAGTTTCTTTTTGGAAGTAAGACAGTGAACATCAAAAAATGTTTTACACTTGCCCATTATGCTTGTATACATTCGGCAGCTGATCATCCTGTGAGAATTGTACTTTTGCTGATGACTATAATGAAAATTGAAAATTATGCAATCCGTGTAAATTGCATATAGGGTACGCAGTGCAAATTAAAGACTGTAATTTAAGTCTTGAAGAGATTTGTAAATCTCATAATAGAGGAATCTCATGCTCCAGTTGTCACTATGATAAATGTGATCAAAGGGAAAATACCTATCCTTGCATGATTGCGAAAAACCCTAAACGTGAGTTCAGTTTATTTTTAAGAGACTTGTGTCGTCGTGTTTTTAAATTGTTTTGGGAAGAAGAACCTGCTCTACGTTTAAATTGTTGGAATAATTAAAGAGTCTGGTTTTTACGACATCGTTGTGAAGATACCGGCTACTTTGATTATAAACCTAAAGATTTTATTTGGCTGTTATAGAAAGTGATTTTTTATGAGAATTTTGTATGTTAAATTGCTTCGAATAAGCAAATTGAAACACGTGAATTTTATCATATGAATCAGAGTAGTATTATTAACTTTACAAAGAGATCTAATAAAAATCAAGTTACACTATGTTGTAGAAAATGTAATCCTGACTTTGCATGTCAAGATGAATACAAGTTGAATCCAGATGAGCTGCTGTCACTTATTGTTTCTGATGATTACCTATACGTAGAAAAAGAAATCTAAAAAGGACACAGTGTTTTGTATGTATACTAATTTTATTAATAAACAAATTTACACACAATTTTAAGGCATTTCACTTTTTTGTCACCGAAATTTATATTATAGAGGTAGGAAAGAGTATTTTCAACAACAAAGCCGTTCAATCGAGGATTGTCGCCATAAATCTTGGGGAATTTTATGTAAGTATGTCCACGACTTAGAAAAATAAAATATAATAGGGAATGAAAACCACAGCTTTTCGTTGATAGATCTTGTACCTACTTCCGATTTTGAATAATAGATTTTCCGCTCTGCTCCAGAAAATTTTTAATGTGAAGTGTGTACAATATGTACGGTAGGCCAAGTTGATCAAAAAAATTCTATGTTGCTTCTGGTTTGAAAGATGCATAACCAATGCCCCGTCTTTACACTTGATGGACTGCTATTAACAATAATAATGGTATTGTCAACATTTTCATTATGATCCAGGAAATCTAAAGGTATGCAATAGGATATATATTTGGATATGTAGGGGTCCATATTGAATACACTGATTATTTGATTCGTGTTCATGGCGCCAAGTCTAATAAAACACTGTCGTCAGGGGTAATTTGCCAATAGGTTTCAAGTTGATTTAGCGAGATTAATGTAATATTTTCTTCAATGTCTCGGTAAAGGTACACTCTAAACGTATTGTGCCCGTTCAGACAATACTCATATCTTGAGCACTGGACAAATCCAATACAATAAATCCGTGAGTTTTCGCAAACATTTTCTCACTTATACCATTTTCGAATAATTGAGAATCTCGATCTAGGGATTGCATTGTCAATTCATATAGGGTCCTGTAGGATTTATCAAAGGATAAATTGTAGAGCGGAATTCCATTTACTCTACACACAAGCGATGAAAGTGCAAACAGTTCCTATTTATGTGGCGAATCTGTCCATGACCCAACAGCGCTAGCATTTTTTTACAAAAGCCAATGCCAATTTTGAAGGAATTTCGCCATTGATAAATGATGAGTTGGTATAGGTACGTGTACCTGTAGCAATATGAAGTTGATTCGTGATTGTATGAGGCACGAGTAGTTTGATATTATTTCCAGCAGCTCTTAATTTTTCAACTGCAGAAGCAACAGAACTCATGACTTGTTGTTTTCATACATGAAATATTGCCGACGTGAAAGAGACTGTTACATCGGGTGCAGCCCACAGTACTTTTCGCATAGTAAAATTGGACGGTGCAAGTTGTAATTTTATATCAATCTTTACATTGGGTGGCAGCCATTGAGGTATATTAAATAGCTCATGATTTAGTTTTCCAACTAAATGTAAATCTTTAGTTGTCGCATCTCTAAGGATATAAGTGACGTCAGTATCGGTTTTATATTCATAACCCAGTGCTTGTCCCCTCAACAGCCTATAAGACACTAGATTCATCAACATGAATTGTATATAACTTGCATACTTTGAAAGATTATTGCTTGTGCTCTTCAATGTTCCATTTATGTAGACACTTATTTGTCTAAATAAATTGTGTAGTGCACAATTTTCCTAGGATAACCCCTCGGCTGCAATTGGTTTTTCATTGTTAGATTTTGTAACCATGACATTCAAATCAATAAATTTCGAAGTCACATCTACAAAGTAGTCTTCATTGGAATAGATTTGAAAATGGACATTTTAAGAGAGCGGCTGTTGCGGATAAAATTGTTCATAGTAGCCATGTTTTACACTGATATCTACATTTTCCACATTGAAAAGCTTTTGAGATGAGGTGACTGAAGGGTGAGAATCTTTATGTGGTATATATACCATTTTCTAGGAAAAGAAATCATTTTTGGATCTTTTTATTTTCTTCTTCTTTGATGCTTTACGCTTCTGGGCTGACTTGAGACTGATGAGTGATGAGGTCTTTCGCACCCTTTTTAAATTTTTACCGCGTTGTTTCAATCGCTCGCCATGGGATCGTGCACTCGACTTGATATTTTGCGAAATACTTTCTTGAATATCCTTCCCAGTGCCCCAATTATGTAATGTAGAGGACGCAAAATCCGCTGCAACCAGTGCAATATTTTTTTTTGCCAAGGGTAGTGCAGAGCGAAACAGCTTAGCAAACCAATTGTCGAAACCATACCCGGACATTGACAAACGACCCTATAATAGTCCATTCCATGCCTCAACTGTCGTGGTCCATGAGTAGCGACATAGCTATTAATATCAGGACATACAAAGTGAATTCTATTAGCCATTTCACTGAATGGGTCGAAAATGACATGTAATTACAGCCAAACTTTTTAGTATTGTTATAGAGTCACCCAATTCGCTTCTTAATGTTAACTGACAAAGCTTCAAATACAAAGTGTTGACTGAAACGTATTGAAGGTGCTTTATATTGTAGTGGTGAATATAGTCATTAGAGGTTTTTCGTTCAAGAACACATAGGAGGGGGACGTTGGTATTACCAACTCTTGTTCTCTCAACAAAGGATGCGTAAAGAAATATACATCTGTCCAAGGAAAAGGCGGGTGGATACTCTGCGAAAATTATACGATTCATGCCACTAGCACTCCCTGCACTTTTTCCATTGATTAAATTATGTTTAAAACTACGAACGTCTCTTAGATTATCGTTGAGAATAACCTTTTCATTGTCAATGGGTGAACTAATGTAGATTTTACCCTCTTCTTTTGAATAGTTGAATTGAAAGGCACCATTTTTACGATATGAAATTTTTTGTTGATAGCACGACATAATTAGTTCATACTCCAAAACTCCTTATATGATAATGTGACAAAGGGATATTCATATGAATTGATCTTTTCAATTACATGCTGATCGTTAACGATTGGCCAATCTTGTGGTCTAATTTTTATATCATCCATACGATCCTTTCATAGGATGTCATATGTATTTTTAAGAATACAATCTATAAGGGCAACTGCATACCGTCCCTTGAATTTAATTGCAGGGGAGAGTTTTGTCCAAATATCACTCATTTTATTCAAATCGTCATAAAGAGGATCGGAAACATTGGACATGAATGTCACGTTAAAACCATCAGACATTATGAGCTTCTTCAGCGGGTATCAACGAATTAAAATCAGATTTTTATCCTAGCCAGCGAACAAGCAACTGTCGCTTGCCCTTGCAAGTACGACTCTTTAATACCTTTTTAATTTCATAGATTTCACTATTTCCAACTTTTTGCAATTCATAGTCATAAAAACCGCCAAGGATCTCTTCATGTTTCATCTCACGAAGCCGATACGTTATAGGTTTATTGTCCAAGACTTTTGACACTTTAAAAAGTTCAGTGGAAATTTCTTGTACGATTGACTCGAAGAGTATCACCAACATTAAATTTTTTCTTCCCCGTCTTTTCATTAGAATATTGTTTAAGAAAAAGTGTATTGTCACTATGATGAACTTCAAAAGGGCTAGCATTGAACAAGGTTTGATGAGGGCGTTGATTATAAATCAACATGATTTTATCTAAATCATGAATAAATACAGATGTAATTTTCAATGTACAATACCTTGAAATTAAAAGTCGAATTGTTCGTATCAAACGTTCAGCCAATGCCGCCTTTATAGGACTATGACTTTGAAAAAGTATTTATTATATTTCAATAAAACCCTTTTTATATGTCGATTAACAAATCTACTTCCACGGTCTGTTTGAATTTTTTATACGAATCTTGTTCAAAGATGGATTCAAGGGATTTAGCATCTTCATTTGCCTCTCTTTGACTGCAATAGAACAGCATATACATAGCGACAAAAACGCTTATTGCAAGTAAAATATACTTGTAGGGTTTATTATGATGTCTTTGAATCGCGTCTAGAGTCAAAAGACCTGCTTGTAATATATGCAGAGGGTAAAAGGCTTTAGTTTTTCGATAGTCACGACCTCTAGTCCTATGATTTTGATGAAGAGTATAACTGGGTTCCTTTTGTAAATACACTTTTGTTAACTTCTTTTTAATTCCGGTACCCTGAGCAAATTAAGTGGGAGAACTTAAAATTCCTGGTTCACCAATATTTTCATAAACACCTTTCAAAACTTGATCCATTTTGAACGTAAACGAGGTGTGAAGCGACCGCCACCCTTTTGCATACTACCGGGCGAGTCAATATGTCTTCGCTTTTGTAAGCTACCGTTGTCGTCGAATCAATATTTTTACTAGGTGTACTAGTATTTTCCAAAAAGATTTAAAATTATCATTTTCAAGCTTTAATGTTGTTGATGGACTATGCTCTTTTAATTTCTTTAGAATTTGCTTATTGCTAATAAGACTTTTAAGAAAATTTGACGACACTAAAAATTTATATAAATGACCATCATCGGATTCGACTCTTTTACGATTTGCAATTAGGTTCGATAACAAATCAATTAAATTGTAACTCTTGCCTTGGATTATAACTTCATTCTTTTTCTCATCAATTTGTTCATTTTCAGCGAGGTAGGTCAAGAGTCTTTTACTTTGTTCACGATAGGATGGAGGCATAAAGTCTACAACACTTCTTAATAAATCTTCTTTTTTGGTATTTTGAAACTTTCGCTATTTTCAGAAGGTTGATCAATGACATTGGCTTTGAGCGGTTTTTCATGATAAGGTTTATGTTTGTTGACACGTTGAAGGGCATTTTGAAGTAAAATTAATTTTTCATCGTCGGCAATTGTTTCATTGTGAATAAATTTATTAAGATTATCTTCAAAGTGCTCTTTTGGTGAAAGAGCAAGTTCAATTGGCGTCAATTTATAAGGTTTAGCCATTTCTAGAGAATAGTGTTTACAGTTCCGGTGATTATCGGTAGTAACAATGAAAAGAAATTACTACCCGTTTGAACAAGACGTTTTCTTTTACAATTTCCTTTCTTTTTGCAAGTTAGAGCAGGTACAAGTGATTGATGTTGCTTTGTCTGTTGTCTGTAGATCAGCATCTAGTAGTGTCAAGGGTTAATTAACACCATCTAACAGTTGAACATTAACTCCTGTTAAATTTAAATAAAGTTCCTATAAGACAATGACAATGAAAAGTGTTCATCGGTGAAAAATGAATCTTGGTTCATGTAGCTTCTTCAACGTCATGATAGCGATATTTATTTTCTCACTGAATGGGTCGAAAATTCAATGTAATTACAGCCAAACCTTTTGTTATTGCTAGAGGATCACCCATTGACTTCTTAATACTAACTGGTAGAGCTCCAAGCACGAAGTGTTGACTGGAACATATTGATGGTGCTTTATGTTGTAGTGGTGAATCACTTTGTATATCCTGATATTTATTCCTGTGTTTCTACTCTTGGACCACGACACTTGGGGCATGGAATGGACTATTATAGGGGTCGTTCGTCAATTTTCGGGTAGGGGAGACTGGGGCACCTCTGTGCACTTTTTAATTAAAGTTACCTGTTTCGGCTTGTGCGCGCTATCGGAATTTCGTATTCGGCACCAGCATAGCTTAGCCACTTGTCCAGAGCCTGTGCAGATTTTAAGTGAAAATATGCAAGAGCTGCAAAGTAGTTGACGCTTTCCCTGGGTCCACAAAACGTCCGAAGCTGCCCCTATATAGGGGCAGCTTCGCACAGTTGTAGGGGTAGCTCCGGACATGCTTTAAGATACTGTATTCTTCAGATATATGATATAAAAGTAAATAGAAAAGAAAAAAGTTTCATAGTTATCAAACTTAAATCACTCAGCGTATATGATCCAACCAAAGACCTGCAAAAACATAAGTAGCTTGGACCCGAGCAGTTCCACCGTGGCGAGTCACCTCCAGCTTCTTCACGACATCTTCAAACGACATCGATGCCTTTTCTTCAAAATCGGGAAAGTGAAATTGATCAGAGTCTTTCTTTTTCCATAGGAAAGAAACCTGAAACTCTCTGTTCATAATATTAGTCTCCAAGATCTTTGCTGCATAAAGAACAAAATCTTTCTTGAGCTGAAACCTCACTAGCACAAATTCGTCAACCTTGATCTCTTCTGGAATGAATAAAACTTCACTTTCAGTTTCAGGTATTTTACAGTCTGACCCTGCATGGAGGCTTTCATCCGAAGAGTCATGGAAAGAGATTTCCGAAGGGGGGGGGGGAGATTCTCTTATCTTTGACAACTCTTGCTCCTTGCTCTTTTCCAGTTTTACTCTTTTCCTAACAGTCTTCTTTGCTGACTTTGCTTGTGCTCTTTTCTCCAGATCTTCTTTCTCTGGCGTATCTGTTAAAATTCTCGTTTTGCCAACTTGACCCCTATTCACAGTTAACTTTCTTGGTTTAGCCCTCGGGAATGGAAAAATGTCTTCTGGATTGACATCATGTTTGGGCCATGGTGGTTGCTCTAAGGCCGAGGAATTCAGGACAGGGTCAGCAACTGCTTCCAAAGTATTCCCAGACTTTACCCTATCAGTGACTTCTCCAGCGGTGTTTACTCGGTCTGAGACCTTACCGGCGATGAATTCTGCATCAGTGAAGGCTGATCTTGAGAATGACCATATTCTTGGTTTTGAAAACCCCGATGTGATGTTGTTCAGAGTAAATGCTAGGGGATAAGCTTGACCAACTGGGTTTGCGGTGTGAGTTATTTGAAATCTTTCGTGGGGATGGTTGGTCTGCCACTCACCGAACTTACCCCTCAGATACGCCTTGAACGGGCCACAGACAGATATATCTAAGGGCTGTATTTTGTGGCTGCAGTGTGGTGGAAATGTGAGAAGCACTACTCCATCCTCTTTTGTATATAGAACTTCCTCCAAATAAATATGGCTTTCATGGTTATCGAGGATGAGCAACACCGGATTCTCCTTATAGCATAGAGTGTGCTTGACGATGTGCTTCATAACTCCTAAGAAGTTCGGTCCCATCATCAAACCAGACTGAAAACCTAACCCAAGGCTACCAGGTGGTGCTCCATGGAGCATGTGTTCTCTGAAGTGCACGCGTGGGAACACAAACGTGGGGTAGACAGTGTTACCGATGGCATTAACGATGCAACACACTGTAACTAACTCCCCCGCTCAGCAGAAACGGCCTTGCGCCTTGCTTTATACCAGATTTTGCTATGACTTTAGGGCTATCCATGACAGTTGTTTTTCCGGTTTGGTCTAGGTTGTACACTCGCTCAGGTCTGAAGCGGTACCGACTATATAAAACTTCAAGATTATTCATGAGCGAGTTTACATTGAAGGGATTGAATCTTGAAGCCCTGGCAAGGCTAGTGTTCTCAGGTTTCAGAAGATTCAGCTCTGGATGACGCTTCATAAATGAATATACTGACCAGTAATATGTGGCGGCACATTTTTCCTCCCAGTTTTTGGGATAAGAGACTCTCAGCTTCACTGCATATTGATATGCCAAGTTCTGAGTTTTTGCTAAAGTCAAACCACAGTGAAGTTCGCAGGAACGAAGAAGGTAAGTTTAAAGTTTTTCCTCTTGATCGTCAGTGAAAACCTGGCGGGTCGAATACTTTTCTCGTTTCAAATTGGCTGGTCTGGCTATTCCTTCATCCACACTAATCTCGTTGGCTGATTTTGACTTCTTCAAGCGATCAAATAATGTTGAAGCAGCTATTCCATGGGTTTTGGCCATTTTTCTGACCGAACCTCCATCTTGTACTTCTCTTAGCCCTTGTTTGATAGCTTCTTCGTTTGGCTCAGACTTATTAGGGATGTAATTTCGCACCATTTCTGGACAGAAAATGCTGCCTTCAGTAAAACTCAGTTATTAAGCACTTACTAGGTGCCAGGAGCGTGTTTAGGGGGGAGGTGGGGGGACTCCCCCTTCCCCTCTAAAGTTCCTTAGAAAGGACTTTTGTCGAGCAAAGCCTGGCAAAAGTCACTATCTTTCGGGGCAAAGTGAAGCTTTTGGAAGGGTTTTCGTTGGGTGGAGCCCGACGAAATATAAAACTTCACGTGTGCAAAGTCGACAGAAGCCCATTGGCCCCCTAGGAAACGACTTGTCGGGCGGAGCCCTACAAAACTTAATATTTAGTCAGTCCAAAACTATGCCATAAAAGACTTCTGTTAGGCAAACCCGACGAAATTTACTGCTTCGTCTGCGAAAAGTCGACAGAAGCCAATTGGCCCCCTAGAAAACGACTTGTCAGGCGGAGCCCTACAAAACCTAATATTTTGCAGACTACAAAACTTAATATTTAACTACAATTAACTACAAAACTAATAATTAACTACAATTAGAACTAATAATTAACTACAAAACTTAATATTTTTGATATGCAAAATTCGAAGCATTAAACTATTTTCGCTTCTTTCAATATAACCGGAAGCAGTTGGAATATTTTGCTAGTAAAGAAACACATAGAGTCACGAGGTCATACTATGCCTATTTAAAACTAGGCCTCTCTCTCTCTCTCTCTCGTGCTCAAAATCCCAATATTTAACCGTTTAAATGAGAGTGTGGAAGAAGAAAAATGCAAGGGAAAGAGGACATCTCTCAATGCCGGGATTGAAAATTTCTACCGCTTCGCGGTACTCTGTTGTCCTGTCTAAAATACTAAGATTTAAAGGTGTTAGGTGGCAGTTCTTAATACTTGATCAAAAATTTCCCACCTTCGCGGCATAATATTAACTTTAAAAACTATTTGCTTCCATACGAAAATGTCCGAACAGCACAAGAGAAAAGGGACATTTTACCACGAAAATTTCTTAATTTTTCGGTGCTTCGTGCCTGAAAATCCTGCTTCAGACCATTCAATTATTTTTCCTATTGGCAAATAAGCAATAAAACAAACTGACAATTTTCTTGGACTGAATTTACAAAAAACGTTGACCTTTTGTGGCAAACTATTAGTTATATTACCGAAGTTTTCGCCACTTCGCAGCAGAAATCTTTGTTTTTAAACCATTTGCTTGCCATTATTAAAAAGAAACGATCGACGTTCCATGTTGTTATTATTTTTTTTATTTCTTTTTTTTAGAAATTCGTCGGTACATCTATTGATTTTTGTCGGCACATTTTCGTCAACCCCCCCCCCCCCCCCGCCTAAAGGAAAATTGCTACCAACGCCCCTGCTAGGCGCTATCGTCCTTTCCTTTGCTTTTAAAAATGAAGAAAATAACATCAATGGCTGCTCAAATCATCGGGGCACCTCCGGACAGTGTCCAAACCTGTCCCCAAAAATTGTCCAGAGGTGCCCCTAAGGAAGTTGCCTCTAAAAATTGGCAGCTGTCTCTTTAAAGTCTTATTACCGACTGAACTAGCGCTTGTCAAGGCAAGACATCACTTTTACTTCGTGATAGTTCTCAACTGTGAAATCCAGTTTTATATCAATTATTGCACTGTTGATTCCGGGGCCCCTCATATTTGGATTTTATGAAGAAAGGGGCCCATGCCCGTAAGTTTCTTTGAATTGTCATTTTGATGAGTTGAGGAAAGAAGCGAGCGTACTGTATATTTAGCGGTATATTAATTACCGACACAATATAATTAGCGATGTCTCTCACGAAAAAGTATTTCGATGAGCGTATGGACAACTTAAAGCAACTGGTGGAAATTCTTCGTACGGAGAATGCAGCGTTGAAACAAGAGAACACTGGCTTGAAATCTGCTATTGTGGCAACTGAATTGACTGAATTGCACAAGAACTGAATTGCATGCTAAACGCAAGAACCTTCTTATCGATGGATTTCCTAACAAGGAAAATGAAAATATTGAAGAAACCGTTAATGATTTTATGTCAGAAATGTCGGTAGGGAACTACAGGGATATTAAGCTCACGGCCATCTATAGACTTAGAAGCAAGGCTAAAAGTCCCAGGAAACAAAACTCGCGTCCGGCGTCGGACCCTATTCTTGTATCTGTTCTAAATCTTCGACATAAGGGCAATATTATGGCTTGTGTTGGTAATCTAAGAAATACGGGGAAAAGCGTCAGTATTGACCTTCCATTCGAGCTGGCTAAACGTCGGAAAGAACTTTTGAGTACGGCTTATAATTTAAGAAATTGTAAAGTTGCCTCCGATAAAGTGTCTCAAACCAAAGTGGTTCAGAAGGGGACTAGGTTATGGCCAGAATCTAAAAAGACTTCTAGTTCTAACTGGATCAAGGTTGATGACGTATGCTACGACCCGCTTACCCTAGTTTTCCCCTCGGCCAATTCTGAATTCGATTCTGACGCATGATTATAGTAAGTGCTCGATTCCGCTTAATATATTATATCTTCAAAAAATGTGCTGTTCGTTAATGTTATTTGTCTTTTTGTATTTTTCCCTTTTATTTGTCTTTCTTTACCCTCAGTATTTACACCTTCCTGTGCTATTTTACTTGTTATTTTTTTTGTTTCAGAGCAAAATAATCAAGTTCGTGTCATAGCCTTTTTAATTCGAATTAAGAGATTGACGTCACTGGTGTTCACGCGACTACAGCATGTCTCTCTGTCCCCTGCATCGGTAAGTAATTATGGTTGGGTTGTAAGTTATGCCCAGGGGGCATATAAGGTTTTTATAGAACGTGTTGTCGTAGAGACTTCAAAAAGAGCTCATTCGATTGGAAATTGAAATGGTTAGTGCCCTTTTTAATAGTCCAAAGTGATTGGAAGGCAACTAACACCCCTTCCACGCCCACCATTTCCCCAAACACATCCAATCAAGATTTTGAGATAGAAATTTTGTTCCGCGCAGTTTAAAGTTCAGTAAATTATACCTTTGAGCAGGACACTCCCCCTGCAGTCTTCAGGGCAAGGGTTATAAGTTATACCCTGGGGGCATATAAGGTTTTTATTGAAATTTTTGTTGTAGAAACTTGAAAAAGGGCTCATTCGATTGGAAATTCGAAGGGCTAGTGCCCTTTTTAATAGTCGAAAGTGATTTGAGGGCAACTAACCCCCCTCTCACGCCAACCTTTTCCCCGAACACATACAATCAAAATTTGTATATGCCCATTCTATTCAACGTGGTTGAAAGTTTTGGAAATTAGGTCTTTAAGGATAACAACCCCTCCGCCCCACGGCCCTCAGGGCAAGAGTTGTAAGTAATGCCCTGGGGGCTTATAAGGTTTTTATAGAAAGCGATGTTGTAGAAACTTCAAAAAGGGCTCATTCAATTGGAAATTGAAAGGGATAGTGCCCTTTTTAATAGTCGAAAGTGATTGAAGGGCAACTAACCCCCCTCTCACGCCAACCATTTTCCCAAACACATCCAATCAAAATTTTGAGGTATCCATTTTACAGCCAAGGGTGGAAATCTTGCCTAGAAACAGGGGTCCAATAGAAACAGCTGACCAAATTGTATAAGTGCGAGGGTGACGTCAGAGGGCTGTCACAGAAAAACAAAGGGGTGCGTCATAGAAATACACCTGACCTAACCATTGTACTCTTGCCAAGGACATTGAACTCTTGCCAAAAATTGGAATCTTGCCAGCTAGAAATAGGTGCGAGGGGCTAGGAACAGCTGCCCGCATTGCACAGGTCCGAGGGTGACGTCAGAGATATGTCACAGAAAAACAAAGGGGTGTGTCATAGAAAAACACCTGATCTAATCATTGAACTCTTGCCAAGGCCGGGATTTTCGCCTAGAAACAGATGCGAGGGGCTCCCCATATTATTAAAACTTGTGTATTATACGGACCACATTCCAAGTTACCAACTAATCATATAATATAAACTGAAATCCTGTAAATCTTGTCAGGACACGAATTTCACCTGAAATTGCGGCACCTAGTCGCCAAAACAGGGATCAGTGCTGTAACAAGTACTCCAAATTTTTACTTAAGTAACAAGTACCAAGTACTATCAATTTTTTTACTTAAGTATCAAGTATCAAGTAATCCACCAAAATTGTACTTAAGTAGTTCAAGTAATAAGTAGTCTGAAATAGTACTTAAGTAGTACTTCAAGTACTACTTCAAGTAATCAAATTATATGATGTTAAAATTACTATTGAGCTAAAAAAAAAAGGGAATTCTTCCATGGGAGGCTCTTTCCAGCACAACAATCACACACTTACGCCACTGACACTCAGGTTAACTTAATGGTTTCATTTCTTATATTAAAGAACGAGTACAAAAACAGAATCAAATTGAAAAGGTGTGTTTTTTCCAACTCTACTTTTCCAGCATTATCAACATCATTAAGGTAAAAAAAAAAAAGCTGGAAAGAAACGGAAATAAATATCCCGTTCTCAACGGATCTTCCAGCGATTCACTCAGTCAGAAAATCGTCTTACCACATACGGTATATATAGTCAGTCGCTCAGTGCCATTCTTCAAAGACAGTTTCGCAAAAGGAGCTGATTCTGACATCTGCTTTTCAAAAGGTGACATTAAAATAGGTTGAAAAGGAAACCATCAAAACAGTAAAACGAACTCTCAAACTACGTCCATATTTTGCTGAAAAACCTTGAATTTCTCATTGGCTTTCAACAAAACGAGGCTCTCAAACCTTCCGTCCGCCAAGGAATTACGCCTTGGACTCATTATAATGCCACCTTTCGAAAAGAGACGCTCAACTGGGGCCGATGTAGGAAGCATACAATTATACTTCCGAAACACTGAATTCACTGCCGGGTACTCTTGTAAGATCGAGAGAGTCTTTCGGGAATCACTGAGATATCTCAGAATCTCGATCTTGACCGTATTTGCCACAGTTGGTTGCTGAGTGCTTGTTCCTGATTCGTCGTCCGAAAAGTCAAAAAAAGCCTCAGGAGATCTCTCAAGAACTATGCCACTGCTTTTTTCACTAGTGGCACCCATTTTCTGCTTCATTGTTATGGCCTCCTCTGTCATCAAACCCAGCACCAGTTCCTTGTGTTCTTCTTTCCCAAACTTGTCCTTGAAAAACGGCAATGACCACGTAGCAAGATGGTAGTCCGAATGAACCGCTGGAGATCCACTGAGAAACGGAAATCTTTTTCCAAGTCCTTCGAGCAGCGTCTGGGTTAAGACCCTTGTGAGTTTGACACTTTGGTGCAACTTCACCAACTTCCTTTCCAAGCACTTGATAGTTGGGAGAACAGTCCCGAAATAGGCTTTCTCCTCACCCTGAAGCATATCTAGGGCGATTGCTATGGGCTCAAGGACTGAGACGTACTCAGCAAGAAATTCAAGCTCACTTGTTTTGAATCTTGGTTTTTTCAAGACATCACACACTGCTGAGAGCTTTCCAGCCATGTGACACTCAAGAATTCTTTTCAGTGCATCGTATTCAGAATTCCATCTTGTTGCGTTGGGTCTTATCAGCTTTTTTTCGAAGACCTCTTTCAATAGGTCATTGTTTTTTGAGCTGTGGCTTAGGGAATTCCATAAGCCCTGACACTTGCTCTTGACACTCTGCAGATTTCTTTTGTAACTCACGTCCGTATTTGAAGCATACTTGGCATCTGTGGTGGCCAAAAGGTTCAGGGTATGACTAGAGCAGCGAAAGTGTGGAGGTAAGTACATACCTATATTACCTAATGAGTCCGATCTGCCATCATTCCCTTCGGGCTCAGAAATATCGCTATCGTCATCATTTGTGTTAACAATACGGTCGGGAAGATCAGAATAACTATCAGAGGTCCCTCTAACCCCTGCTTCTAGTTCATCTTGGTCTTGTGCACCACTTCTGGGATTGACACTAGAACCCAATTCTGGTTCCCCGACATCAGTCACATTCACCCTGTCAAAGATCTTACCAACGTCAACAACATCTAATTCTTCGGATTCGGAATCCATGCTTTCTTCATCAGGTGTGTCACTCTCACTGGTTGCAAACTCAGAGCTGGATTCTTGCTCCTTTGATTTTCCTAACTCCTTAAAAGCTTTGACGAAGTTTGAAGCATTGTCTGTTACAATTGCCCGAATTTTGCTCAGATTCTTGTCAAGACCATATTCACGAAATATTGCAAACAGCAAGTCTGAAATTCTGTCGAAGGTATGCGCTCCAGCAAACCTTCTAACTGCAAGCACCATAGGCACAAATTTGTTTTGACTATCTAACACATGAGCTGTTACTCCCATAAAGCTCTTATTATTAGAAGACCAGATATCACACGTCATAGTGACATAGTCTACTTTTTCAAAGAGCTGAATCATTTCTTTCTTTACAACTAACAGAGACTCATCAATTTTACCGGCCAGAGTTTTCCTTGACATTATTGGTCCGATACTTGGGTTTATCCCCAGAATCATTTGCTTAAATGCATGACTTTCCACTGTAGAGAGTGGGCGCATGTCAGACACTATGTAATTCATAATCAACTCATCAGCCCTTTTTTTCGTACATTTCTTTTTTTCAAAGAAAGAAAAAGGTGTATCCTCTTGCTTAGGCTCGGGGATGCTTTCATCGGTTGCGTCATCAGCAGAATCAATGGTCTGCTCATCTCCATCTCGCCTCCTTTTTTCCTAGTGTTCACTTTGGAGAATTCAACATAGGTTGAAGGATGAGCCGTCTGAAAGCAGACATAATGTTTAGTTTTGCTATATGAATCAAATCCAAAGGCTCATTGCTTTTCCACAGGATCCACTGAACATTGAAACTGCAGTATAACAAGTATAACAAATATGAATGAACCATCACTTTCTGAAGGTTTGATGGTTTGGTTTTGTCAGTCAGGAACTCAACTACTTTGAGACCATCACCTGATAGAGGGAAGTTCACCTAATGTGAGGATATGTCCCTTGTCACCTGCTTGTCAGTGAATGCCCAAAATGAAATGATTCCCAGGTCCCAGGTACAGCCATATACCTCTCAGGAGGAGATCTTCACATTCTCCTCCTGAGTGGAAGGTTCCTTTACTTGGGAATAATCTCATTTCAGACATTTACTAACTAGAGACATATCCTCTCATTAGGTGAACTTGCTTGTATCCGGCAATAGTCTCAAAATACGAGTTCCTGACTGGGTTTGGTGGATCCTTCACAATAACAACAAACCTTCACATTACTGCAGATTCAACGATTACAATGATCACCATAGAAAACCTTTTTGCAGCTTAAACTTGGACCATCCTCTGCAAAAAAGCAATGAACCCTCATGTTTCTGCAGCATCGTTGAAACATCAACATCAACCGAAAATTTGTCCAGAAATAAACTGAGTTGTTAGCAATATAGAAACATAGTAATATAACAACTAGCCTATCATCAAACTTGTAAATAGCTTATGGACATATCCAGGCATTAGTTGAGCTGCAGTTAAACTGGAAGCAGGTTAACTGAAAATACAATAAGGTATGTAGCCTGGGATATCTGGCCTATGTAACAAATAGCCTAGGTCTAAGGATTTCCCTATTAATACATTAAATTTAATGGGAAAAATTAACATTCCTGCTATACTAGCTTCTCAATCTCAACAAAATGCCTAGAACCCAGAAAATAAAGGTTAGACTATACAACAATATGTAATTGTGATAAAAAAAAAATATAGTTGTTGGTTTAGTATATAAATCACCTAAAAATCACCATTGGTTTAGTATATAAAATATCATAAAATGAAATTTTTATTAGGGAGATGGAGAATTTAATGGAAAATTTGAATAGTGAACCTAAATATAAAGTGCAAATGGGAGATTTCAATACTGACTTCCTTAAAAGTTCAGATTGTCCAGATTTTCTCAATTTAGTAATTTCTTCTTTTCTATATCCACTGATAACTATCCTTACATGAGTTACTGGGAAATCTGCAACACTAATTGACAATATATTTGTGGATGAAAATCTAATTGAATGTTTGAATGCTGGTGTATTAATTATGGATGGATCAGTAGATCACAAGCAGGCAAGCCTATTAAGCTTAGGCTATACAAGCCCAATGGACATTGTGGCTTGATGCAATGCTTCCAATTACTTGATTTTACTTCAAGTCAGGAAATGGAAAATGGGGCTAGGTCAGGAAAATGAAATTTTCAGTAGACTAAAGATAGGCTTTGTAAGGATAGACTAGTCTAGGCCTAGTAATAGCAAAACATATTTTTAGCTCTAATATTTATTAAAGGGGAGAAATCAGATAAAGAAAAAAAGGAAATATACCATTAGATTTTCTATTTCCTTGTCTATTCCCCCACAAAGCCAGATACACCTTTAGGCTTAACAAAACAGTTTGATTTTTCTTTAAACTAGCTTTATTTGGTAATACACATCAGCTGCTGATGAAGAACTGGGTATATTATCCAAGCACCCCTGGTGTTTGGATAATCACTAACTTTGGACAAGCAACCGAGCATAATTTGATTCAAATAGAGCCTATATTTCCAAGCAAGCTCTTAGTCTTGCATATGTATAGATTTAGATTACCTTGTTGGGATTAGCTCAATTTGATCTCAGAAACTTTTTTATACTGAAAATTAAGCTTAAAGAAAAGTTAGCAAACCCTAGTAGCCTATTTTTTCTTTACAGCACATGTCTGGGATTGAATCTATTTATGTTTGAGTGGTTTTGTATCCTACAAGGCCTATAGGATCATGTGTTTAAGATTGGGCAGTATTTTCTAGAATTAGCCTAGGCTATGCTTAAACTAAATTGTGTATTTGTCATTAGACTCTACTATTAACTATCAATGCATTCAAAACATTCAGCAATCCATATGGCTAAAATATTCAGCCTAATCAAATAGCCTAGGCTAGCCTACTTGTTCAAGAAAATTTGATACTTCCTTTGAGTTCTGCAAATTAGCAAGTTCTGCAAGTTCTGCAAGTTCTGCAGTTCTGCAAATGGAAAACACACACAAAAACAAAAATTATATATGCATTCTACATTCTATAACCATTATTCCAATCCCAATCAGCCTCATACACAACAATCTCAATACACAACTTAGCCTCAAGATTAACACAGAGAAGCCAAGGCTCATAGCAATCCATTAGTTTTCGTAAATGTAAAGCTGCTGGTTGCTGGTTCCGAGACCCTTTTGAATGACACCTAGCCTACCACAACTAATTTCGGCCCATTCTGGTTCGTTGAACATTCTTCTCCTGAGGTGAAGTTAATCAAGCTAGGTGTGGGGTAAATTGTGCATTAATTTCATAATGCTGGATTAACAGTAAGCTTAGCCTACAGGAGATCCAGGCTACACAACTCTAGCCTAGGTTTGTTCAATCCAATCTGAACGATATCCGAATAGACCAAAACAACAAACAGATTAAAATTGCGTATGATGTGTAGGTTGTGTTGTAAGGAAACTACTGGGCTATCTGTATGGTGATACCTGTCAAAGTTTAAGAGAGAAAAAAAGTACAAACAGACATAAAAAGGACAAGGAGACTTACACGCAAGTGTTTGTGGAAATTTGAAGGTGCATGCAGGTGTCCTTTGAGAACCCTGTTGGGACAGTTCTTGCACCATGCACTAAGTGCGCCATCTTTTTCGATTTTTCCTTTTACAGCAAAATATTTGCCTTGAAGAATAAACGGTAATTGTTGTTTGCCTGCGTCAGCCATTTTTTTTTGTGACACCTTGTTTCTTCTTCTTCTGAAATGCGCTCGACGGAAACGGCAAACCACAGCAAGTACGAAACGAAACACAGACGCAGCACAACCAGAAAATTAAAAAATTGCAAAAAAAAAAAAAAAAAAAAAAATGGAACGGTTCCTCGTAATGTATTTGAAACAGTACTTGACTTTTATTTGCAACTTGAAGTAATAAGTAGCTGCAATTTTTTACTGAAGTACAAGTAATAAGTACTCTGTGGAATTTGTACTTAAGTACAAGTACAAGTACTTGAAAATTTTACTTAAGTAGTACTTGAAGTAAAAGTACTTCAAGTAAGTTACAGCACTGACAGGGATGCCCTGTTAAATCTTCTTCTTGCGCTGTCGAACTTATGGAAGAAAAGAGTAGTCCCTAGGGATGTCACAGAAAGCAGAGTGGCCCCACTATTTATAAACTCAAATTTGCCGGATGACCTTTGTCTCTTAATTCTTGAAGAGATATGGAATATCCACAAACCAGTGGGAACAGCTCAGGTCCTCGCAACCCAGATTTCTCCCTGATGTTATGATTTTCAGTCCAAAGAAACAATCACTCTCAGTAGATAAAGCATTTTCAACAGGTTTCTCACTCCTTAGACTTCATGACGCAGGGGAAATACGCAAATGGTTCAGTAAGGCTGATTTCTCCTGGGAAATATATTTCCCCTTCAGACCGTCACGGTGGACTTGACTCCTCTTCATGTTGAGCCCTCTTTTGTTCCTTTTTTTTGCCCATATTTAGCAGTTCAACTATCTTGAAGTTTAACTAAGTAACAACTTGGTGATTCATCAGATATAAATTATTGTAATAATCAAACAATAGTATACGTTCGAGTTGAATAAATTGAATCCAATTTATGCTCGTGGATCCTAGTTGAAAATTTAATTGGGCTATAGAAAGCGCACAATATCACAGTAACTTGTCTTTCACTTGCCGAAGTTTACTTAATACTAAGCAAAAAATAAAAAATGTAAAAGAAAACATATATGCAACGCCTAACTATGACCTAACTTTGACCTAAATGCTTCTATAAGACAATGAAATGTAGTTACCTTTTCTTGGCTAGTCTGTCAATCAAGGCGGGTGACAGCACAGGAATTCCCAAAGCGGCAAGATCAGTCAAATGATAATTCCTTTTAACTGATTTTCATTATTTTTCGAGCAGGTAGACTAAAATATTTTTAGTGAATGACCTTTCCTATGCTTAAATTAGAAAATTTTGGTCAGATTAATTGAAAAACAGAACTCATACTTTCTGATGATGTACGTCTCATCAAAACTGAATATCTGTATATCAGGTAGAGATGACCCTATTGATCGTGACATGACCACGTGGTTTATGGTTTTTGTCAGTGAGAATGAAAAAACAGGAATTTTCTCACTTGAAAAACCATGAATTTTGTCACATTTATGGTTGTTTTCATGGATGGATATGTGTGTTGTTCGATTTATTTGATGTTTTTCTCGGATGTCAACATCAAATTATGGATGTTTTATGGTTTTTGTCAGTGAGAATTTGAAAAACATGAACATTGTCACATTTATGGATGTCAACAGATATTCATGGATGTTTAATGGTTTTTGTCAGTGAGAATGAAAAAACAGGACTTTTGTCACATTTATGGATGTCAACAGCAATTCATGTCTGTTTCAAGGATGGTTATGTGTGTTTGTTCGATTTATTTGATGTTTTTCTCGGCTAGCCTGGCCTGAGAACTTGATTTACATAATCGCTAGGGGAAATTATTGATTCATGAAGGGGAAATTAAGAAACAAACATGGCTTCATTGTTGTTTGGCTAGCCTGTCCTGAGAACTTGATTTACATAATCGCTAGGGGAAATTATTGATTCACGAAGGGTGGAATTAAGAAACATTAAGGTTTCTTTAATCTTTAGGCCTGTGGGATTTATTTTATTATTATTGTTTTGGACAAGTGCATGCTAGGGGTGAATGTCAAGGTGTCCTGGAACAGGAAACAGTTAGATCACATGTTTCCTTCTCAGCCAATCATCGAGTCAGATACATCCTCCTTCTCAGCCAATCAGAGACGTGCTTACATATGATTTTCCCGTTACATAACAATTCACCCTTGAGATTTCGTATATAACGGGCATGCAATGGGATTAAATTATCAGAAAGTATTGTGACACAATAGAAGCAACAATGAATGTTATTGATGAACTTGAAGCCTCGGCAACCACAATTAGCAATGTAAGTTCTGTTTTCATTTTTTATTTTCAAAATAAAATTGTTTTCCGTGGTTACCCTCTACTATATTCGGGTAAACCCCCCCCCCTATACAAACGCCACTATATGATGTTTATACTCGATAAAAAGCGTAAAATACGCTCTTTTTTTCGTTACGTAAACCCCATCCTTCCTTCCCCCTCTGTTTACGACCATAATTCTGTTTTTGATAAATTCCATATCTTATCTAAATGCAACTGTCAACTTTCTGTCATTCCCTTAATATACTGTCCGCTATGGCTTGACTTACAGATTTCTCGCAATGATTTAAATAGCTGATAATTACTGACACCCCTTTAAAGTACATCCGGCTTTGGTAAATATATATGAATTTGGATAGCGGCTTAACCAAAAAAGGTTTCTCTGAGGTTAGTCTTTCACATCGAATTAAAAAAAAAAAAACAAAACAGTTTCGCGTGAAAAGAGTGATTATTGTTAATTAACCTTGTGCGGTTACAGGCTTTGCGTAATTCTATGTGGTATGGAAGCATGGAAATTAGTTATTTCCAAAATTAATGCCTAACAATATTTTTAGGACATTTGGTGGAAGGTGGGGGTTTGACAATGCCTCAAGTCTAACACCTCCATTGTAAAGGTGAAAACAAACTGTTTCTTCGTGTGAAAAGTAATGGGGAGTGGGTTTAAGAAAAAAGATACATTGCTTTATTATGCGTAATTGAATAGCATTTTTTACCATATCTTTCGGTGTGGGGGGAGAGGATATTTTCCCATGTCTTTTTTCTCAGGGATATTTTCCAGGGGGGTTATTTTCCGTGGGCTGTTTTTTCTGGGGGCGTGATAAATATACAAACTAGGCCGGCTTTTTGAATGGCTCAGTGAGTCGTAATTCTCAGATTCAAAAGGATGTGATATCTTTCGGTGGGGGGAGGGGATATTTTTCCATGTCTTTTCTCAGGGATATTTTCCGTGGGGGGATTATTTCAGTGGACTGTTTTTTTTTTCTGGGGGTGTGATAAATATACAAACTAGGCCGGCTTTTGAATGGCTCAGTGAGTCGTAATTCTCAGATTCAAAAAAGGATGCAATTAGCACATTTCACAAAATTTTTTACGTTGTGCTTTCTTAGTGATAAATGCCTTTTCTAAACAAAATTATAGTTAATAACTTTCTTTCTGTAAAAAAGGGGCAAATTATTTAGATACTAATTTTTTCTCTTCTTTTTAAGGCAAATTGTGAAGAATGCATGCCCCCTTCTTCCAAGAAAGCGAGGGTTAATAATGCGGGCCATGCGAAGGCTACTGTCCAACTTCCATCATACGTTGCCTGGGCCTTCAAGAGCTGCCCCACTTATGCAAGGTCAGGAAGTGGCCCTCCAGCATGCACTACCTGGTCCTTCGGATGCCCAAGTGCAGCCGGGATATAAACCTGTAAGCATTTTTTCCTACCTTTCGATTTCTTCCAATTTTTAGTCCTTTTCAATCCCAATATAAACTTATCTCTGTGAGATATTAACCCCTCACCCCCCCCCCCAACCATTGTTTTAAATTTATCTCCCTCGGAGATATCTAAATGTAATTTTTTACAATGAAACCACTCTTTTCTCTGCTCCCCCCTCCCTCGGAGATAACTAAATGTAATTTTTTGCAAAGAAACCGCTCTTTTCTAATCTTTGCTATAGCTTCGATATCTCATAAGCGAATATTTTTAGGTAATTTCTATTAATGCTCACCGTTTGAAACTCAAAATCCCCATATTTTTCACAATTGATTATCACATAGTTTCAAGAGAAGGAACTGAGTGAGATTATTCACATTTATATCTATTTGCCACATATGAATCCCGTAATTTGCGCGAGGATATTTTAAAATAACTTTCAATCTTACAAAGTCTTGCCAATATTTTAGTGATGGAGAGACATTCCTGAATAAGAATTAACGGTTCTCGAATTTAATTGTACTGTTTCCCAGAGAATACGCTTGGAAACAGAGCAGACACGAGATTAAAAATAATCTAGGCTCATTTGGAGTCATAGACAATCTGTACGGGGAGTAGGCGAAACGACTTATGCCGCCTAACAATACGGTTTTTTTTTGGGACATTATGTAAATAACCGGAGCCCGGAATGCGCCGGTGGGTCCGGGGAGTGCTGCGGGGGCAAGGTTATGGAAGTGCCGGGGGGGGGGGGGGGGGGGGGGGGGGGGGGGGGCACGGGTCAGGGAAGTGCCACAGGGATGTGCTGTGGCTCCGAAAAGCGCCACGGATGGTCCGGGAAGAACTGTGGGGCAAGGTTAGGGGGGGCGGGCGCTGGGGGGAGCGCCGAAAAAAAAAAAATTTGAACACTTTGAAAATAAACGACCAAATTGTCGCCTTCTATGTCATATCTTAGATTATCTTCAGTTGAATTAACCAATTGTTATTAAGCAATAATAATCCAAATTTTAAAAGCAGTAGGGGATGATTTGAACACTTTGAAAATAAGTTATTTTTTCATTTACAGGTTGTCCTGGTTCCATACTCACCATCTCCCCCCTGCTCGTCAGTTGGAGAAGGAGAGGAGGCACACGTGGAGTCCCCCAACAATTCACTATGGGATGATTTACATCAAATTCCAGATAATATTGACGACTTTTTAGGTGATTTTTTAATGTAGATAATAGCGCAGTTGAGCTGGGTAATGTAGATAATTCAGATTCAGACTTAGCATTGCTAAGTCCAAATACTATGCAGCTTTTGGATGATTTTGTCGGTGGATTGAGGGGAAACCCTTCCCCCTCAGATTACATGAACATTTCCCCACTTCAATCGACTGAAGCGGCTTCCCATGGCCCTATTATTGAACAAATTGGGGGAGGGGGTAATATACAAGAGGGGGAGGGGGGTACAACTCTCCCAGACTTTCAGATGTCCAACAGAATTTTAAATAATATAGTTGTTTTCACTGCAATGTTTGGGGACCCTTTTAATTCGCTTTTGTGTGGTAATTTTGTTTATGACCCTATAGAAATTGTACATAACTATGTAGACAAAATTCGTGCACTTCTGGAGAACCAGATTCAGTTGTGGGGAGGTAGGGATTCAATTAAGGTTTCCATTGTTTTAAAGGTTTTTTATTTGAATGAGGGAAAAAGTGAGGTTTACTATCATTTTATACATTCCGAGATGCGTTTGGTTTATTCAAATTTAGAAAATTTTGAGGGTGCTTTCACGGATTGGGTCGATCAAATTAAACGCATCTCGAGAACTATAACGAAAATGGAAGTGGCTCAGTAGTTTTATTTATTGAAAATTTAAGCGTAAATATATGTAAATTTAAGAAAGATTTTATTTTAAGAGGGGGGGGGCAGGTGGGGAAAGGGCAATAGTTTTAAATTATAATCCAGATCTAGAGGGTTGTAAAGGTGTCCAGAAGATCTGTTTTGAAACAGATCAAAAGTGTTTCAGATATGCTTTCCTCATATCAGCATTCGAGCCTCTAGCTCGGGACGCTACCAAGAAGAATTTAGATCACTGGGCTGTACACGGGAAGGAAGGGTCCGTTTTCCCAGGTGTAGATTTTTCTTGCTTAGAAGGAAAATACCCAGTAACGCTTCGATCCATTGATATTTTTGAAAGGGCTAATGCCCATTTAAATATCGGCGTTACTGTGGTACAATACGAAACAGAATTTGAAGATGGGGTTCGTTCTAAAAAGAAGGGGGTGGTTTTCCCCGTAAGGGGTCCCTCAGTTGATTTGGTTAAACACTGGGTTTGGTTGCTATACACGCCACCTAGTCAACGAACACAATCGGTCATTTTAACCCTATCACTGACATTAGTAGAGTTCTGGGGGGTGTAAGAAACAGAGTGCCCGTTTCTACTGTCCAACATGCCTCTCTAGATTTTGGACTGAACTAAAGTTACAAAATCATATGAGGCATTGTAGCCGCCACGGCTACCAGACAGTGGAAACGGTTTCAGGGGATAGGGCCATTCTACGTTTTAAAAATTTCCAAAACACCCTTCTCCAGTGCAACAAAATATCTTTGGACTGTGAAGCTAAGCTGGTGGAAGTGAATGACCCCCAATTTCCAAACCGAGTCAAAGAACATCAGGCTATTGCAGTGTCCTACGCCCACGCGCAAAGAGACAGTTCTAACACCATGCGGTTGTTAGAAATAGTTGAAACATTGGATGAGGGAGATGAGTGCATGGACAAGGCATTGACTAAACTGATTGGCACGGCTAATGGTGCTATTTCTCGTTTGAGAAATACCCATTATCCAATGGTGTTGTCTGCAGAGGATCGTCTCGCGATTAAAAATCAAAAAATATGTTGGGTTTGTAAGGGGGAGTTTGCAGAGGTGGATAAGGGGACTAAAGGGAAAAGAGGGGGGAGGGGAAGTCAGAGATCATGACCATTTGTGGCAGGAAATATCCTCGGGAGGTAGTAATTTTAGAGGGTTTGCGCATCAATCGTGTAATTTAAATGTTAGCCAGCAGTTTTTTATCCCTGTTTTTATTCATAATTCAAATTATGATTTAAATTTTATTTTACCAGCACTGGCACATATGCATAGGGAGGGAGGGGGAGTAGATTGTCCATGGGTAAATAATTCATTTACCTACAAGATATTCCCAAATCAGCTGAGAAGTTATTGCTTCTCGAACTGAAATGGCAGGTAGTGGATAATGGGCATATGTGCTGGAATAAAATCAGGTTTTTAGATTCCTTTAGTTTTTTCCCAAAGGCATTGAGTCAATTGATTCAAGTGCAAAAAAGCGACAATTTTGATAGCTTTCCCTTGCTTAAACAGCACTTTCCAGACAGTGAAATGTATGACCTGTTGACCTGCAAAGGTATATATGCATACGATTATTACTGTTCTGGCGCACGCTTAAGTGAGGAGAAACTACCTCCAATTGAAGCTTTTTACAATTCACTGACCAACAGTGAATGCACAGCCGAGGAGTATGAGTTTGCAAAGAAGGTGTGGTCCAAGGGGGATTGTAAAAATGGGTGGGATTATTGTAGACTGTACTTGGCCAGTGACGTTCTAACTCTGTTGGATATAATCTGTAAGAACACAGACCAGATCTATTCAGAGTTCGGGTTAGATATAGGTTATTATTTTTCTACACCCCATTTAGTGATGGATTTAATTTTAAAAATTAGCAGGGAGGAAATAGGCCTAATCACCGATGTAGATCAGCACCTTTTTGTAGAGAGTTCAATGAGGGGAGGGTATGTTTTTCATGGGGACCGCGTCTTATCAACCGATCCGAGCGGACAAAGCACCGGTGCAAAGTCAATTGCAGTGTTCTTGGACATGAACTCATTGTACCCCTCTGCAATGTCCAACTACTCTTTGCCGTGTGGGAACTATCAATGGCTTGAGAATCCTTGTGAGTTCCCCGACATTACCACCGTCGAGGACAATGGGCCACAAGGATGGTTCTTTGAAGTTGATGGTCACATTCCGCTGGCGCTTCACGACTCAGTCAAAGATTTTGTCTTTCCCTGTATCAATCGGCCGGTGAGCAGGGACTCTCTGAGCCCCTACAATCGTTCATTGGTTGAGGATATGGGGATGCACTGGACTCCCTCTAAACAGAAACTGATTGCTGATTTGGACCCTAAAGAGAATATCGTTGTTCACCATGTGCTTTTGCACTGGATGGTGAGCAACGGCTTCAAGATCACTAAAATACACAGGGTCCTGCAGTTCAATCAGCGACCCTACTTGAAAACGTTTATCGACACCTTTGTCGATAAACGCTCTAAGGCAAACTCAAAGGTGGAGAAGGAAATGTGTAAGCTCATTCTAAATTCAGCGTTTGGCAAAATGTGTGAAAGCGTACGGACGAACAGATCTCGCTGCGACGTCGTGACTGACCCTCTAGAGTGTGCACGAATTATTGCCGACCCCAATTTTACATCGTTCACGAGCATAGAGGCCGGCATGGTTCTTCTACACAGGTGAAAGCGAAATGTAGTACTGAACAAGAATATTGCAGGCGGCAGTTCAGTACTAGAAATTTCAAAAAAGCTCATGTTGTCGTTCTTTTACAATGTGTGCAAGGTGCAATGGCCACGGGAGGGGGAGGTTCAAGTTTACTATGGGGATACAGATTCTCTGCTGTTAAAGGTAAAATGGGACTGAATTGGATTTATTGGGTGATTTAGAAAAGGGGGAACACATCAGCTCGCGGATGGATTTCACCAACTGGAATCCATCACTCTACCCCGAGCTGGTGAAACGTCAAGCCCCCAACCAACTATTAATGTTAAAATCAGAGACGGGGAGTGAGTGATTGATATCCCGGGGGTGTTCCCGGGCCCCAAAGTCTATTGCGTTGAAACTCATAGTGGGGAAGAAAAGAAGGCGTGTAAAGGGGTGCCTACACATTTTGTAAAGAGCAATTTCAATATGAGCGTGTACAGAGACTGTGTAGAAAGTAGCCTAGTGCCGAGAGAGCACAAGTGCTTGCAATTCGCTCTCTACAGTATAGAAATTATACTGTGAGAGTGGAAAAGAATGCAATGTCGTGTATATCCGACAAGGTCTATGTGCTCGAGAATGGTGTGAGTGTTCTACCCCACGGCCACTACCGTATTTCAGACCGAGTTGAATGCATTGTCTATCGCAATCAACTTGGTCTGGATAAATTAACCTAATCTGACTAACCACTAACCAACCTTTCACTACCTTAACTCAACCTGTTCATCTAACCCAACCTCAACCTCAACTAACCCATAGCAGTGACGACAACTATTGTTTTTCCCCTGCGGTTCCCGGGGGAGGGGGGGGGGGGTCCCTTCCCGCAGCCGCCCAGGGGGGGGGGGGGGGGTCCCTTCCCGCAGCAGCCGCCCAGGGGGGGGGTGTCCCGCCCGCGGCCGGCCGGCCTTCGGCCCCGCGGTCCCCGGGGGAGGGGGGACACCTCCTTTAAATTAATCAAGTTCAACTGTGCTATTGTTCCAAGTGTGTGTCTGTTTTTTCTGTTGTAAAAAAGTGTTGTCAGGTATAGAAAAGTGTTTAAGTTGACAAAAAGTGATGTATAGAAAAGTGTTGTTGATGATGGACAAAAAGTGTTTTTTTTTTTTATTGTACAGAAAAGTGTTTTAAAGACAAAAAGTGTTTAAAGACAATAAGTGTTTTATTTATAAAGTGTTATCGTTGTTCATGTTGACTGCAAATAGAGTTTTCATTTTGACCACCGGAGAAATTTTTGTCAATTGTTCTTGTGTTATTTTTATCGTTGTTCATATTGACTGCAAATATTTGTTTTCATGCAGTGTCGAAATAAATGCTGTCATGAAATATTGTTTTTTGTTGTTGTTCTTGAATAGATAGATCCATGGGGAAAATTACTACTTATTCATTGAGCACAAATGATTTACAGTTAGTTGCAGTCCGACTGTTGTCCCCAGCATGTATCAATTTAAAACACCCTTCAGATCGTTTCTGTGTGGTCCCTCAGTGTCGGGGAAAAACAACACTTTTAGCTAGAATAATTCAAAATGCGATAAAATGTTTTTGGAAAAGCCGAAAAAAATCTACTATTGCTATAGTATTTGGCAGGAGTCCTATGATAAAATAAAAGCTATTGCCACAACCATACCAATACAATTCATACGAGGACTTGATGTTTTCAATAGTATTGAATCGAACTCGTGGTTGATTATTGATGATTTGGCTGAATCCATTGAACAGTTCTCACAGGAAATGCTACAACTGTTCACCGTTCGCTCCCATCATGAACACATTTCCGTTACCCTAGTTCTACACAATATGTTTCATCAGAGCAAATGTATGCGAACCCTTGCTTTGAATTGCACTGTCTATATTATCTATCGAGTCGTTCGTGATTCTAGCTCGCTCATAACTCTCAATAAGCAGATATACCCCGGCGCTCCAAAATTTCTGTTGTCAGCGTACACTCAGGCGACTAGCAAGCCCTACGGTTACATTTTGCTGGATCTTAATCAGAGCACGCCCGAGGATCTACGTGTAGTCACCGACATTTTCAACAATGAAATTACAGTATATCTTCCGGTGAACAGTAGAAAAGACTATTAGTCACCATTATGACACTGAAGAAACTACACGAACAACGGCATCTGTTTTCCGTTTTAAGCACTTCAAAACCATTGCTTAGGAAGGCTATACTCAAACATGGGGTTGACAATGATTTCATTAATCTAATATCTGAACTTTGTTTAAATTTAACTGAGGGCAATGTTCAACTGCCAGAAGGTGTTAGACAACAGACAAAGCAACATCGTTCCACTGTACGCGCCTTGGCTTGTAAAAACAAGGGAAAAAAATTTAAAAGAAAACGGCTCCTTCAGGCGGGCGGTAGCTTCTTCACACTTTTACTACCGATAATTGCAGGACTTGTAAACAGTTTTCTCTAGTGAGAGAGAGAATGGCAAAACCCTATAAATTGACACCATTTGAACTTGTACTCTCTCGCCCATCGAACATTTTGAAGACAATCTAAGCAAATTCATTAACGATGAGAATATTGCCGGTGACAAAAACTGCTTTTACTTCAAGATGCATTGCGACGTGTGGACAAACATAAACCATATCGTGAGAGACCTGCCACCGTCACCACAGATCCCCCTAAACAGGAAACATCTCCTCAAGATTCTGCAGCACTGCAATCAAAGGAGAAGGAATTGAATTCAATTGTATTGAAAATTGGAAACCTATTGCCATTGACCTATCGAGAACAGAGTAAAAGAGTATTATCTTATCTCATGTTGGAAACGGCAGATGAACATCAAGTTCAAGTCGAGAGCACAGGGAAAACGAATTATAATTCAGGGAAAAAGTTATAATCTAGTTGATTTAATTTGTGATATGGTGACGAATCGTAAAGGACTCTTATCCTTTGACGATAATCTATACACCTTTCTGTGTGCAATAAACTTTCCCAAAAGTCTTATTGGCAATAAGCAAATTCTAAAGAAACTAAGAGAATATAGTCCTCCTCCTTCAACACCATTTAAAAAAGAAGAAGATTCAATATTTGAGGATACTATCAGCAGCAGCAATGATTTTACAACACCTGTGGCTGCTAGTCAAAAGCGAAGACGAATTGATTCGCCCGCCAGTGTGCAAAAGGGGAGTGGACATTACACTACGTGTTTACGCTCGAAATGGATGAAGTTTTGAAAATGGGTGTCTATGAAAATATTGGCGAGGTGGGAAGTTTAAGTTCTCCAAAACGCTTTCCAAAGCTGTCTCCGGCACCACCACCACATTGAAAAATGCAAAAGAGTATCTAGAAAATGAAGCGAGTTACACATTGCATCGAAATCACAGGCTTCGCAGTAAACAATATCGACAAACTAAAGCCTTTTTCCCTCTGCATATATGCAAACGGATCTTTTAACTCTAGACGCAGTTCAACGGCGTCACAATGCGCCCTACAAATATATTCTGGTGGCAATCAGTATCTTTAGTCGCTATGCCTATGCCATTCCACTGCGGTCAAAGAGAGGTGTTGAAGTTGCTCGGGCCATTGAAAGTATTCTTGAACAGGATTCGTATAGAAAAATTCAATCGGATCGTGGCAGTGAATTTGTTAATCCCCATGTGCAAAAGGTTCTTTTGAAATATAATACAACACTTTATCATAGTCACAGTCCGATAAAGGCTGCATTGGCTGAACGATTAATAAGAACGATTCGTCTATTAATTTCAAGATATTGCACATTGAAAAAGACACCGGCTTTTATTCATGATTTAGATAAAATCATGCAGATATACAACCATCGACCCCATCGATCTCTGTCCAACTCTACACCAACGGATGTTCACTACAATGAAAATACATTTGATGCTTTTCTAAAGCAATACTCCAAGGGTGAAAAAGAGAAAAAGAAGAAGAAGAAATTCAATGTTGGTGATACTGTTCGAATTAATAGAACCACCAATATTTTTGAAAAAGGGAATTATTTATGGAGCACTGAACTTTTTAAAGTGTCCAAAATCCTAGACACCATACCCATAACTTATCGGCTGCGAGACACCAAAGATGATGAGATTCTCGGCGGTTTTTTATGAATATGAACTGCAAAAAGTTAGAAACACTAGTGAAATTTATCAAATTGAAAAGATATTAAAGAGCCGTACACGCCATGGCAAGAAAACAGTTGCTTGTTCGCTGGCTAGGATACAACTCAGATTTTGATTCTTGGGTCAGTGCTGAAGATATTGACAATGCCCAATGATTTCTATGTGACTTTCATGTCCAATGTTTCTGATCCTCTCTACAATGATTTGAATAGAACAAGTGATTTTTGGACGAAACTCTCCCCCACCATCAAATTCGACGACGGAAAGTATGAAGTGGCTCTTGTCGACTGTATTCTCAAAAATACCTATGACATCCTGAGAAAGGATCGTAAATATGAAATAAAAAATTAGACCCTATGATTGGCCGCCACCACCAACAGGTGATCAAGAACAAATTCAAAAAATCAATTGGATGGATATCCATATATTGAATTACCCTACGAGGAACTCACCTGTATGAATGATTTATGTCGTACTATCAATAAAAGAATTTCCGCTCGTAAAAAAGGAGCTTTTCATTTCAACTATTCAAAGGAGGAGGGTAAGATCTACATTAGTTCACCTATTGCCAGTGAAAAGGTTATTCTCAACGATAATCTAAAGGATGTTCTTGGCTTTAAGCTCAATATAATCAATGGTAAAAGTGCCGGAAACACTAATTTCATTTTCGCTGACTATCCGCCTGCCTTCTCCAAAGACACCTGTATATTTCTCTACGCTTCATTTGTGGAAACATCTCGAGTTGGTAATTCAAATGTTCCCCTCCTACGAGTTCTTGAGCGAAAAACCAATCAAGAACATATTCACCACTACAATATAAAGCATCTTCAGTATATTCCCGTAAACACTTCCTATTTGGAACTCTGTCAGTTAACACTAAGAACCGAATTGGGTGATCCCATAGCAATTTCAAAAGGTTTGGCTGTGATTACATGCCATTTTCGACCCATCGTTCAACAACAAGATGTCTAATAAAAAAGTGGTATTCACTTGTCCTGATATTGACTGCTATGTTAATACTCTTGGCCCAAGACAACAGGGCAATGGAATGGACTACTACAAAGGTCGCTCGTCAATGTCTGGCTACGGTCTTGGCAGTTGGTTTGCTAAGCTGTTTCGCTCTTCACTACCACTGGCTAGAAAAATATCTTGTACCGGCTGCGACAGATTTTGCATCCTCTACACTATACGATTGGGGCTCTGGCAAGGATTTTAAAAAAAGTGCTTCGGAAAATCTTAGGTCCAGTGCGCGAACCCTTGGCGAGAGATTAAAACAGAATGGTAAAGGTTTAAAAAGGTCAAGAAACAACGCATCACTCATCAGTCTCTACTCAGGTCGGAAACGAAAGACATCCCTTTTGTCAAAGAAAAGAAGGAAAAAGCCGACACGTGCTGTAAACAGAAGCCCCAGGAAGAATAGAATTGTCAGATCGAAACTAGATTTTTCTTCTCCTAAAATGTCCTACCTACCACATAAGGATTCTCAACCTTCAATCACCGCCTCATTGAATCTATTCAATGCCGAAAAATGTTGATGTGAGTGTCAAGCATGGATACTATGAACAATTTTATCCACAACAACCCCTCTCCGATAATATCCACTTTCAAATTTATTCCAATGAAGACTACTTTATGGACATGTCTTCAACATTTATAGATTTGCAAATGAAAGTCCGTAAATCCGATAATACAATGCCAATTCGGGCCGATGGAATATCCTATGAAAATTGTATACTACATAATTTATTTCGTCAAATTAGTGTCTACATCAATGGCACGCTGGTGAGCACAAGCAACAATCTCTCCAACTATGCAAGCTATATGCAATTCATGCTGATGACACCCAAGTCATACAAGGAATTGAGAGGCACCTCCAATGGATATGAATATATTACTAATACTGATAGTACAGATGCACTTAAAAATGCTACAACTAGTGAATTACATCTAGTTGGAAAAATATATATCATGAAATATTTAATATACCCCAATGGCTGCCGCCCAATGTTAAAGTGGATATAAAACTAACGCTTGCACCCTCCAATTTCATATTGAGAAAAGAACTTGCTGCCAATCCTGATGTAAGTCTCTCCCTCACCTCGGCAATACTTCATGTACGCAAACAACAGGTCATGAGTTCTGTTGCTTTGGCCGTGGAAAAACTGAGAGCCAATGGCAACAATATTAAACTACTTGTTCCTCATACAATCACCAATCAGCGTCATATTGCAATGGGCTCACACACCTTCACCGATTCATCCTTTATCAATGGTGAAATCCCGTCAAAACTAGCGTTGGCATTTGTAAAAAGCGCCAGTGCAATTGGATCATGGACTGAATGCCCACATAAATTCGAGATGTTGGACTTTCATCTCTTGTGTGCAAAGTAAACGGCATCCCACTCTACAATCTATCTTTTGATAAATCCTATAGAACATTGTACGAGTTGACCATGCAAACCCTAGATCATGATTCGCAACTATTCGAAAATGGTATAACCGAAGATATGTTTGCTAAAACACATGGTATCATTGTACTGGATTTGTCGGGTACACAGGATATGAGTATAGTACGTACGGGGAGTGTGCGTTTAGAGTGTACATTTACCGACCCATTGGCTGAGAGTATTGCACTAATCTCACTAAATCAATATGAAACCTATTGGGAAATCACTCCCGAAGGCAGTGTTCTACTAGACTTGGCGCCATGAACACCAGTCAAATAATCAATGTATTTAATATGGACCCCTACATGTCCCAGTACAAATCCTATTGTCTGCCCTCGGACTATCTTGGAAAAATTCAAAGCGCGAACAATACCTTGATTATTGTTAATAGCAGTCCGTCGACTGTGCTGACGGGTCATTGGCTGTGCATCTTTCAAACAATGAAGACGATTGAATTTTTTGATCCTCTTGGTCTACCCTATACATTCTACACACACCACATCAGCAACTATATTGAGAGCAGTGGGAAAACTATTATTCAAAATCGAAAGAGGGTACAGGATCTAATGACTAAAAGCTGCGGCTTCCATGCACTACTATATTTTGTGTTCCGATGTCGTGGATATACTTACAAGCAGTTTCTCCACATATATGTTGACAATCCACGTCTGAATGACTTTCTAGTGGAAAATATCCTCTCAGACCTATATAGTATTGATTTCAGTGCCCTAAGAGTAAAGTGCTTAAAAAATGTTTGTGAATTTGTTTATTAATAAAATGCATATATATATATATATACAACAATGTCTTTTAAATCTTCACTTTAGATTTCTTCATCTTCGATGTATAGGCAACTGTCGTGAACCACTAATGCTGGTAAATCATTTGGATTCACTGTATATTGATCTTGATTGACTGCAAAGTCAGGGTCACATTTTCTACAGTACAATGTAACTTCACTCTTGTCATATCTCTTTGTATAGTCAATGATACTATTTGCATTCATATTATGAAATTCACGAGTTTCAATCTGTCTATTTGAAGCAATATCACATACAATGTTTTCAAATGGTGAATCACATTCCGTCACAGCCAAATAAAAATCACTTGGTTTATAGTCATAGTAGGTGGTGTCATCACAACGATGACGTAGAAACCAGATTGTCTTGTTACCCCAACAGTTGAATCGTAGACCAGATTCCTCTTCCCAGAATAATTTAAATCCACGACGATACCAATCTCGTAGAAATAAACTAAAATCACGTTTGGGATTCTTTCCAATCATAGCGGGGTAAGTATTCTCCCACTGATCACATTTATCATAGTGACAATTGGAGCACAGATGCCCTCTAGGATGAGAGTCACACACCTCCTCAAGACATGAATTACATCCTTTAATTTGTACTGCATAGCCTCTATGTAATTTACAAGGATTACATAATTTACACTTTTCACTATAGTCATCAATAATTGTACAATTCTCACATTGATTCCAACTGCCAAGAGTGTACATGCACAATGGACATATATAGAACATTTTTCGGTTTCCGATGTCAACTCACTCACAGCTAAAACGAAACTGATCCTCTTCGTTCGATAAATTCAAGGTGGAGGGAAATGGTGGGAGAGAGGAGTAGCTCTGTAATGTTACCTCTTTCGAATGATGGGGGAGCCATCTACATTGAATCCACTGGCAATATTTTCAAAAGTATATCCACAATATGATTCTGCTTTGTTCCAATTAATATATCAATAAATTGACTATAAGCATTTGAATCACATTTTAAAAGTTTCATACAATAGTCCAATGGGGGAGAATCACTCCTCATTATATTGTCAAGTGTTCCCGGACATGAGAATATCCTGCGTTTAAGAGATAACTCGAGAAAATTATCATCCAAAATCAAATGTTTTTCCATAAACACTAGATTTGATCTAATTCTCTCTTTCTCAAATTTATTCATTTTTCAATCCTTTCACTCTGACCGCTGACTCTAGACTGACCCTGATTCGTTAGCCCCATAGCCAGAAAAGAAAGGGAACATTATCGATTTCGAAACAATTTTATTGAATAATTAGAACAACAACAACATCAATAATACAGAGCATGTACAATCAGCGATACTGTTTATTGTCTTCAATATGTTTCACCAATGCACTTAAAGCACATTGAAGTCTATTCACATGTGCTATATCAACTTTAGCGGCGAAACATAATTGATCCTCCATTTTAAATTTGCTCAAGGATGTCACATATCTTGCATATACTGCATCCCATTCCAGACAAAGCCGTGATCCTTTCGTGATTTCCACCGCAATGTTTGGTGCTCTTGTACTATTATCATCAACTCCACTATCAACTTCTAATAGTGTAAACATTCCACTCATCGCCATCAACACAAATATATATCCAAATGAGTAAAGTCAAACTGTTCTTCTTCTTCTCACTCCTTTGAATTCTATTCACAGACTAATAAAACTATAGCAAAAAACCCGTTCCTTATATTCCCACCGCCGCTAATATGTAAGCAGGCCTCTGATTGGCTGAGAATGAGGATGTATCCGACTCGATGATTGGCTGAGAAGGAAACACGTGATCTAACTGTTTCCGGGAAAGTCATAACATTTGGCTCGAGCAACAACAACAAATACTATTTCTGGATCATCCATAAAACAGACATGAAAAACATCAAATAAATCGAACAACACACATAACCATCCTTGAAACAGACATGAATTGCTGTTGACATCCATAAATGTGACAAAAGTCCTGTTTTTTCGTTCTCACTGACAAAAACCATTAAACATCCATGAATTGCTGTTGACATCCATAAATGTGACAATGTTCATGTTTTTCAAATTCAATAAAAAAAAAAAAAGGAAAAAAAAAAAACAAAAAAAAAAAGAAAAATGACAAAAACCATAAAACATCCATAATTTGATGTTGACATCCGAGAAAAACATCAAATAAATCGAACAACACACATATCCATCCATGAAAACAACCATAAATGTGACAAAATTCATGGTTTTTTCAAGTGAGAAAATTCCTGTTTTTTCATTCTCACTGACAAAAACCATAAACCACGTGGTCATGTCACGATCAATAGGGTCATCTCTACTTATATCAGGCCCAAATTGAAAGAAATTAATTTTTTTCTAAGATGTCTGGAAAAATTCGGTGTCGGCTTTTAGTTTACTCTCGTTTATTTAACTCTATTATTTAAGTTCTACAAGTTACATCAAGGCAACCAACATAATTCTAAATAGTTTGACCACACAAACTAAAAGTGTTTATAATGAACGAGATGGGCAAGTCTTTTTCGTACCATATCCCCTTAATCTGCCGTTCAAACCAGGGTCTTAAGTGATAACGTGTTTCATATGGGTGCTTTTTAGTAGTAGGCCCCTTGGTTGGTATTTCGTTTGGGGTCAGGTGTGTCAATCCGTAATATGTCTAATGTCTAGTAAAAGTCCATTTATAGTCCCATAAGATATTTCCAACTTGGGTTTTAATATTTTATGGCAAATGTACTAAATCAAAACTGCTCTAGAAATTCAATTTTTTTCATTCCATAATTTTCTTTTTGCAGCAGTTTTGTTGCTATTTGTTTTTGACTTGTAAGGTGTATGCTTAATTTTGTACTGCTTAGCGATTTAATATCTGTATTTGAAATGTTTTCTGCAGTTCCCAAGGTTTTTTTTTTTATTCAGCTTCACTTTGTCATTTCTGAGACTGGATAATTTAAAATACGCTATCCCTTCATCAACTTTTATGATTTGAACCACAATAAAAACGGATGGGTAGTCTCTTAGCGTGTATCCACCTATTATGTCGTCGATTGTTTTAAGTTTATCATTTTTGTATCTGACGTTACTAAGACTTGAGACGTGTTTCCACCTTCTAGGGTCATGTTCTCGTCTAATTTTATATTAAACTCGGGGTTATCATTACTACTGCCTAATGTTACGTAAACTTGTTTATCATTTGTGTTTGGTTTTGTTATGGTAAAATTATTTTTATTGGGTCCCATAAGATCCCATTTTTTCTTACCGCATGCATTCCTAGTATACGAGGAAATGGTGGCTGATTACATATTATTGCTTTTGCCGTTTTTTCTATTCCCTGTGCTAAATTTTAAAGGACATTCTCCCAAAATTGTCAGTTTCTGACCGGTCATGGAGGTAAAATTATTTTGACATCTACTAATTTGATTCTGTATATCATGAGGAATTTTCCTAAGAATTTCCACTCTAATTAGGGATTTTGAAGTACCTCTATTGATTAAGCATGGTAAATTTTGAAAACACTAAATTTTAAACGAAGCAAAACCGGTAAATCATTATTTCTCTCTGTATCGCAACATTCTGAACTATATAGGAGTCTTGAGAAAGGTCCAGCCTTGGTAAACCTCACAGGCTGGTGTCTTCGTTGAAACCTACTATTCTTTTGTCAAAAACTTTGGGTTTTTTTCCCAAGATTCTTCAGTGTTATTTCTTCGGCATACTGTGTGGTTTACTATCTGATTTTAGGTACAAATTGAGAAATATTATTTGGTGTTTGCCACGTATTCTTTATTCCCTGTCTTCCTAAATTCCTGCCATATTGTGGTCATATCTGGTTTCTTCTATTGTATGTTAACCTTCATTTTGTATTCTAGCGTGACGGTCTGCTGCATAATGATTTGGTTTACCATAATAATAATAGCAATGGAATCTTTTTCTACATCACCTGGTAACTTACTGTCTTTCACATGGTCTATGGCTTTTTCTATATACCTTGGATTTGCCATTGTTTGCTATACTACTAATATTTGTAGGAAGATGAGATGGAAGCCATTGGTATATATTGTAGTATGTCTGTATGTATGTAGTATATAGTATGTATGTATTGTGCCCATAGTATTATCGTTCCAAGCTACTAGGGAGTCAAGATCGTTAAACCGGTCAACTAATTCTGCAGATGGTGGCTCCTGGTCCTTTTTTTGCCTTTGAGCCTCATGAGATACCTCCCCAAATCTCACACGCTTTTGCTATCTTTCATGGCAAACATTATCTTGTTTTCTGTGCTATTTATTTATATTTGATCTAATTTTTCATCACTTCATATACTTGTATCTCTGTTTTTACTATGGTAATAACCTGCTCAAGATTTTCAGGTTTCCACGGTAACATTAGTCTTAGAAGCTTTTTCCGTAGCCCTTGCGTAAATGTATGCAATTTTATTTTGTTTAGTCGTTTCTACTTTTGTTTAATTGCACGTATACCGACTGGCAAATCTTGTTCGTGTATTTGCGAATACTGGCATAGGCGTCAAACGTAACTACCTCAGTCTTAAACCTTTTGGAAAGACTTGTTTTGATAAACTTAGTTTTGAAGCACTCAATTAGAGTGTTCATGTCCTTTTTTTTCTTTTTCTTATTAATTCGAAATACTATAAGGCACTTCTGCTTAGTCTGGTTCATAAGCATTGTTTTCTTTTCAATTTATCGCCAAATATTTCTGTTAACTCGTCGAAAATTCTAAATTTTTCGATGAATTCGTCGAAATCAGAAATTCGTGTGCATTCTGGTATAATTTTTGCAATTCATGGCACAGCTGCAAGGGAATTCATTTTGATTCCCCTTTCTGACAAATCTATTTTTTCTTGTTTAATTTAAAACTTTACCTTATCTTCTTAGCTCAATTTTTTTCTGTCTACCTCTAGATGCAGTAAATAAGTTATACCAACAGATACTGTGAAGTCCCCTGATTATACCTACTGATGTGGTGGAGTCACCAGGTAATGCCTAGTGATGTGGTGAAGTAAACGGTTAAGCCGCACTATATTATTATTATTATTATTAATTTATTGCCCGTCAAAAAAAGGTACAGTAGACGGAGTAATCACTAAAGAAAACAAAAAAGAAAAAAAAAGAAGAAAAAGAAGGACACAAACACACATTGAAAATTCAAACACATGACAAAAGAAAACTCTTCATTACATTAATACGAACAGTGACTATTTGAAGGATTGACCTGGTAGGGGTGAGGCTAACGACCTATGTTAGGTTCCTAATGACTGTGGGTAGCTTCTTAGCTATGAATAGGTTGTGGCCAATAGGTGGGGTGAAGTAACTTCGTTGGAACCACTCCTAGGCAAACAAATACGGGTGGTTTACTGCCCTATATAGGGTAACTGGGGTGAATCTATAGGGTGGCTAATAACTATGATGGCGTTCTAAATTATATTACCCGAACATAATTAAAGGAGACTTCTTTCTGAGCTGTATAAGAAGACGGGTGTTGATTACTGATTAATTAAAAAGACTTTTTTCACAAAATAAGTTTTTCAAAGAAAAGTAATGAACTCCATTAAACCAAAGATGAGCAAACTTAAAATTAAATAATCTACCAAGCGTGAAAACTACCATAAATCAGCATCGATAAATAAATGAAACCCAAAACGAACAGAAATTACAATAAATAACCGAGTCAAACTCAAAACGAGCAGAAATTAGCATGAGCAGGGCTCAAAACCCCTATACCTTCCCAAGGCCAGAACATAATTTGCACTTTACTGAAAAAATATAATGTTTTTACCTTTATAACTTTAATAAATCAAATAATATTAACATTTTGACTACTAAATATCAGTATATGTATACTAAACTGACAATGCACATTCATTTGTGTTTTCTTCTGTAAAGTGCAAATTGTGTTCTGGCCTTGGGAAGGCATACAGGTTTTGAGCCCTACTCATGTTAATTTCTGCTCGTTTTGAGGTAGACTCGGTTATTTATTGTAATTTCTGTTCTTTGAAAAAGTTCTTTACTTTTCTTTGAAAAACTTATTTTGTGGAATTTTATTTTAATTAATTTCTTTTCGTTTTATATTGACAGTCTTTTCAGGGAAAAAGAAAATAATACTTTAAATCTATTCGTTTTTTTAAAGACTTTATAGTTTGGCCTGCTATTTGTATGCTTGAGAAACAATTTCAGCAATTTTTAACAACATACCCTCTTTTAAAAATCTGGACTCAAATAGTAGTGTTTAATTTAGTTTAGTACCTCCTCTAATTGACCTGAAATAGAAAACTTTATACCATTCGCAAAAAAATCTGTTTACTTTCTTTGATAGGTTAGATACACTTACGCTATTTTGATTTGGGTAAATTTTAAGAGCAGAAGTAGCCCCGAAAACTTGAAACATAATACCCTCAGTCGTTCTTTGGATACTGCTGAGGTTCCTTATTGGGAATTCGCATTAACACAATGCATTTGATTTAATTTTAAGGTAACATTTAGTTTTTAAACATAATGGGCAAATGAGAGGTTTGGCGTGGGAGGGGGACTCATTGACCTCCAATCACTTTCGACTATTAAAAAGGGCACCAGCCCTTTCTATTTTCAATCGAATGAGCCCTTTTCGAAGCTCCTGCGACAACTCCTTCGATACGAAGTGCCCTAGTCTAAACAAAAAAAAATTAAATAGTAATACATTATACCCACATCGATCTTTACTATAAAAATGTCAAGCCTTCCAATCACTTTTGACTATTAAATAGGGCATTAGCCCTTTCAATTTCCAATCGAATTAGCCCTTTTTGAGTTTCTACGACAATGCTTTCTAAAAACACCTTATATGCCCCCAGGGCAAAACTTACAACTCTTGCCCTGAGGGCTGGGGGGGGGAGGGTTGTCATCCTTGAAGACCTATTTTACAAAACTTTCAACTACGTTGAAGAAAACTACTATCTCAAAATTTGATTGGAAGTGTTTCGGGAAATGGTTGGCGTTAGAATGGGGGTTAGTTGCCCTCCAATCACTTCCAACTGTTAAAAAGTGTGCTAACCCTTTCAATATCCAATCCAATGAGCCCTTTTTGAAGTTTACGACATCATACGAAATCACTTTCTCTAAAAACATTATATGCCCCAGGGTATAACTTACAACCCTTGCCCTGCTAACTTTCAACTACGTTGAACAAAATGGTTATCTGAAAATTTCGATTGGATGTGTTTGGGGAAATGGTGGGGGTGAGAGGGGCGTTAATTGCTCTCCAGTCACTTTCAACGATTAAAAAGGGCACTAGCCCTTTCAGTTTCCAAACGAATGAGCCCTTTTGAAGTTTCTATGACACCACTTTTAATAAAAACCTTATATGACCACAGGGCATTACTTATAACCCTGGTCCTGAGGGCTGGGGGGAAGGGGGATTTACATCTTCAAAGACCTAATTTCCAGAACTGTCAACTACGTTGAAGAAAATGGCTATCTCAAAAGTTTGATTGGATGTGTTTGGGGGAAATGGTGGGCGTGATAGGGGGGTTAGTAGCCCTCTAATCACTTTCAACTATTAAAAAGGGCACTAGCCCTTCCAATTTCCAATCAAATGAGCCCATTTTCAAGTTTCTATGACAAAGCTTTCAATAAAAACCTTATATGCCCCCAGGGCATAACTTACAACCCGTACCCTTAGGAATGTGGGGGGGGGGGGGTGTCATATTCTAATATATAATTTCCTGACATTTCAAATACTTTGAACAAAATGGCTATATCAAAATTTTGATTGAGTGTGTTTGGGTAAATGGTGGGCGTCGAAGGGATGTTAGTTGCCTTCCAATCACTGTCGACTATTAAAAAGGGCAAAAGGCATTTCAATTTCCAATAAAATGAGCCCTTTTTGAAGTTTCTACGACAACACTTTCTAAAAAAAAAACCGTTTATGCCCCCAGAGCATAAATTACAACCCTTGCCCTGAGGGCTGTGGGGGGGGGGGGGGGGGGTTCATCCTCAAAGACCTCAAATCCTCAAATTTCCAGAACTTTCAACTACTTTGAACAAAATGACTATCTCAAAATTTCGATTGGATGTGTTTGGGGAAAAAGTGGGCGTGAGAGGGGGTTACTTGCCCTCCAATCACTTTCGACCATTAAAAAGGGCAGTAGCCCTTTGAATTTCCAATCGAATAACCTTTTTTGAAGTTTCTATGACAACGTTTTTTTATAAAAACCTTATATGCCCCAGGGCATACCTTACAGCCCTTGCCCTGAGGGCTGTGGGGGAGTGTCCTCCTTAAAAACATAATTTCTATTTGTAAGTCAACTACCCTGAACAAAATGGCTATCTCAAAATTTTGATTGGATGTGTTTGGGGAAATGGTGGGCGTGGAAGAGGTGTTAGTTGCCTTCCAATCGCTTTCGACTATTAAAAAGAGCACAAGCCACTCCAATTTCCAATCGAATGAGCCCTTTTCGAAGTTTCTGCGACAACTCCAACGATACGAAGTGCCCTGGTCTAAAGAAAAAAAATAATACATTGTGTCAACATCGTTCTTTACTTAGGCAGCGCGATTGCTCTGCCTATGATTACTTTTAATTGACTCTAAACAATGATCGTACAGACTAATAACTCTGAGCATCAACGGTGCAAGGTACGTGCTCTAAGCAACATGGTACAGATAATTGTATCCCAACAAATTAAAAGCACACGATACACTCATAAGAAAATACATACACTTAAATTACTCAAAGCAGTCCAAATCTGGCGTAGATCACAGGTCAAAGATAATTATTATCAAAAGACAATTGCATCATGGCGAAACTCAATTTTATTCAATAAGCCTGACCTCCCTCACTGTTTCTGAAAACTGAAGGGGTTATCTTTTAACGTTTTCTTTCAACCAAAGCACCCTGTAGCTTTGGCTATTGTGTTTGATTTAAAATATTCTTATCTAAGTTAATTGCGTCTAATTAACTTATTAACTCAAAATATTCTGTTCATTTTAACAACGGCAAAAAAAATTACGATCAGCATACGCATACCATTCTTAATTTCATATTCCAAAAATATCATAATCGAAATATTTTTGATATAAGTATATGCAATGTTATTTAAAAACATGAAAAAAGTTGAAAAAATTCTTAAGCTAAAAAACTCAAAGTCCTGAAAAAAAAAATGTCCCTACAGAAGTTGTTTTTCTAAAATAGAAAATCACAACCAGCATATATATATATATATATATATATACAATTTTTATTTCATATTCCAAAAATATCAACCGAATATTTTGTTTTATAAGTGTACGCAATGTTATTTAGACAAAAAAAAAGTTAAAAATATATAAGTTAAAAAATGTTAGGGGGAGGGAGGAGGGGGAAAAGTTAGAGAGGGGAGGGGGGCTAAAAGTTTTAGTAAGGAAAACAAGGTTCGGGGAGCTTGGAAGTCATGAAGGGGGCCAAGACTCAGAGTGGGGTGCAGGAAGGACCATGAGTTCCTTAAGTGGCACTCACAAGCGAGTCTAGCTAAGATCCCATGTCTAGACACGTGTCTAGCCAGAATCCAATGTTTAGGCAACGACCGTTCACATGTAAAATTCGGTGCTTAGCTAAAACTACAAATTTAGTTTCAAATTGTCATTTCTAGCCAATCAACAGAGCTTATGCGGGCAAAACTTTCAAATATTATAATCCCTGATTTTACTGTCACAAGCTAATGGATGAGATAAGCAAAAAAATTGCCTAAATGTGCTTCATTATTATGCCTGGTGTTGCATATTTGCCTAAAATGAAAAAAACAATTAATGAGAAAACAAAATAAATTTCAGTTTACAAATGTAAACGAAAATGATGAAAATAGAGGATCTTGACACATTCTGATTGGCTGTAATCGAAAATCCTAGACATTGAGTTCTAGAGTCTAAAACTCAATGTCTAGCCAAGCGCCTTGTCTAGCGTGTCTAGCTAAAAGCAGAATTTTACTTGTGAACGGTCGTTGCCTAGACATTGGATTCTGGCTAGACACGTGTCTAGACATGGGATTCGAGCTAGACACGCTTGTGAACGCCGCTTTAACAAATTTCCATACTGACCGACTTATAGGAGGAAGCAATATTCACTAACAGAAAACCTATTGCTTAGAATAAATTTCTAAGAACAGTTTATAACTATTGACTTGTTAGTTCAGTTAGCTTGTGCTTAATCCCTTTATGCATAGGGGTGTCCTGTTCAAATCCTACAGCAGTTAAATATTTCTGAAATCATTGGAAACTGCTTAGCCTCCATCCTAAATCATTTCACAGAAAAGTATTTACCTTCACTCAAGGCTAGAGAAATTGATTGCACAACTAACTTGGCGATCTAAAAAAAAACACACCTAGTCAGAAGCAATTGCAGTGTGGCAGCTGGCGGATCTAGGGATATGGGGAAACTCTGCCCCCCAAAGATTTTTCTGGCCCCTCTTATCTTGTTTTTTACTTTTTTTAGAATAAATTTGTTAATTTGGTGAATCATTGGCACCTTTGTCACATCTGAACCCCCTCTCCAAGATTTTGCTCATTGGCACCCTTGTCACATTGGGCTTTCCCTAAGATTTTGCTCTAGATCCGCCCCTGCTACTTAATGAACAAGGCGTTAGTAAATATCTTTGTCAATAGTGCCAAGAAAAGCATTGACTTTCTCAAGGCTAGAAAAATTGATTGCGCAACTAACTTGGCAGTAAAAGAAACCCACACCCAATTGGAAGCAATTACAGTTGTGTGCAACTAGTTAATCATTAAGATGTTAGTAAATCTGTTTCGCGATAGCGCCAAGAAAAGCATTGACTTCACTCAAGGCCAAAGAAATCGATTGCGCAACCAACTCGGCTATGGCCGTCTGCCAAGTATAACCCGCACTGAGAGTTCATTTGATCTCTAAGAGCGCCTTAGGGAATGTCCTTGGGTACGGGGCCTCCACTTAATTGGATATGTGTATTTTGCTTATATATAATGAATTACACATGGACTGTTTCTATGTGACTGTTAGTTTTGTCTTGTGATTGTTAATTCAAACGAACTAATTTGGAGACGTCTCTAGATGTCTGGCGGAAATATTTAGAAAAGCTACACAAGCACAATTTAAAGAATGGGAGGGCAGATCATTGAGATGATAAACAAGTAGGCCAAAGTTCATGCAGTTCAGGATTATAATGAAGACGTTTAATTTAGTGGTAAAGATGTAGGGTAGTGGCTCTCCAGACGGAGACAGGCTAAAACTGAAGCAGAGGCATTTTTGGATTGTAGGCTATGATTGCTAAAGTTGCCTTTGTGTCAGTTACCATTCCTCCCTTGCAATCCCATGTATTTTTTTTAAGTTATTATTAGCATAAAGAGCAAATTTTATAATTTCTTTATTTTTAAGATAGCTATGAAACAAGTTCAATCAAAGCCCCCAGTAATCTGACAATGTCCAATCTTTGACAGATCTGCTGATTAAAAATAGTCCTAAGTTTCATAAAATTCTAGTTTAGCTACTTTTTAATACCATGGAAAGGGGTCAGGTTAAGAAAATGAAACTTTCAGGAATGCATCTACAGGCTAAAGTAGGCCTATGTCATGGGAAGGTATTTTGAAGTACCTACCTCTACTCCTACTCCCTTTAGAGGGTCCTGTCATTTGATCACCTTTAAAAATCTGTGTGTTATATAAAAGTGAAACCTTGCAAAATAGATTTCCTGCTTAAATGAAGTACAACAAAATAGTTTTCAGCTTCACAACTTTGCTCAATCCCAATTTATAAGGTTTTAAAGATATACAAATACATTTCCTAATTTTTACAAATTTCAGGACCTTCTAGAGAGAGAAGGAGTAGAGGTAAGTAGAATTAGCTAAAGTAGAATTTTAGGTAAATATTTACCCAATCATATTAGGCTATTGACTTATAAAATAAATTGAATATACCACTCAATGCCTTTTTTATGCTCTTTCTAAATATAAAAATCATTTTTGTTGGAAATGAATTTTACCCCACCCCTATATATACCAATTCAGGGTATATATTTGCTCATTAGGGGATGGGGGTAAAGTTTAAACCTTTCCCTTTCCATGATAGCAAAAAGTACCTAAACTAGAATTTTTCCAAAGGGTAGGCCTATTTTTAATCAGCATAGAACACTATTCAGATAGTAGGAACAATCAAACCAAAATGTAGGTCTTTGGCTGTTTAAGAAAGTTCCCCTTTAAGATTCACATATAATAGAGGATGGCAAGTAATATAAAAATAAAAATACAAAATAATTAGTATTTTTCCCAAAATAAAGGATGGCAAGTTTGTCTTTATGAGCTTCTATGTGACATCTGTATTTGACCAGTGGCTGTTGATTACTGGGAGAGGGTAATAGTGGCTGTAAATAATGATTTCCCAAGTGACTTCTCAATATTAAGTTGAAAGTCAAAAATTCTTTTGAACCCTCTCTCTTAATAGCAAAAAAATCTATTAATTCCATCGTAATAGACAGTATTTTGTGTATTTGTTTTGCTACTAGTTTTCATGCTGAATATAACATTGCTTCTATAGCCAAAAAATTCTTGGTTATTGAAACGGTATGTAATTTTTTTTTTTTTTTAGTGACGATGGACAGTCAAATTTATTGAAATTATAGTCCCTAACAGACAAGAGAGTTTCCTGCTCTGTTTTATGCTTAATGACTTTCCAAAGATGGGAGGGGGCGGGGTCATAAATATGAAAAGCCATTTTAGGTACATCATTTTCACGGTTTTCAAATGGAGTTATTAGAATCATATTCAATGGGATTTGTAGGCATCCCACACCAACAGAAAAAACCCCTAAACTCTAATCTTCAATACCTAATTTTCATCTCTGCACCCCTGTACATAATTTTATTAAGCCTCAAATGACTAAGCAAAGATAAATCAAACACTAAACGTTATTTTGTAGTGACTCAATTAATACTTAGTTAATAATTAGCACCCAAACATATTTGCCTTTGAAACTACAAAGCTGCATTGGTTTCACAACAAAATTTCACAATGAAAAATTTTACTTTTTTTGTGTTTTGGTCCTTTTCGGTCGAAAAAATCTCTTGTGCTGTTTGATGGCTGAAAAGGTGTTTTTTTTATATAATTTTTTTGTGGTGCAATCTTTTTTACTACTAAGATGGGCACTAAAGCTTTCACATTCAATTAAATGAGCTTTCTCTAAGAATTCTAGGACCACTTCTTTGGATTGAATAGCTTGGTTTAGGAGTGGCTGTTGATTACTGGGAGAGGGCTCCTTTGAATATAAATTTAAGTTTATTCTGCTTTTAGTGGAATATTTAACTCCACATCTACCTCTGAAATGCCTTTTGTATTATTGTACAATAAGTTGATGTTTTAAATGTATTGTTCATATCTAAATAGACTAACATACATTTTTATCTTCAAATCAAGGAGTGATGTTTAAACAAAAATGGAACAGGAACTATCCTGTATGTGAGGACAGCTACTGCCCCCTCAAATCCTGCTTATTGTACTAAATTTTGGGTTGGCCAAATTTACAGGTTGCAGTAAAGATCTCTAATTATTAAGTAAGGATTGAGTCAACAAAAATTTAGTTCTGATGACAATAGGCTACATAGGTTACATCAAAACAGTTGTTCTTTTATAATTACTCCAAATGAATAAAATTCATTTTCAATTTAAACTACCCATCAACAGTTATGAGTATGAGAAAATTTTCCAAACTCTTAAAAAAGGAAAAAGCACTCATAAAAGAGTAATTATTTTGATGAATACTATACTTTTTAATTCACTATTGGAAAGATAGTTAGAGAGATATTAGTGGTGACAGATCATGGTACCTCTAATTAATAGAATTTAACCAATGTTTCAATTATTGTGAAATTACTGCCTTTCCAACAAGAATTTAGCTTATACTTTCAAATTATACTATTAGCAAATCTATTCAAAAAAGAAATGGGTCATTTATATGAAAGGAAAGAGGGGCAGAGCCCTAACACTTCCCCCATAAGATAAATAGCTACCCACATGCCATGCTGGTCTGCCCATACAGAAGTAAAACAGTAAATGTTAACTTTGCAATCTCTATTAGGCTTCTTTCTGTGCTTGACCAATTTCTGTGCTTGTGCTTCCACAGCTTGGCTCCAGATCTTTTAACATCCACCTGTTTCCTACATAAATCTTTTCTTACCCTGCCAGGACTTGGGAAAAATCTTGTACAGTTGAAAAAATACTTCCTATTATTTTCCAATGTCAACTCCAACAAAACTTACAACATTAACATAGAAACATAGACCCTGAATTCTATAAATGAACTAAAAAAAATTACTATTTTCACAAAAGAAAAACTTGCAATGAGGTGGACCCCAGAATGGCATGAACGAATCCAATAAATTAGAGTTTAAATCAACCAGCTTTTTTGCATAACACATTATCTTTCAATGATCAAGATCAGCTGGACAAAAATCAAATTTAATCAATATTTCACTTCTTGTGAATTACTGCCTTGGCAATGAGAATTTAGCATTTACTTTCAAATTGTACTATAAGCAAATCTAATCAAGTAATAAATGGTCATCTAGGCCTATCTGAAAAAGGGACAGAGCCTCAACATTCACATTTCAAGAAACTTTATTTTAGATGTTTCAAGCCCTATCTAGTAAAATAATAAATTTTGTAGGTTTTCTCAGAAGGGTCATAATGAATATGTGTATAGTCTTTTTATTTTTTTTTTGAAGGGGCTGCTGTATCAAACGAATAGTCCTAGGGAGTTGTAAAAAGAATAATTTGAAGGGAAATTGAAAGTTCAAGGGCCTTTTTATAATAGTAAAAAAGATTTTGCCATGGCCTTTTCTGCCATTTTGTTGCAGTAGACTGTGATTTTGTCCCAAAGAGGGCCAAGCTGTAATCAGTTGAAAAATATGACATAACCAGTCAATTTTGAATTATTAAAATAAAATTATGTTGAACTTCCCAGTTTCAGAGATAGTAATGTTGCATTAGAGTATTTTTTTCTAAAGAGCTGCATAGCCCATATATAATAAATGGTTGATATATACTTCCATTTTTAACCTTCATTTAACCATGTTCAATCACTTGATGTTTGACAAAATTATGTACAGTGATGAATAAAGATGTATCTCTCATCTTTAAGGTCCAATTTTGGATCTCCTAGAGTGTGTCAGCAGGGTCTTGGGAACACCTGCAAAAAACAGCAGCCATATTTTGTAATAGGCCTAATGTATGACTTTTGCAAAGGGATAAGAGACCTGGATTTTGAAGTCTTGATTCCCCAAAGATTAAATTTGTCTAATCTATCTGGACAATGGGATTCTATTTCTTATTTTAAATTAAATTTCAGCTTGTATGTCCTAACTGTGGCCAAAAAATGACTATTTGATAGCAGTTCTGTATTTTCCCTAGGAAATTGCCTCTGCTTTGGAACTTGAACTCCAGAGTCCTTTATGTGACCCTATTATGTAATGAGTCTGCTATATAAAGTGTTAACTATTTTATTTCATTCTAGAGAGAGTCATTCTAGTTTGACAGTATTAACTGTAAAAGTCGAAATGATGACTTTCAGACAAGGTAATGGCATTGACATATTCCCTATTATATTCAAATTAAGAAAATGTCAAAGAATGAAGTTGGTGATGAAGCGTTTCTGTGATAATGTAGTAAGTAATTATTATAGAAAGAAAGGAGAGTTGAAAATTGGTTTAAATACTTAGTTTTTGCGTAAATTTAAGCTAGTTGTGTCATTTTGAATGTAGAAAATATTACTTGAATATGTTAACATAAAATTCACAATAGCATCCCTTGAAATGCCAAGCAACTAGAATATAAAAGGTAGAGCAACCTAGGTAGGCTACTAATGAAAGAAAATGCTCAAATTTTGGAAAACAAATTAAAAAAAAGTATGACGAAAATAAGCATGGTGTTACCATAAAGCCCTAATTCCCTTAAAAAAATGTTGAGTGACTCTAGGCTTTTGATGGATTTGAGCTGCTACGAATTCACACTTATGTTGGTACTTTTTTTAGGGTTGACACTGTGCTTCCATTTCCCAAATTTTTCTGAATTTTTCTTAGTTTACCAAAAGAAATTTGTTTCCTTTGAAGTCTCTCCAAAAGTTAACATTGTAAATGCATGAATGTTAATGTAAAACAGAGGTTATTAATTTTTGTTCAATTTATTGTTTTGTGAAAATTACAGCAAACACATGGAAGAATCGATTTGATATTTAGAACCTATCTTGTGCTTGTTTGAAGTCTTAAATTTGCTCTTTTCATTTTATAAATTACTTTTTATTTGATCCTTCAAAAGTGGATAAGATATGCTTTCATTACATTGCATCTTGTATAAAGTTCTCTTTATCTGTATCTATTCATAGTAAGAAAAATGTGAGCCACCCTCTCCTTAGCTTGGGTGCAGTTAGCTTTTTTACAACTTTGACTTGCATCTGGAGGAATAAAAAAATAGATTCACTGTACCACTCCAATGAATGCACCCAACATTCAATGTACAAAAAATCCTGGATCCTCTGACGTGAGCTCTGAAGGGACCTTCTGTTCAAATTCAGTTCAAATATCTATCATTCAATTTCTTTATCAAAATCACATTTTTAATTGGTTTTTATAAGTCCAGTTTTGATTAGTTTCTCCTTGGAAGTTCTTTTCCTTTAATACAGTTGACTTTCAGTTGACAGTTTATACAGTTGACGTCTTAGATTAAACAAAGCATCAAAACAACTGTTAAAGTAGTGCTTTGGCTATGCAGTTAAGCCTGTTTTTTTTTTTTTTTCGTTTTTTTTGCAGGATTCATTTAATAATATGCGCCTCTAGTTAATTTAATATTCTATATTTTCAGGACTTACCACTAGAAAAACTACGTTTTTTGTTTAATGGTAGAAGAATCAATGGCGAAGACACTCCTGAACAGCTAAAAATGAAGACAAATGATGTGATTGATGTGCTTCCGGTGCACATCTTGGTCCGGTGCAAATATAAACTGCAAATATAAAGGCCATTTTGTTCTACATTTAATGCAAAGAAAAAGTAAAGTCTTTCAATCTTTTTTTGTACTTCTTCTATATTAAATTTGCATTGTCTGTTTCTTTGTTTTTCTTAGAGGGATTAATGACGAGCTAGGAAACAAAAGATAAAGCTGCTATGAAGTCAAGGGAAATTCTATCCTCCATTGAAGGGTATATGAAGTCTAAATTTGGTTTGTTTTAAAATCACCAGTCTGGCTAAAAATTGGCTCATATTGCCAGCAATCTTTTCAAAATGTCATTGTAAAGAGTGTATTTCAATACTAAATAAGACTAAATCAAGACTAAATAGCTACTGAAGAATGAAATTATCAATTGAATAAATAATCAAATTGAGTTTGGTCATTGACATTATATAGACATAATTGTGTGCTTGTTATTAAATAAATTAAACTATGTTTCTCCCATATTATATTACATTCCATAGTATATAATCCTCTGCATATTATTTTATTACACAATAATATTAGATTATGTTATAGTTCTATGCTTTATAGAATATTCTGTAACTATGTTCTATAACTGCATGCTGGATAACATCAGAAAAGAGAAATGAAAATCGAAAAATTTAAGAGTTCTTTAAGCCAGTAGCACTTTAAACACAATGGCTCTTTGAGTCTTCTTTCTTGAGAATCATTTTGAGTATCTGTAGTTTTAGATCTAGAATCATCCAGAATGGATCTGTCAATGGTCTTGTTTTCAAACCCTTGCTTCTTAACCTTTTAACCCTTGTGAATACCTTGGATTAGAAGTACCAATGGTCCCTGGAGCTTTATTTTAAAGCACTATTCTCTAAAGGTTCTATCGAGCACTCGAGCTGAGCATTGCTTCTCGAGCATCGATCGAGCTCATTGCTTCTTGAGCACTTCAAATACAATGGCTCTTGTAGCCTTCTTTCTTGAGAATCATTTTTAGTATCTATAGTTTTAGATCTAGAGTCATCCAGAATGGATCTGTCAAGGGTCTTGTTTTCAAACCCTTGCTTCTTAACCTTTTAACCCACGCGAATACCTTGGATTAGGAGTGTCAATGGTCCCTGGAGCCTTATTCTCGAGCACAATTCTATATAGGTTCTATCGAGCACTCGAGCTGAGTATTGCTTCTTGAACATCGATCGTGCTGATTGCTTCTTGAGCATATCAAATACAATGGGTCTTGTAGTTTTCTCAATACACAAGACATTATTAGGCAAAGATCAAAGGTTAATCACAGTAAATTGATTTTATCTCCCTTTCATACTGGACTACGTAAAGTGTCATATTACCATCTGAAATCAGGTGCCCTTCTTCTCAATAGTTTTTTGTTTAATTGGAAGTTAAATCATTCTCCTCTATGCTGTGCTTGCTTCTCAACTGATGAAACAATCCAGCATGCCCTATTGGATTTCGAGCCACTGCATGAGGATGCTGTTTCCTTTAAGTACCTCTGCACACAGTGGCTTAAATACCAAATACACTGCAATCTTGAAATCTAAATTGCCTTGGCTCCTTGACAGAAAAACATTTAAGGTATCTTTTGACATTTAAAGGAAGAGACAAATAAATTAGTGATCACTAAAGTATGAAGAAGATAATAAAAAAGGTGTTGGTTTGTCAATAGAATTGAAAGAGCACGAATGAGTAGGAAGAGCCCTATAGGTATCGGACGGCCTGAGGCCTTAAACTGCTGGGGACAGCACCTCAAGTACCCGCACTTCCCACAACTCATCTTTTGAATTAGTGAATTTATTAGCGACAGCCCGTTGGTTGCTGATTGGCAGAAAATTTACTTCCAGGGGTTATTTTACAAAAGAGCTTAATGATCGCCGACTATCTGAAAATACTTTCCTTTTTTTAGTCAAAGGGGTGAAAGGACTAAATGATAATGCATATACCCTTAAACAAATTCTGTAACTGGAATTCAAAATGGAAAGTGAATTGATGGCATTACCAAAAAGTGCGTCTGATTTGCTATTCGAAGTCGACATAAAAACGTATTAACCAAACAGTAAAGAGTAAAATGTCCACTTTATAAATGGTAATTCAATCACGGTCAAATAAAACAGAGGGTCCTTTGACAAAAGTGGACATGGTGTTAACATTTTATTAATGGTACACCGACCGTGCCGATAGCTAGGAAGAAAATATCCATTTTAGTTTGAAATTTCGCGCAAAGTATTTCAAAGAGGAAACTCCTGAACTATGGTAGGGCCCTGTAAATTTTATCTGGATAAGATGTACCCTTGCATTTTGAGCTCATATCCATAGTCCGAGCATACCCGTCACTTTACGATAAAGCTGATCCGGGATACACAAAATCAAGAAGTAATAACGTAATTTGGGAAGCCATAGGATTTCTGTTGAAGCAAGATGGTAAGTAGGCTAAAGACTGGTTCTCACTGCCCAGATTTTTTTTCTGGGCAGATTTTTTTTCTGTCCAGAAAAAAAATCTGGGATTCCGCATGTTCACACCGGAATTCAGTTCTCACTGTCCAGATAATTTTTCTGGACAGATTTTTTTTTTTCTGGCCATCGGAAAAAAAATCGGCGTAAGATTCAAAAAAATGGATCATGAGGCTACAACTGTTTTGCTCTTGTGCTTACTTCGAAGGAGAAAGAAGAGAAAAGGCCTACAAGCCTCAGAGACTATGAGAAAAAGAAAATTTTGGGTCAGAGACTTTTAAAAATGAGAAGTGAAAATGGTGCTTCAAACCTACTAATCAATAACCTGCGTTTGAAAGATGCAGATTGGTTTCATGACTATTTCAGAATGTCACCTAAGCAATTTGATAACCTGCTTGGTCTGGTTACACCATATATTGCAAGACAAAATACAAACTTCAGAACAGCTATTTCACCTAAAGAAAGGCTTGAAGTGACATTAAGATATCTTGCAGCTGGTGGCACACAGAGAAACCAAAGCTTCACACATTACCTGGGAAGGTCGACTGCCAACCAAATTATATGGAACACTATGGATGCAATCTGCCAAGTACTGTCCCCATTATTTCTACGATTTCCCAGTGAGCAATCTGAGTGGAAGGAAATTTCCCATGAGTTTGCAGTAAAAATGGAACTTCCCACACTGTGTTGGAGCTATTGATGGGAAGCACATTAGAATCCAGGCTCCACCGAATTCGGGGTCACAATATTTCAACTACAAGCAGTTCCACAGCATAGTGTTGATGGCTATGTGCGATGCTAACTATCGATTTGTCTATGTTGACATAGGCAGTTATGGCCGGCAAAGTGATGGTTCTGTGTTTGGCAATTCAACTCTTGGTAAGAAAGTGATTGCCGGTACTTTAGATCTTCCAGGCAGTGATACGACTGATACAGGAAATGCCACCTACTTACCATATGTGATTGTTGGAGACGCAGCTTTCCCCTTGAAAACAAACTTACTTAGACCCTATCCTGGTGATCACCTTCCAGTACCAGAGGAAATTTTCAATTACAGGCTTTCTCGTGCACGAAGGATAATAGAAAATGCATTTGGAATTCTTGGTGCCAAGTGGAGGATATTCAGAGAAGCAATTAATGCAAAGCCTGAGAATATTGACAAGGTCATACGCACTTGTGTTTGCCTACATAATTACTTGCGTACCGAAGATCTTACAACTCCACGGAGACACTCGAGGTATGTTAGTGCTAACTTCGTTGACACAGAAACTGACGGTGTTATAACATTGGGGCAGTGGAGACAAGAGCAAGTAAATGGGCTGTTACCAATTGTCTCAACAGCAGCACGAAACCCAGCTGAAGCTGCCAAACATGCCCGTGACAAATTTCGAGACTACTTCATGACGCCAGAAGGAAGTGTTCCTTGGCAGCTGAGTAGAGTGAGTCAAGGCCGCATTCCTGAGTAGGTCAGTGTTGTGTTGTAGCAGCAGGCTGTATGCAAACTTATCACACTCAAAGTTGTGTGATTAACTATCAGAAATGAATGTGTAAATGTGTGCGTCTATTTCTGGCTGTAGTTTAGTTACTTTTCTATAGTAAAGATTAAAGTCTATAGTAAAAACGGCTTATTTCGCTTTTTCTGGTGGATTTTCCTGCTTTCAATATATTGCTGGTAAATTTATCAGATAAATATGCTGCATGGGTTCAGGGGAGGATAATTGATAGTAATGACTGGCAACTGTTAAATAGCGACTATTTTTTCTAATAGTGAGATAAAATACTGTTTAATACTGAGATAAAAACTAACTTCAGTAAAGCACAAGTATAGTACAAAGTACAAAGCACAAGCTATACATAAATGTTTGGGTCAATGTGCGACACAGTTATAACACTTCTGAACCGTAATCTTTCCGTTGTTGAGAAACCAAAGTTAACGCGAAGCGCTGAATACCATTAAATTTATTGCCTAGCTTGCAATCCAGATGCATAGTTTCCAGCAAAAACTTATCTCAACTAATTCAACGACTGTTTAGGCCTTAAATTTGTTTGTTCATTTTTAGAATCCATAAACATATTTCGTTACTCTCCCCAAAACCGCTTTTCTTTCTAAGCCGCTACGTTAGGCACAATCTGTTTTTCAGGCTTGAAACATTAGGCTATGGTAACATAGCTTGCAGTTAGACAGGTAATCATGAAAGAAACTGACCTAGGAATTTGGTTTGGTATTTGCCTAGATAGCTACCTGGAGATTAGGAAACAAGTTAAGAAAACTATGCTTGCTTCATAAGCTAATATGCAGACTAAATGGTAAATCTCTACTGGGCCTTGTAATCTAGCTAAGGTGAAAGTGAAAACATCATTTGATGGCTTTTTTATGCTCTTTCATAATTCAATAATTGCTTCTGGGGCCAATTGCATCTTGAGCCCTTAAGGGGGCCCCAAAGGTATTTTATATGAATAATAGCCTAAAAGACTGTAAAAAAGCATCAAATTATATTTTCACTTTCATCTTAGCCTAATTATATGGTACACTGCAAATTTACCATGAAATTTACCCCCCCCCCTCCCCTAATGTGCAATATATACCCTGAATTTGAATATACCCTGAATAGTCAACAGCAAAGTTTTGAATCACAAAATTCAGCACTATTTTTGTTGACAGCATTTGAAAAACTTGAAACAGTAAGAAAATGGTTTATATTTGAGTTGCCTAATAAATAAGGTTTGAATTGTTGTAAATAAGTATTTTTGGAATATATTACTCTTGAAAAACCTATTTATAAACTACTGATATGTTTTTAACCACTTTTCAATAATTAAACTAGTATTGATATTTTCTTTGTGTAGTTACAAAAATGAAATACCTTTGGGGCCCCTTTAAGGGCTCAAAAAGCAATTAGCCCCAGAAGCAATCACTGAATTATGGAAGAGCATAAAAAAGGCATCAAATGAGGTTTTCACTTTCATCTTAGCTAAATTATAAGGCCCACTAGAAATTTACCAACTAATCATAGTTAACACATTTTGTGTGCAGCCTCATTATACTCCCTCTCGCCCTAATGTGCAAATATGTAGCCCAAATTAAATATTTCTGATCTATTGTCAGAATGCATCTCAGTTGTTTCAACCCATGTAGCCTACCTGTAAATTGAGTCAACTGTGATGAAACAAAAACCAGAAAACAAGTTACAGGTGGCATAATGTATTGGAAATATATATAATTTGGGCTATATATTTCATATTAGGAGGGTTGGGGGTAAAGTATAGTAACACAGAAGGCATGCAAAATGTGTTAACTATGATCATTCTCCATATTATGAAATAAGAATTGTTTTCTTAAACATTTTTCCCTATCTCCAGGCAGCTATCTATGCAATTACCTTTGGTTTTCACAATCTGTCTAAATATTCTTAATGAGGGCAGTATTAGTCTTTGCCTAGGCCTAGTTTGAATATTTTTAGCCATTTTAGATGCACTTGCCTTATGGTTAGGGAAGACTGCTTATGAAGAATTGGAGATAATATGTTTACATATCAGTTTAGCATTCCCACTTTAACATTTTAAAATTCTAAAAACCAATTTAATTATTTTTAAATAGGCTAGCCTAAGAGGTACTGGCCAAATATTGCAGGTCTTACACCCTTCTTCATTTATTCCTCAGGGCTTGCCAACAAACTTTATTACCCTCTTCCCTTTCATGGACAAAATTGCCCAAGCAAATTCTTTGGGGGAGACACAGAGATTTATGTGGAAACTCCCAAAAATTGGGGAAGCCCTGAACAGAAGGCAACTGATGAGTAACAAGACAAAAGTAATGCAAGAGAGAGATGATACTGAGCTTTCAGCTGCCTTTTTGGGAGACATCTGATAGCAGTACTGATAGAAGACATCTAAGTGGCTATAGAATTCCTGTGTTATTTTAAAATCATTTTTCTTTGAATAGGCAGCACAGCAGCAAAGTGTGCTCTGGGCACTTTTATGATAAATCACATCAGTGTAGTTTTTCTTAAGAAAAAACAGGTGCTCAATGTTTTTTTGGTGCCCCTTGGCATTGTACACCCCTAGGCCTGGGCCTATATGTAAACCCTGGCCTACTTGCCCAACTGATATATAGGCCTACTTAATCAATTTTCTGTTAACCAACTCTTTTCTTCCTGCTGCTTACTGCTTTGGCTTGTTTGCTATTAGACTGTTATGAAGAAAAGAAATGGCCTATAGGAAATTCATTGTGTATATATAATTTGGTTTCATACATTTGTCCATTAGGGAGGAGGAACTAAGTCTATTGGTATGTATTAAGAAATAATATAAGCTAGCCTAAATATTTTAGAATTTCTTAATGTAGTTTTCACAATTTTGTAGTGTCTCTTTCTGGAGAGTGGGAATACTGAGTTGAGGCTGATGCTTCTTTCAAAAAATTGCTTTGACAAACCACAAAGGACTGAATTTATACATGTATAAAAATTGATAAAGTGTCTTTGCACTTGGATACCAGGATACAATAAGAAAACTTTCCCAAAAGAAGTTTTGAAAGAAAAGTAAAGAGACAGATAAAACTTAAGGCTAGCAGAAATAAAGTCTTATAATAATTTCAACTCAAAACAACCAGATTATTATTTATTGGTTGATATGACAAATATTTCGCTATTTTTTTTTTCTTTGCCTTTAGAATTCAAATATCCAATTTTTAATTAAAGTCCTAAGTTGCACTAGGTGATCAGATTGTTGGCTTTCATTTAATTTGGTGTAAATTGCATTCCATTAGAAATCAAGATTTGGTAACTTTCTTAAGCTAAGATTTTGATTCAATAGTAATCAGAGATGAAATGGTAACTTTCTTAAGCTAAGATTTTGATTCAATAGTAATCAGAGATGAATATCTGAAAGAATCCTCCCATGAGAAGGTTTAAAATGTTACATATGCATGAAAAACAAATAGGAGAATGAATATATATAAGAGATTACACTAAGCTCTTTTTATTTGTGACTTTGATATGAGCATTTACTATCTGTGGTATAAAAAACTATTGTTTTGACAGCCTGGATGCAGATTATGTCTTTGGTTGAGTTTGTTACCCCTCATAATGTTTCCTAGATGTTCAAACCTAATATCCAAGTGGTTACTTTTATATTTTATATACCCCTTTCTGGCAATCTGGATGTAAATAACTTCTTTTGATTCATTTTAACCCCCCCCCCTCAACTTTTATTGGAAGTTTCAATTAGTACCATTAACCATTCCTGAGATACTGCAGTTCAATAACTGGGATGGACAGAGTTTCTTTAAGTTTAACACCCCCTTCAATATTCTCTGAATGTTCCAATTTGACACACTTCCCTAACTGCTCTTCATTTAATGATTATAGACTGTTTTTGCAACCCAGCTGCATATAGTGTCTGTTTGTTTTGTTTTAACACCCCCCTTACCCTGAAGGCATAATTTTTTAACCTTCCAACTATTTTGAGCAAAATGTCTCAACATTTTTATTGGATGTCTTTGGGAGGGGGGGGGGGGGGGTAATAGGTGTGGAAGGGTGCTTGTCACCCTCTGATTACTTGGGACTCTTTAAGATTTTTAATCAATGAGCCCCCTTCTGTAAGATATGGCTCTGGGGAAAAAGAATAAAAAATAAATTGAATAATGCTTTAACAAATTGAATAAATATCACACTGACCATAATGCTTCAATGAATTGAAGCATTATGGTTTTTTAATATAGGCAGAGCTACAGCACTGCATCTGATTAGGGTTAGAAACAGACGAGTAAATACCTGAATATTTGTTTTGTCTATATTAAAAATATTTTGATTTCAGCTACAAGAAAGTATATAGCAATGACTTAGGCAATATTCAACTGCAGGCCTGGTATGACACATTGAGAAGTTACACCTTGGTGTCAATTTCACTTGAAAACAAGCTGTTTTGCTTGTTCCATCAATAAAGGATTAAATAAAAAACAGGTTTTTTTTTCAATGGAAAGTAAGGAGCAACATTAAAAATATGAAACGAACGGAAATTTTTCTGTATATGAGGGGGGGGGGTGATGGGCTGCCTCCTACTTGATACCCAAATCCTTGTGCTAACGTGTTTAAGCCCTGTTAAGAAAGTTCTTTATTGTAATTAAATGGTCCTTATATTTCAGGAGTTATTCTTTAAGAATTGGAACAAAGGATTTAATTTTGGCTCAAAGAGCAGGGTATTTGGGAAGAGGCAGCCCCTTATATATAGAATAATTTCTGTTTTTGTTTAAGTTATAATGTTGCTCTTTATTTTCAGTTGAAAAAACTTATTTAATATTTAATTTCTGATTGTTTTCAAATAATGCTGGGAGACCTGCCTCCACCACCCACAAAAGATTCCTTTATTGTTTTACTGCTTAAAATGCTCCCCCTGGGAAATTACCCCCTGGGTAATTCCATCCTTGCAGAAAATCCCTCCCAGAAATTTCTTGCAGACAGTTTTGCCCAAAAAAATATCCTTAGCATACTTTCATTTGAAAAAATAAAGCTTGTTTTTAGTTTCATTTCTGATCATTGTTATATTCATACCAGAAATCCCCCACGTTGAAAATTTTTCCTGGAGCCCCCCCCCCCCCCCTCTAATGGAAATTTTTTCTATGGAGAATTTTTTGGGTGGTAATTCCCTGAGGAGTATTTCTCCTGCGAAAAATCACCCAGATAATTCCGAACCCTTGAAAATGTCCCCCAGAAAATATCCATTTGTAAAATTAAGTTTCCAAAGAGCAAGTACAACAAATAAATAAAATTTTGCACAAGGATTCTGGCAAATTTCCCCATGTAAAATCTCCCATTGAAATCTCACCTCCAGCAACTTCCCTCTCAACAGAAATTTCACTCTATAGAAAATTGTACCTCCTCACAGAGAATTCCTCCTCCTGACTAATGTCTGTATACTTCGCAATAACAAATATGATATTTGTACAATGAGCAAATTTAATAACTTGGAACCCTTTGCCTGGGACTGTCAGGCATCATGTCATCCCTAAAGACATAGGCTAGTTATTGGACCATTCAACTATACTGAACAAAATGGCTATTTCAAAATTTGATTGGCTGACTTTGGGGAAAAAGACGCTGGGAGTGAGGTTAGCTGCCCTCCAATCTTTCTGGTCACTTAAAAAGGGCTACATATTCATGATCATATGTCTGGGGGAAAATGTAAAAAAAAAAAAAGAAAATGTGAATAGAGACTTGAAGCCAGTTGAACATGATTTTCTGCTATGCTGAATTTGATGGTGTAATATTCAGAAATATCATTCCCCTTCTAGTTGGTATTTTACCCTTTTTCAAAATTTGAACAAATTTTCTTAGGGTTGTTTTTTTTTTTGCTGGGTTGCTTAAGTTTAAAAAAATTCTGTATAAAAAGCCAATTCTTTTGATGTATGTATTTTCATTTAAACTTTTTTTTAGGGTCTTCTTTACAATTGGCACAAGTTGCTTCTTGCCTACAGTTGAGACTGGGGTATAGATATTATAGGGTAGTCAACTTAGTCAGTCCTATTGTATTGACCCTGAAACTTAGTCAACTTAGTCAACTAGTCAACGTAGTCAACTTAGTCAGTCCTAGTGTATTGATCCTGAAACTTACCTAGCATTTGGGATTTTTTTTTTTCAGCTTTTAAAAACACTGTTAAAAATACACAGTATTTTTAGCAAAATAAAAAGTACCATCTAACTTTTAAGAGCCTCAAAATGGTAGCAGGTTCACTCCTGTTGTGGCAATTTCTACTATTATTATTGTGTTTGATTTACCTTTTTTTTTCAAGGACAAAAAAGGCAAGGATTGGAGTTCTTGCAATCATCTTGACTCTTAAAAAGGACATTGAATGTTTTAGTTCTCGTGCGGTCATGTATAGTAATCAAATAAAAAAACAAAACAAGTTTTTTTCTACTGAAAGTAAGGAGCAACATTAAAATTTAAAACGAAGAGAAATTATTACGTATATGAGGGGGGTTGCTCCCCCTCAACACCTCGCTCTTTGCACTAAAGTTTTTTAGTACTTTTAAAAAAGCTTCTTATTGTTCTAATTAAAAGAACATGGTGTTTCAGGAGTCGTTCTTAAAGGATTGGGACATAATTAAAACTTTAGCGTAAAGAGCGAGGTGTTGAGGAGGAGCAACCCCCCTCCCCATTTACGTAATAATTTCTGTTCGTTTTAAGTTTTAATGTTGCTCCTTACTTTCAGTTGAAAAAACTTGTTTTTTTTTATTTAATTTCTGGTCTTTTTTTAAATAATGCTAGGAAATCTGGCTAATCCACAGAAAAATCTCTCCTCCTCACCGAATTATTCTCTAGACCAGTGGTTCTCAAATTTTTTTGTCATTCGGTGAATATTTTGCCGAAGGCGAAAATTTTGGCAGAAATTTTGCAAAATCGACTGAAATTTAGCAAAATTCTTGATATCTGCTGAAAATTCGGCATAAATCAGGTAGCGATTCGGTAAAATTTACGAAGATCGCCCCCACCAATAAACGAGCCTCAGGACGCCCCTGCTTGGGGGTACGCAAAATTTTTTAGGGGGTACACGGCCAGCCAACAAAAAGAATAAAACAACCCTTTAACTCTAGGACTGGTAATTTTATTTATATTTTAGCAATAGTATACTTAGTAGGTCTATCGGTAACTGAGAAGGGGTACCTAAAATGTTTTATGGGTAAAAAGGGTTACAATTTCTAAATAAGTTAGAAAACCAAAACCACTGGTCTAGACAATTCAATTTTGGTGAAAATTTACGCCAGGCACTTACCCTTAACATCTCCACGCATAAAATTGAATCGACAAAGAGAAAGCAAGACTTTAAGAAGAATCTCGTATAGGAATCTGGCAAATTTTACCAGTGTAAAATTTTCACTGAAAAATTCACCCCCTGAAAACTTCCCTCCCCACGACAATTATCCCCGTTCAAAATCCCACCTGTAGAAAATTCGCCTCCCCCTCCCTCCTCACCCGAAAAATGTATGCATACTTCACAATAGCAAATACTGCACGTGAACAGTGGGCAAATTTTGTAGCTTTAAGACTTTTTCCCTAGGGGCTGTGAGGGACATGAAATCTCCAAAGGTATATTTATTCGGCCTTTTAGCTATGCTGAAGAAAATAGCTATATCAAAATTTTGATCGAACGATTTTGAGATAAAAAGGGCCGTGGGAGGGGGCCTAGTTGCCCTCCATTTTTTCGTCACTTAAAAAGAGGACCAGAAATTTTAATTTCCGTTCAAATGAGCCTTCTCCAGATATTCTAGGACCACTGGGTTGATTCGATTACCCCTGAAAAAAAAATCAAATAAATATGCATTTTTGATCTTATTTATGACAAAAATACAAAATTCCTCATTTTTGCAGATAGGAGCTTGAAACCTCTACAGTAGGATTCTCTGATACGTTGAATTTGATGGTGTAACTTTCATTAAGATTCTATGACGTTTAGGGGGTGTTTTCTCCTTTTTTTCGAAAATCAGGCAAATATTCTCAGGCTCGTAACCTTTGATTGGTACGATTAAACTTAATGAAATTTATATAATTGGAATCAGCATAAAAATCCAATTCTTTTGATATATCTATTGGTATCAAAATTCCGTTTTTTAGAGTTTCGGTTACTATTGAGACGGGTGGCTCCTTACCACTGTATATATAATAGGCAGTATGATCTTCCCTATCTCACCCATTATAAAAACCCAGACCGAGGTGCGAGTGCTCCAGAGAGCGTAGAAACATAAGCGACATTAGTTCTTTCACGGGTAGACAAGTCAGATTTCTCTTGAAGGCGAAACTTGGCTTCAACGTTGGAACACTAAATTTTGAAGAAACTAATTTTAAATTAATTTATTCCAGTACATACATGAAAATCGGTAGTTAGTAGTGTAATGTTATTATTAGATGTTTTTAGGAATTAAAAGTAGGTTTCGAAGTCTCAAGTTGGTTTCAAAGGCAATTTGAGAAAGTTTCTGCCAAAATACGTGTTCCAGGGTAATTATATATATTATATATATATATATATATATATATATATATATATATATATATATATATATATATATATATATATATATATATATATATATATATATATATATATATATATATATATATATATATATATATATATATATATATATATATATATATATATATATATATATATATATATATATATATATATATATATATATATATATATATATATATATATATATATATATATATATATATATATATATATATATATATATATATATATATATATATATATATATATATATATATATATATATATTATATATATATATATATATATATATATATATATATATATATATATATATATATATATATATATATATAATATATATATATATATATATATATATATATATATATATATATATATATATATATATATATATATATATATATATATATATATATATATATATATATATATATATATATATATATATATATATATATATATATATATATATATATATATATATATATATATATATATATATTATATATATATATATATATATATATATATATATATATATATATATATATATATATATATATATATATATATATATATATATATATATATATATATATATATATATATATATATATATATATATATATATATATATATATATATATATATATATATATAGGTTTCGAAGTCTCAAGTTGGTTTCAAAGGCAATTTGAGAAAGTTTCTGCCAAAATACGTGTTTCCAGGGTAATTATATATATATATATATATATATATATATATATATATATATATATATATATATATATATTATATATATATATATATATATATATATATATAATATATATATATATATATATCTATATATATATATATATATATATATATATATATATATATATATATATATATATATATATATATATATATATATATATATATATATATATATATATATATATATATATATATATATATATATATATATATATATATACTACGAAAACTTTACGATAAAGAAAGTTTTTTTTAAAGAAAAGTAAAGGCCATATTAAACTTAAGATCAGTAGAAATAGAAGCCTACAATAACTCAAACTCAAAACGACCAAAAATTATTATTAAAGAATAAAAAAGGAAAGGAGAATAATTGGTATGGCTGTAACACTGCATATAAATTTATATAAATGTATATATAGTGGGCTGAAATAATGCAAAAGATAAATATAACATTGGTTTAAGAATGGAAAGAAAGACAAAGAATGAATTTACAATAATGCTGTATATAAATAATAGATTAAGTCATAATTTGTATATAAATTAAGTCATACCTGTGAGATGGGACAGTTGCAAACCACTTGGCTGGCTCACCAAGTTTTTTTCTGCTTTCGCAATTACGAGTAATACAATTTCGAACCATTTCTCATTGATTGACGCATACTGGGCATACACACTAACCCGCTAATGCATGAAGAAGTGGGAGGAGCTCTTTGTTCGCACCGAGAATGAAGAGCCACAAATCATCTGTGGTAAACTTACTGCTAATTATATATACAGTGCTCCTTACATACCTTTCGTTACCACGAACTGTTTGATGTCTATTCGTTTTAAATTTGACTTGTCTACTCATATCAATTTTTGTTCGGTCTGGGTTACATTTATTCTTGCATAATAGTTCTTTGTGGTGCTAATGTGGTTTGTTTGTATGACTTTGTCTCTGCCCATTTAAGGGTTTAGGGCTGCTCTTTAATTTTCAAATTTATTTCTTGCGCAGAAGTAAGAACAGAGTTTGCAATGGGTGACAATGCATTGAACGTAAACAGTTTAAAAGTATTTGGATACCGTGAAGTTAGAAAACAATTCTTTCTTCATAATATGCATAATAATTTTAGCCAACACATTTTGCATGCAGACTCGCTATACTTTGCCCCCACTCCCCTTAATGTGCAAATATATAGCCCAAATTATGTAATTTCAATGCATTCTGTCACCCGTCACTTGTCTTTGTGGCTATGAAATCAGTTTTCTCAGATCTTACATTCAGATAAAAGCTCTTGAGTGTCTTCTGAATAATTAACGAGTACCAACAATAGATACATCAAAAGAATTGACTTTTTATGCTGATTTCAAATATACAAAATTCATAAAGTTTAATGTTACCCATCAAAAGCAACAAGCCTGAGAAAATTTGCCTGGTTCTGCAATAAGGGGGGAAACACCCACAAAACACAAGTCTAGTGATCTTAATGAAAATCACACCATCAGATTTAACATATCAGACGGTCGTTTGATATGTTAAATGTGATGGTCAGATTTAGTCGTTAACATATCAAATTTGAAGAACGGTCGGAAATTCAATCGAAAAAAAGTTTTTTCAACTGAAAATAAGGAGCAACATTAAAACTTAAAATGAACAAAAATTATTATGTATACGAGGTAGATGATCTTAATGAAAATCATACCATCAGATTTAGCATATCAAAGAACCCTGTTGCAGAGGTTTCAAGCTCCTATATACAAAAACGTGGAATTTTACATTTTTGGCCAGAGTGAAGATGCGTTTTTTTTTTTTTTTTTTTTTTTTTTTTTTTTTTTTTTTTTTTTTTTTTTTTTTTTTTTTTTTTTTTTTTTTTTTTTTTTTTAAGGGGTCATCGTATCGAACCGGTCATCCTAGGAGATAGGGAAAAGGCTTTTTTGGAAAAAAAAACTTGTTGTGTTTTTTTTTTATTTAATTTAGGTAAATGCTGTAACTGTTTAATCCTATTTGACGGGTTATGTTTAGCTGGCGAGTCTTACACCATTTTACGTACCGCATTTCGTAGCATAAGTTCTTACGTAGCGGTGTCAAAGGTCTAATAAATAAGAATTTTATTAATTGATTTACTGAGTTTTGAGAGATAGCCTCTCTCTCAACTTGCTAAGTAAAATCTATTCTCTCTGTTTTCCTTTGTGTGTGTGTCTGAGAGTAATTCATATAATTTCATCCTTACTGCTACTATTTTCCAATTTCTGTGTTTTATATTCGCTTTTTATTACTGTATATGAAATCATTTCAACGGTTACTGAATTATCTTTATCTCTCGTATTCCATACACAGGGAGAATTTACCTGCGAGGCTGGCCCAGAAGACTCCGGGGACCCCTGGTACAAATTTACGTGGATTATGTTCTTATGGAACTTCAAAATATAAAATTCCCATTCTCCCATCACTTCTCATATATTCAAACCCTACAAGAAAAATAAAGTGCCTTTTATTTCTAAAAAGTTTAATGTTAATTGGCTCAGTCAAAAGTTGCAGAAATTTGAAAATCATTGCAGAATTCCGTCCATAGTTTTGATTTATTTTTAATATATTTGATTGTTTTAAAAGCATGCGACTTTCTATTGTCGAGTTTTTGAAACGTTTTTATTGGAAAACTTCGCATGATCTTTTTTGGCTCTTACCCAAAATAAAGGTGGTGTCTGACATTTTTATAATATTTTAAGAGGCCCAAAACAATCATCACCTATTTCCCCCGCCTCCTTTCAACTCAATTCTTCTTTGAAAATTCGACTACTGGCGCTAGAGCCCAATAGAGCACTCTTTCTTACTTTCTTACTTTCTAGCTGGATTTCGAAAAAGGCTCAGGTAATTCGTTTTGTTTTAGGCCTGATGATTTTTGCTTGGGGTACAGGACTATATTCTTCCTGATTTTTGACGCTTATTCTTTTAAAACTTGTAGCGAAATGGTGCAAGACGAACTGGCTGTACTACCAACAAGAGTTTCGAAGGAATTCAAAAACAATTCAACCATATCACAAGGCTCTGCTCTTTTTAAATGATTTTAACAATGAAACGACAGCGAGAGCGTAAGTTTTTTTCTCTGATTTTTTTTTTTTTTTTTTTTTTGTAAACAATAATGACGGGTATAACTCGAAAAAGCGAAAGGAGAGCAATTACAGATAAAAAATTGGAAGAAAAGAGGTACTAAAAAAAAAAAAATTAACCGTGAAAAAATTAGCATCATTTGTATGATTAATTGCTTAGACACGGTTCTATTCGTTTTGGCTTTCGGTTGATTCAAGTCGAATTTATGTATTCATAGTATTATTTTTTGTTTTACTTCTGTTAGCTTTAATTTATATTTGTTTTTTCATTTCTATTTGCCTTTTTGTCTCTATTTGTCTTTTAATTTGAATTTCTGTTAATTCTTGTTTAATGATTGTTTGTTTTAGATTTGACTTATTGTATGACTTAATTTCTGCTCGTTTGAGGTTGAAAGTTGCTCTTAACTTTTCTTTGATAAACTGTTTTTACTTAAGTTTGAATTGAAGCTTCAACTGCAGGACTTTCAAATGTGTTTAATTTGATGAAATAAGCATCAACAAAATTCAACCCCCTTTTGAGAGTGTTTTCTCCCTTTTTACCTACATTACATACCAAAAGCTCATTGATATAGCAATTTCATTTCGAATGAGGTAAAAAAAGAAGTAGAACGAAAAACGGAGCCACATCCCATGTGAAACGGTGACTTTCCTCGTTGCTCAGGATGAGGAATCATATGTATCTTAAGTGAGGGTTTCAGCTATGATATTTCTAATTGTGCAGTCTTCAACCACGATTACACAGCTTTCACTGCGGTACTAACTTTGCGTAAATAAAGCTAAAACAAATTTATTGTAAATATTTAGAATTAGAATAAAAAACTAGATTGTTTTGTTGTGTAGGCCTATATATATTGGGGCCCGTGGCCCTTTTTTTTATCAGACAAATATCCCTTTTTTTTTTAACATAGATTCACCTACAAAATAATTTGAATTTACAAGTTAAAAACTCAGAGAGGCTTGCCTGTTTTCAATGCAATTTCGCAAGAGGAACAAATTGGTTTTAATTTCCATTTTTATCTGACTAAATCTCTTCATTGAAATTTAATTTATGCATAAAGCAAGTTTGATTTTGACTTGCCATACATTTGATTGGCCGAGTCTACACTTAACCCCGTCAGGGGCTACCTGACTTTATATGTGTACATGTATTTTTTAAGGTAGTTCGTGTTCTGAGCTCGTGTATGGAATTCAGAGTTTGAGAATTATCGTCATTGTAGTATCCAAAGGAGGACCCCTCCCCCATCAGGGATATATTTATCAGTAAAGGCACAGATCTTGGCACTTATCCCCCCCCCCTCCATGGGTAGTACACTTGTCGTAACTAAACTGGTTACAATGTCACTGTAGGAAGAGCATGAAGAACCCGTGGGACTGCTCGGTCGCGTTACTATACTCTAGCGGATGCCAGTAGTGGCACTGTGTAACTTACGCTGGGACTGCCAGACCTTACACTGGTGGTATTAGAGAACAAATACTGGTGGTTACTGTGGGATGTTTAAAATTGTTTTTTTTTTAGTTCGGGTTTGTCTCTACTTACCAGTCATTACTATGAAAAGCTTGACTCTTCAGTTTATTTTAATTATACCTAAGTTAACCATGACTGGATTTTAGGAATTATAATTAGTATTTCAAGTAATATTTCAAAGATACCTTTGTTACGTCATCTCAACGTTTTCATAGGCTGGTAAACCCAGGATAAAGTTTTAAATTTAAGAACACTGAAGGATAATTCGGCCGGGCTTAAATATCTAAATTTGCTAAAATATCGGTTAAATAGTTTCTGTAAACCATGAAACTTATAGCTACAGTGAAAATAAATACTATTTTCCCTATTTCTAGGGAAATTTTCGATAAATACCATGCAATTAAATATCTCTAGGAACTCATTTTAATTAAGGAAATCCCCTTTTTATCCCTCTTTTCCCTTTACATCTATATTCTCTGCTTAGGATATCATTCTTGGCATATCCCTCTTGTGCTTTGATTACCTTTGTGTTAAGGATGCTACTTGTTGAAGGTTTACTCATTAGGTCCTACGCAGACCCTGAGCAGAACCACTTTTCCTTAAGTCTTTTTGCTCCCTGCTCCTCTTTTGTTCAACCTCAACTAAAACCTCATTTTACTCCACTGAAATTTTAAAGAGGTCATTCCCCCCCCCCCCCTCCCCAAACCCTTCTGCCATTATGCTTGTTAGCCCTCAACTAACACTACAGTCGTATATCAATGGAATTTAATTCAGAAAGATATAAGAGAATTTATATTTGCTACGAAGCTATCACCTAATCATTAAAAAGCTAAGGCCCTCTCTCATCTTCTCCCTTCGCACTCATTTGGCCTCAACTAAAAACGTGATTTTATCAGATAAATTTACCACAGAAAATTATAGACAATTTATTTTACCATATTGCGGATTTTTAAATAGATGATTCTCCCTATAACCTTTCCCATTGAATCTCTTTTATTTAAAATTTTAGTAGATCTTTTATATTGGTCATTTTATTTGGAGAGTCTATTTTATTTTGTCCAATTTTAACATATTTATCTTGTTTTTCTATTTATTCAAATGTTGCGACGTACCTTGGATCATTTCTGAATAATATCCTGATTGAGCTGAATTCTCAAAATGAGTTTAAATCTTGGACGTATTTATTGCATAATGTGTTAAAGTTAATTTATTTGGTAAAAAAAAAGCAAAAACAAATCCATTCAAGCACCTAGGATAAACAGCACAACTAGAAAACACCCAGCATTGCCAATAGTAGATGAAGCCATCATAAATTTATAAGTAAAGGACCTCAAATCTAATTAATTATTCTCAAATGATCACCTTTTATGTTTTTCACCTAATGTGGATCCCTCAGAGCCGGTTACAGTCTTTTATAAACAAAATTCCTTTATCTTATTTATTAGTTTGCTCTAAAAAATGTGTAAATGTAGCCTGAAAATGTCAAAATTCACACGTAAGACTTTTTTCTGCTCTTGAAGTAAGTGTGGTTTTGACGTGTAAACTATCAGTAGTAACGAAAGTTAAATATTTTGTACATAAATTTAAAAAAGTACGGGGGTAGGGACTTTGTGTATTTATTCATAATGTGAACTTCTTTAGCAGCAAATTACTCACAACTCCTCCAAAAATCAGACTTTAAAGTCCCTCGCCTAACCTTGTTATGTCCAGTACTATTTCATTTCTTTTCTTCAGGACGAAAATATTTACCGTGCACGTTGTGTCCGATATCACTGATTATAAGGATAAAAGGCAAGAAATTGAAGATATTGAGATAATTTTCAAATTAAACAAGAACACTAAAATGCGAAAGATAAAGAAGGGATTCTATGATCGAGTGGTAAGTAATTGAAGTGGCAATTCGGGGAAAAGGAAGTTGGTTAGAATTTCTAGTTTTAGGGCCCATGTAGGCTAGTGTGATTCTTCTGATTTGAATTTATTAAAATTAAAAAAAGAATTAAATTTGGAAAAAAAGAGTTCATTCTAGAAAAAAAAACTCGTGAAAATTAGAATTAATTATTAAGAAAAAGAAAAAAAAAAACACTGAAATGCTCTTTGCATGGCTAAATCCCTGGAATAAAAGAGAGTGCAAGATACAAATACTAAACATACACCCTTATTGCTATAAAATAGCCTAAACATACCAACTAGATAGAATGAAGTAAATAATTCAACCTCAAACAAATTGTTATACAAATGATTCTTTCACTAACCGACTGAAAAATATATGCTGATCCCGATTCCGAAAAGTCTTTTGCTTTAGGTCTTTCACAAATTTAAGTTTCTTGAGGTTGAGGCAGAAAATGTAAACTGAGTAATTACCAGAAAATGTGATGAGATATATCATTTTTACGCTTTTCTTCGCTTATGAACATGACATTGAATATTTCAATTCAAGAGAACTGTTTAAGGCTCAAAGATCTGTGGAAAAGTGAAGTTGAGAGACAGGAAACATGTGAAAAAAGTGGTCAACCTCAATCAACTTGTTGTACTAATGATTCTTTCACTAACTGACAAAAAAAATATGTGCTAATTCGGGGTCCAATAAGTCTGCAGCTCTGGTTCTTTCACAAATATGGGTTTTTTATGTTTAGGTGTAGGTTGAGGCAAAAAAGTTTTGATTGAGTAAGCACCAGCAAATGTGATCAAATGTTTTTGCTGATGAACAAGAATCTGAATATTTGAAGTCAAGACAATTGTGTGGCTCAAAGCTCTTATGAAGAATAAGGTAGAAGGAGAGGTGGGGCCCACCTCTCCTTCTGGAGAGGTATGAACAGGTATCCCTTCTCGAGAGGTAATATAAAAGTATGGTTATATATTTTCAATCTCGAGCCTGTGGTGACAGTCAAGACCGACTTTGGTAAAGTCCGGTTATTCTGGAATCTTTAAAATTGTCAAACTGAGTGAGAATAAGGAAGAGGAGGGGAACTTAAATGGCGTATTTGCCAACATAAAAAAACTTTCTATCAAAGAACTTCCCATAGCTGAGACGAAGCGCTAGTTTCTAAAAAAAAGAGATCAATATACTCAGATGTATGTAACACAGAGATCAATTGCCGAAGGCAGATAAAAATCACTGTAGCACAGAGATTCATTGTGTAGTGCTAAAGCTATTCAAAAATTTGGTCTTCTTGTTCACTGGCATCGTCTTCAAAATTTCCGGCACCACAGCTAGATCAGCATGTTTCTTTACAATTGCCATAAGCTCAGGTAATTTTAAGTCATGTCTTTTGAAAAAAACTTTGCAGTGTCTTACAATGGCTCTTGCAATTACAATAAAAGACATAGAAAATGGAAGGTGGTGCCGGTGATCTATCTGAGCAAAGAGGTCGTAATTTTCCTTGCAATACAAACCAGCCGAACTCCAAAGGATCGAGTCAATACTCAACGTTATTAACGCTTTTACTTGGCAGTATCCTCCAAGCAAATGATACTTGCTAATATTGCTTGCTGATGGGAGTGTTTTTTTGTCTCTACATACTCCCCAGAACGTCCAAATTTTTCGAGGAGTTTCCCGTAGTGAACCTGGTCAACCTATATCATTTCTACAACCTAGATCCAGGAATAGATCGTCGAGTGTCTCGGAAATGTTTCGTCTTTTTTGCTTGGTTTAATGATGTTCATTATCCTATGCCTTAAATTTGCAAAGTCAAATCGCGTTCGAGAAAGGCGTGGCAGGCAAGAATTTGGTCGCAAAGGGTGTCCTCGGCTTTCAGCTCGGCTGACAAAATATCCTATAGACGACTTCTATTTTCCCGTGACTAACTTTAAATGGAAGAATATCGGTTTACAGTCTCGCTTTTTGTGGTACAGTAAAAGGACTAGTAAGTCTGTATCTTCTATTACGGCAGTGGATTGGTGCTCTGTCGGCTCAACCGAAGTTATCACTACCAGCAGATCGGCATTGGCTGGCGACTAGTACACTTTACATCCCACTTGTTTAAGGTAGCCAGACAGAACGCTTATAATTGACTGCTTGTTTTCTGCTTTGCTAAGGGAATCATCTATTGTTACTGAACGAGACATTCGCGACTGAATGCTGATATTAGGATAGCCTTTAGAACTGCTATTCCTTCTATGCGTCGCGTCTTTGATTAAGGATCCAGCTAAATACTCATCAAACGGTATGAAAACGCATCCAGTTTTGCTTAACATAGTCGACGCATTTGGTCCTGATACCTAGGTACGTTTTGCATTTCTCCCGAAGCAACGATATAGAAGGGCCTCGCCGTCTAGAACATAGGAAGATTCATCTAACCTTTTAAGCGCTCAATCTGTCTGTGGTAAGCGCTGGTCCCATTGATTGCACCAGTAGTACGTGCTGGTTTGTCTGCCAATCAAAGGAGACCATTCGGTTCATCTAACGAAGGTGGCAGGAAGCAGAAAAACGCCTGGAGTTCTTCAACTGAACTCTTTTCAACAGTGACCAGCTATTGAAACATTAAAGCAGCTCAACGGTAGGGAGTCTTGCTGCTGGTTTCAGGTTACATTGCACTCTTATAGTAACCGTAGTTGCTTTCTTCTTGGAAGTATAAATGTTTACATCTTTTTCAGTAATATTATTCTGGATTTCCAAACCTATTTGTTGAGCCTTGGATATATCCACCTGCTTACTGGAACTTAGCTCTTTTTGTACCTAATCACAACCTAATTTATTTATGCGTGAATTCTCTATCTGATTATATTTGTTTCTTTTTTTCTGAGCAATGAAACTGTCAGCCTCTTGAAATTTAAACAAAGTTATATTTTTTTTTTCCGTTCAAGTATAGCTTTTGTTGCTGTTGATCAACTTTCTATCACTATTGCTAAGAAAGGAGCTAAGGGTAAGGTCTGATATCCTTAGCAATAAGCGGACTGTTAAAAGGTAAAAGGCCCATGTGATACTTCTGCCTCAGTCCAAAACGCAGAAAATGAAATAACGTAGTCAACGAAAATCACAAACAGACCTATAAACATGTGGGATACGTTCCTTTTTAGGATCTTAGAATTATATGTTTATTTGTGACTCTAATCATATATTGTTAAATTAATAGTACCAGGGAATCATCGCACATTTTAAGCACTTCTAAATTTATTTTTGGGGTTCAATTTGAAATTTACGCAAGGAGGGCTCAAAGAAACGAAAGTTGGGAAAATAACCTTCAAATAGTCCATTCTAATGTAGACTATCAACTTCACTTTGGCTCACACGCCTCAGGCTTTGACTTGTGGACATGCAAAAATCATCACTGTTTACCCCAGTAAGGAATTCAAAGCAGCTTTACAAATAGTAATTTCACTATCATCGAGCTCGCATGGTGCCAGTACAATATGTAAAAGGTGGAACAGCTGTGTCAATTAGAGGGAAGAGGGAGGGCATGTGCTTTCTCTAAATATTTTAACCTTCTCCTGTATTCCGAAAAACGCCTTTCTTTTTTGTGTGTGTGTTTGAGGGGGAGTGGGTGTTTGTATTTGAAAATATTCTCATTAAAAATCGAAAAAAAAAAAAAATACGACAAATTTGCCCACCCTTTCGATTTTGAAAATTAATTTTTGCCCCTGTCCGAATTTTTGTGAATTGATACGACTGCAATGGGAACCTCACCACTTTCTAAGAGGAAACAGAAATTGATGGAATAGGGAAAAACCCCAGAATAAAGGGGAGGGGGCCAAAGTCGTAAAACAGGTCTCGGAACAGAATTGTAGATGATGCCTCTGAAGATTCTGGTTTTGGGACTGATATGAGCTTTGAGGTTTTTTTTAATTATTATTATCTTTATTATTTCAGTTTTACAAAGGGACACTCGTTAATTGGTATATTGGAAGTTCCACTTCCGAGGAAGCTCCGACTTTTTGCTGTAAAGTTTACATCAGTGATGACATCAATTAAATTATTAAATACTCTGCGTCTTTGTATTATTCGTTCGATAATAGGCCCCTCTAGTTTATGGTCTTTTCAATATTTGCAGGGTATTCCGCTTGACAAATGTCGTTTTCATTTATGATGGTAGGTGTGTGAGTGATGATGATACGCCCGAACTTCTCGAGATGGACCCTGAAGATGTCATTGAGGTATTTTATGAGCTAATTGGCTAATTGTCATTGAGGGTAATTGGCTAATGATTTCATAATTTTTCGTGCTGCGTTTTAAGTTTTATACAATTTATATTTAATACGATGGAATTTATAATTTTCCAATAAAATTTCACGCTATTTGAATTAAAAGGTATTTATTCTCACATTTAGCAGCTGTATTCTCATCTGGCACCTGTTTTTGAATTAAGCGATGTTTCGGCTGGTTCTTTTCAATATCATCATTAGGTTGTTTCTGTATAAATTTTCTGCTAAAAGCCGAACAAAAAATTGGAATGGCAAAAGGGGTGCCAGTTGCAAATATCAAACAGATATTGAAGCAAGTTAATAAAACCAGCTAGTGAAAGTTATCCTAAACTGACACTGAAAACGTAATTTACTTCAAAATCATCCACGCTTCTAGCCCACGACGCAGTAGGTTTTGGACTTTTATACTTGGGAAGGAGGCAGTGTCCATACTCTTGTTTGCAGTGATTTTGTTCGTTTTAAGCTTGATTTGCATATTCAATTTAAGTTTTACTCGTTTTATGATTTATTTATATTAGTACTTATTGTATACTTGATTGCTGTGATTGTTTATTTAATTTATGTTCGTTTTTTGTTTTAATTGCTCATACAAAATAATATACTTCTCCCTTGTACTTCTTGGTGCCCTCTCCCCACTGGAAGCCCTTCTTGCAGTGACTATTCCTTACCATCTTTCAATCATTTTCCTAATGATGACCCATCTTGTCCCCTTTTCCAAAATAAATGATCATAATAACTTTCTTTTATAAAAATGTTGTTCATACAGAAGATGAAATTTTCGGAACAAATTATAGTGATAATAGTTTTTATTTACGTTTCTTCTTTTTCCTTTGAAATTAATTAAAAAACTTTTTCAACGAAATTAGTTTTTTTTAAAAAGTAAAGAACTCCATTAAACCAAAATGAAAAAAAAAAAATAGAATCAAATAATCTACGAAGAATACAACTACCACAAATCAATATCAATAAATAAATGAAACCCAAAACAAACAGGAATTAAAACAAATAAGAGTCAAACTCAAAACGAGCAGAAAACATATGAGTAGGGTTCTAAACCCCAAGCTTTCTAAAAGCCAGAATATAATTCGTACTCTACTGATAAAAAATTCAAGTGAATTTACTGAAAAAATGTGTATTGTCAGTTGAATATACATATGCTGATATTTGTTCCTTAAAATCTTAATTAATTTTTGTTTTTTTAAAGTTAGAAAAGTGAAAACATTTAAAAGAATTTTTTTCAGTATATGATACATATCTTAAAGTTAGAAAAGTGAAAACATTTAAAAGAATTTTTTCAGTAAAGTACATAGCCTGATATGATACATATCAGGCTTTGTATGGTACATAGCCTGATATGATACATATCTGGCTTTGTATGATACATACACATGTATGATACATAGCCTGATGTAACCCCCCCCCTCATAGTCTGAGGGCTATAAGGGAGGATTGTCATCCTCAAAGACATAATTTCCAGGCCTTTCAACTACGTTGAACAAAATGGCCATATCAAAATTGTGATCTGAAATGTTTGGGGAAATGATGGGTGTGGGGGGCAGATTCTCCCTCCGAATACTTTTGACTGTTAAAAAGAGGAATAGTCCTTTCAATTTCCAATCGAATGAGCCCTTTTTGAAATTTTTACGACATACTTTCTATTAAAATATTATATTCCCCCAGGGCATAACTCACAACCTTAGTCCTGAGGGCTGTGGGGGGGGGGGGGGTGTCATCCTCAAAGACCTAATTTCCAGAACTTTCAACTACGTTCAACAAAATGTTATCTCAAAATTTTGATTGTGTGTGTTTAGGGAAATGTGGGTGAAAGAAAGGGTTAGTTGCCCTTCAATCATTTTCAACTATTAAAAAGGGTAGGCTACTAGCCATTTCAATTTCCAATTGAATGATCCCTTTTTGAAGTTTCTACGACAACGCTTTGTATAAAACTCTATATGCCCCCAAGGACTTACAACCCTTTCCCTGAGGGCTTCAGGGGGGGGGGTCTTGATCCTTAAAGACCTAATTTCTAAAACTTTCAACTACGTTGAACAAAATGGCTATCTAAAAATTTTGACGTAGATAATTTTGGAGACCGCACTGCCTTTCCATGACGATAAATAAAATTTCAAATAGGGATAACAATCCTTTTAATAGACAGTCGACAGTGTTTCACAAACAGTGATAGAAATTCACAAAAAAATACCAGAAATATCCGTCATATATGCAGTGACCGTCATCTCGAGTTCTACTACTGATGATGGTCACTGCATGTGTGACCGAAATATCAGGTATTTTTTGTGAATTTCTATCACTGTTTGTGAAACACTGTCTATTGAAAGCATTTTATCCCCATTTGAACTTTTATTTAAAAATTTTGATTGGATGTGTTTGGGGAAAAGGTGGGCATGAGAGGGGGGTTAGTTCCCCTCCAATCACTATCGACTTTTAAAAAGGGCCACTAGCCCTTTGAATTTCGAATCGAATGAGCCCTTTTTCAAGTTTCTACGACAAAGCTTTCAATAAAAACCTTATATGCCCTCAGGGCATAATTTATAACCCTTGCTTTGAAGACTGTGGGGGCAGTGTCGTGCTCAAAGATATAATTTCCAGAACTTTAAACTGCATTGAACCAAATGGCTATCTCGAAATTTTGAGTGGATGTGTTTGGATAAATGGTGGGCGTGGAAAGGGTGTTAGTTGCCTTCCAATCGCTTTCGGATATGAAAAGGGCACTAGCCATTTCAATTTACAATCGAATGAGCCCTTTTTTGAAGTTTCTACGACAACGCCTTCTATAGATTCCTACGACAAAGCTTTCTATAGAAACCTTATATGCCCCAGGGCATAACTTACAACCCTTGCCCTGAGGGCTGTGGGGGGATTGTCCTCCTCAAAACATAATTTCCATCTGGAAATCAATTACATTGAACAAAATGGCTATCTCAAAATTTTGATTGGAGCCATTTCAATCGAATGAGCCCTTTTCGAAGTTTCTACGACAACTCCTTCGATACGAAGTGCCCTGGTCTAAAGGGGGAAAAAATAATACATTGTGCCAACATCCTTCTTTACTTAGGCAGCGCTATTGCGCATCCTTTGGTATGCCTTGGCGTCTATTTACAATAGTAAACATGAAACACGTTTTACAACAAGAAAATGGTAACGCTGTTTTACTCACACTCAAGAACGCACAAAAATTAATCTTCTTCTTCAGACACATATTTCAATCAAATCTCAGGAAGCAACTGACTCCATCCACTCAATGTTCAGTCATTCTTTACACCTTTAACCCTCACACGTAGTATTATTCTCCTACAATTAAAATCAAACCTTCTCAACTTTATACTTTTCTCTTTTTTGTTTGTTTCTAAACTTATTAGTACAATTTCATCATGATCAACGGAAATAGTTGTGGCCTTCCTTTACATCTTTAATTCTATTTAATTCGCCATGCCTTATCTTTCTCAGGATTCAAGAAATAATAAATAATCATCGCTTAAAGAAATAGAAACATTTGTCTATAGGTTTATGAATATATTCACAACCAAAGAGTGTTTGATTCAGACTGGTTGTAGCTACATCATCGTTGAACTTGTACTTTTGACCTTCTTCTTGAGGGAAACAACACACCCGGTGTCGATTGGGCAATATTTTACGAATAAATATAAACATTAATGCCTTCATAGATGCATTTTATAGAGAGACAGATTGAAATTTACGGAGGGATTCTTTCTTTTTCTCTAAAGATGCGTCCACTATCTTTTTAATTTTGTATTTTTCACAACATCACTGTGTTCTCAAATTCCGGATGCTGCATATTGCCTTAAGAATTCTCTCAAGCGCATCATTTATCATTTTTTTGTGCAAATTCTTCTTCAATTTTTATCGCTGGCAAGCCCATCCTCAGGTTAGCGCGCTATCAGTTCATTTAGCTCCAGCTTTCATCTCAGAATGAACCGTTAGATGCTCTGTTCCACTTTGTATAATTTTTGTGGAGACTGAAAGAGTTGCAAAATAAAAGAACAGTGTGGGGGGGGGGGGGGGGTGTATGTTTTTGTACCTGTTCAAACATGTTTGTATAAGTACTGCTTGTTCAATCATTGACAAGAAATGTATTCTTTGATGGGCTATCAAGGAAACCTCAATTTTCTGTGCATGTTCTTTTCTACAAATTTTTTACACAAGTAATTCTCACAGAAAATAACGCTTCAACGATGCCTAAAGGAGGATGCTATATTGGTGGAAGCATCTTTGGAAGACCTGTGACCGTAAAATCTTAAGAGACCATCGGGTAGAGCCTCCGTTGTTGCCTTGTGCACCAACTGGTGTAAAAGGAACTAAATAACATGATTTACGGCCATTATCTCGTAGGCTTTGGGGCTATATAGATCCCGGTGGCATACTTATTAAATCTTTGAACTTTTTCGTAGAAAATGAGTGTTTCAAAATGTTTATGCAATATCATGGGACTTATCATGAGACCATCGTTGTCGCTTAATGTGCCAACTGGTGTAGGAGGAACTAAATAACACGATTTACGAGCATTATCTCTGAGACTTTGGGACTTTATTGATCCCAGAGGCACACATATTAAGTTGTTTTACTTTTCCGAACAAAATGAGAATCTCAAAATTCTTCTGCAATACCATGGGACTTATGGGGAAGCGGGTAGCAGAAAACGGTGATGAGAGAGGTTGTTTAGTCTCAAATTACTTTCAAATTTTAAGAAGAACAAACAGGCCTTTTAATTTCGATCAAATTAGATCCATCTCAAGTTTTGAATGTCTCTCCTTACATCAGAAATAGTCAAAAATTGATATGTTTTAATCAATTCAACAACAAAATTAGGAACTATAACTCTGTAAAATAAATCACATTTTGATTTGATCCTCTGATAACTAAAGAGAAACACTAAAGTTGAACTGCCAATCTTCACAAGCATAGGAGTAACACCTCTATCTTAACTGTTTGTCATATACATTAACAAGCTAAATTGGATATAAATTGGCGCATTGGTGCTAAATTTAAGTAGATGGTTATTAGAGCTCAAGCTATCCAGAAAAGAGGATGACTGATGAAGCATATTTTAAGTAAAAAAGTCTTCTTTAATGAGACAGAATGCATTTAGTGGCTTTTTATGATTTTATACAGTGCTTATTGTGACGGTTCAAGTGTCAAAGATTCGGCTTCTGATGAGTTTGTATCCAATTATTTACAACCAACCATGGTATGAAGGAAATCCGGTGTTGTCATATGAAATTCAAGCAACGACGAAGTATTTGCTTTCAGGGTTATTACAGTTTCATCTTAAAAAAAACTCCTCCTAAGGTTCTAATAGGACATAAGTACTTTGACTGGCCTTTAGCATAAACAAGAAAGAAAGAGGACACGTCAGTGTTACCCGTGCAAAAAGAAAATCTTGTTTTCCAAGGTTGGAGCTGTAAGTTTTTAGCAACGGAAATTCCAGTAGTGCAATGTTTTTTTCGATTTTTTTTTTTCTCGTTTTACTGTTAAGATTAATCGAAATAATAGTTATATTTCCTAAATCAGCTATAAATGAAAATGTTTTCTCACTGAACAGTCGTTTTTTAAACATGTTTTTAAATTTTTGGCTACTATGGTTCGCGGTTCTTTCTTTACTAGGTTCGTTCTATGCGTCAATACGTGAGAATCATGATTGTAATAGTATGTTCGGTTGAAAGATCATACCTAAATCCAAATTAGCTTTTAGAGGAGTTTCTTATAAAATATGAAAACGTGTTTTTAAAACCATTTAATATTAATTGAAACAGGTTGAATAGCTGCTTAGATCCTGTTTTATAAATTGAAACAAATCGGTCATATTTCCAAATTTCTAGAAATATATTTCTGGAATATTTCTGGAAATATATATTTCTGGAATTTCTGGAAATATCCAAAGTACTATTGATGCATTAAAAATACGAAGCACAGAAACGGACAGAAATTACAAATACAAGATCTTTCAAAACATTTTTAAAAGCTTGCCGAGACCTAACAGAATTCAACTTTTAAACTTTATTATTTCACGCGGAAGCTGGTTAGGAGTGACGAGGAGAATTCTAGAACTTTCATATGGTGGTAGATGCGTTTTATATGAGTACCTATACTATATGCAACGCTATAGCGTTGCCTCTGATTAGGAAAAAAAAACAAGTTTTCCAACTCAAAGTAAGGAGCAACATTAAAACTTAAAACGAAGAAAAATTATTACGCATTAAGGAGCCCCCCCCCCTCAATACCTCGCTTTTTACGTTGAAGTTTTTTAAAAAAGCTTGTTATTGTTCTAATTAAACGACCCGTGTGTTTTATGAGTTTTTTCTGAAAGAATTGGGACAAAAAGTTAAATTTAAGCGTAAAGAGCGAGATATTGAAGAAGGGACAATCCCCCTTAATACGTGATAACTTTTGTTCGTTTTAAGTTTTAATGTTGCTCCTTACTTTGAGTTGAATTTTTTTTCCGATCGTTTTTTTAAATAATGCTGGGAAATCCGGCTCTCTCTCTCTCCCCGGGAAGATCCTCTGGACAAATAAATCCCGGTGAAAATTTACCCCTAACGATTACCATTACCATCTCCACATGTACAATTGAGTTGGCAAAGAGAAAGTAAGACAAAGAAAAATAATTCCGTATAGGAATTCTGGAAAATCCCCCAGTATGAAATTTCCCCTGAAAGGTTCACCCCCCCCCCCCCCCCCCAGAAACTTCTATCCCTACGTGAAATTCTCCCCGTGCACAATCCCCAAACAGAAAATTCATCCTACCCCCACCCAAAAAATGTATGCATACTTCTCAATAGCAAGTATTATACATAAACAATGGGCAAATTTCATAACTTAAAGATCTTTCCCCAGGGACTGTGAGGGGTCATGTTATCTCCAATGGCATAGTTATTGGACCTTTCAACTATGGTGAGCAATATGGCAATCTCAAAAATTTCATTGAGCAACTTTGGGGAAAAAAACGGACGTGAAAGGGGGCTAGCTGCCTTCCGATCTTTTTGGGTCACTGAAAATGGGCACTAGAAATTTTTATTTCCGTTTGAATTAGCCATCTACCGATATTCTATATCCATTGGTTGGATATAATCACCCCTGGGGAAAACAAACAAACAAATAAACACGCATCCTTGTGTTGGCAAAAAATGCAAAATTCCATGTTTTTGAAAATGGGACCTTAAAACTACTACAACAGGATTCTCTGATACGCTGAATTCGATGCTGTAGCTTTCATTACGATTCCTTGACTTTAAGGGGATGTTTCCCTCCTTTTTCGAAAGTCAGGCAAATTTTCTGAGGCTGTCAGCCTTTGATGGGTAAAGTTAAACTTGATGAATCTTATACAATTGGAATCAACATTATAAGGAGATTGTTTTGATATATCTATTGATACTATAATTGGGTTTTTTAGAATTTTGGGTACTATTCAACCGTGTCGCTCCTTGCTTACAGCTCGTTACCACGAACTTTTGAAAGTGGACTGTCAAGGGAATCAACTGTAATATTTGACGTGATATTAAGACAGCAATGGCAAAGAAGCTCAGCAATATTGTTGCTCTTCTCTAACTTGGACCGCTATCATTTATTGGCAACTCCGTTGTGATCCCTTTTTTTTAGTTCCGATTATTTCTTATTAAATTCAACTTAGTTTGAAGTCAATTTGGTTTGTCAAATGGATTTTTATTTTAGATTCTTTCACTTATTTTAGGAATTTTAGTTTGCATATTTTAGATTTTTAGAACTCAATATTATGATCTTTAGGGTATCTTGGGCTTATTGTATCAAGTCAATTTTTTCAGTACTAGATCTATAGTCTCTAAATGTAAAGTTTTATAAGGGCAATGAAGTTTCAACTTTTTTATCCAACGTAAAAATATTATGAGATACAGAATGATAGCCACTAACTAAAAAAAAATAAAATAAAAACGTGTTTTACGTTTTTTCTGTTGCAACACTTACAATAACATGAAAATTATTGTCTGATTTATTTCGGTACTTATCTAAAATCTGGGCAACACGCGAGAATGCGACTCGAGAAAAGCAAAGATCAGATAGCCATTACCCGGTAATTTCCTATCTGACACTGTATAAACAAGAAATTTGTCACTCCGGGAACTATATTTAAACTTTAGTTTTGTAGGGTTTAGGGGGGAAAAGGTACCTATGTTAGGTTACGTATTTAATATATGCTATGCTTTACCCCCACCCCTAATGTAGTAAGAATTTAAAATTTTAATGTCGCTCCTTACTTTCAGTAAAAAAAAAACTTTTTTTATTTAATTTCTGAACGTTTTCGAGTTATTGGCAACTCCGTTGTGATCCCTTTTTTTTTAGTTCCGATTATTTCTTATTAAATTCAACTTAGTTTGAAGTCAATTTGGTTTGTCAAATGGATTTTTATTTTAGATTTTTTCACTTATTTTAGGAATTTTAGCTTGCATGTTTTAGATTTTTAGAACTCAATATTATGATCTTTAGGGTACCTTGGGCTTATTGTATCAAGTCGATTTTTTCAGTACTAGATCTATAGTCTCTAAATGTAAAGTTTTATAAGGGCAATGAAGTTTCAACTTTTTATCCAAACGTAAAAATATTATGAGATACAGAATGATAGCCACTAACTAAAAAAAATTAAAATAAAAACGTGTTTTAAGTTTTTCTGTTGCAACACTTACAATAACATGAAAATTATTGTCTGATTTATTTCGGTACTTATCTAAAATCTGGGCAACACGCGAGAATGCGACTCGAGAAAAGCAAAGATCAGATAGCCATTACCCGGTAATTTCCTATCTGACACCGTATAAACAAGGAATTTGTCACTCCGGGAACTATATTTAAACTTTAGTTTTGTAGGGTTTAGGGGGGAAAAGGTACCTATGTTAGGTTACGTATTTAATATATGCTATGCTTTACCCCCACCCCTAATGTAGTAAGAATTTAAAATTTTAATGTCGCTCCTTACTTTCAGTTAAAAAAAACTTTTTTTATTTAATTTCTGAACGTTTTCGAGTTAATGCAGCTTTGATTTTAGCTCACCGTACTTGAATAATTAAAACGAATTTTGCCTATTAATTTAATTTTTTTTTTTGCTAAGTGACTTTCTCTAAATTTTGATCGATACAGAATTTATGCTTGGGAAGTGCACACCAACTAAAATTGTGCTTCCCCCTCATTGTCTTTTTTATTTTCTTAACCCCAATAATTTGTTTACATTTCAACCTTATAGGGTATACACTTATTTATTTATGCCTTTCCCCGCTTTAATCTACGCCTGTATGAAATTTTTGTCTAATACATAATAAGCACCACTTCTTTATTAACTCCAATCCAGTGTAAATCACTAAGACTTGATTTTAGCATTGTGATATTTATTTGTGACTAATTTCTCCTTTTTGTGAAATTATCTTTATTTCTTTGATTATTGGATATTGTTTGGTTCCTTCAAACCACTGATCTTGTATACTTTCATCCAGCTCCAAAAGATTGTTCTGTCTCTTGGATAATTTGAGATAATAGCAGAATTAAGTTTTATTGTCTTATGACAGTATAGCACAAGGGTGATATGCAAACGGTAGTATAATACCTTTATTTCAAATAATTCAAATAATTAAAACGTACAAATAGAGCTTCTAAGGTTAACAACAAGTATAATATATGTTTCAATTACAACTTAAATGTTTTACAATACGTCTATCAATAAGGCAAATACTACTAGAAGCTGCAGATAAACGCCCCAAAAGGTTTGGTACTCCTATTACCCGATTAAGTATTAATTATATTAATTACTTTTCTATTGATCACTTTGGCTATAATTACAAAAACAAAATAGCATAAATTCTACTTTTGAATATTTAAGCGTCGTTTTTTGAAACAAATGCTTATGTAGCTAGGTAGTGTTTGATTTTCAAAATGAAATTATAGGCCATTTTCATGATTAAAAGCTTCTTCTGTTTTCAGGAAAAATGCAGGCTATTTGTAACGAGTAAACACTTCTGTTACGTTTTTGTTTCCAAAAATATATTCAGTGCCAAAATAAGTTGGCATTTGGACAATTATAGAAGGTCAGATTTAATATACTATTTTTATGTCACTTTCAGAACATCCGTTTGAGACATGACTAATTCAAAAACTACTCTTTTCAGCCTAACTCTAAGGTTCGAAATTTGTTTACATTCGTGCTAAACAACGTTCTGTTTTCGAGATACTCGCCCAGAATTCAGAACCACTTGTGGATCAGTTAGTATTATTTCTCCTTTCTCTGTTTGTCATTACGATTAAGAATTTCATATACAGTACATACTAGTACATCCAATTATTTTATCTTTAGTGACTAATATCGAGAAGAACAAATTCTTCAAGGCAAGATTCGATTTTAGATGTAAGACGTTTTTGAATTTTACTTTTGGATGTAAAATTACATCCTCGGGCGCCATAACTAATTGTAATAGCTGGTTAGCCTGTCATGATTGTGGCTGATCGGGATTAATACGCATTTCAACGCTTAACTAGTATACAGTCTATCGGGGCAACCAAGCATAGATGACTCTTTATTTGCTTAGTGAGTTTAATTTTTATTCATTTATTTATATTTATTGCAGGACTTTGAGCTACCTAGAGAGTACTGATTCTGCACACAGAGACTTAGCGCAGTCTCCTGTGTAGGCAGAGGTGAGACTCCTTCAGTCCTATATGGGACCTTTTTGGCGAAATTTTTCTTTCTTTATTTTTCTTTCATATGATTGATCAATCATTAAAAAGCATGAAACTGAAAGTTACTAATGATCATCGCAGGTCTAATATTAAAAATATTAAAATATATTAATATATTAAAATGCTACAGCTGTGATGCGTAAATTCTTAGAACAAGTAAACACTTCTAAACGGACTGTTAAAATAAATAGAACTGCATAATTAATTATATCACACATCTGACTACTATTCACATATTTAACTTAGAGACAAATAACGGACTAGATTAACCACCCAAAGCTTTTGCATACTCAAAGAGCTACAATAATCATAGCCCTAGTGGCTATATATTTAAGTGCATAACCGTGCACGTACAACCTCAATCCCTTCCTCTCCTTTCTAACTCTAAATTTTAATGAAAAAATATGGTTTTTTTCAACAGATCTTAAACGACAATGTAATTTTCATATATTTCTAAGGACACCAACAGGAAAAGGCAGAGAGAGGCTTCAGCTCCCAACCAGATCATAAATATGTTGATAATGCGCAATTTGGTAACAATCGGAAAAATTTGTATGGCTGTTTTGCCAAAAAAAGAACAACTTTCGAATCTTTTGCCACACTTGGCAGAAAATTTGACAGGCTCGTCCTCTCCCCTTGTCGGAACTCCTGAGGATGCCCTTGTATATCTATAGTAAGAATGATTTTTGTAACAGCTTCTGGCTATTGGAAATCACATCTTAAAAAAACAAGAATGCTGACACTCAATAATTGCATTTTTCCATTCCAATGAAAGAAAACTGATGGCTTATGCAGTTTGTTCTTCTTATTTCGAGTTTTTGGCGTATTTAAAAAAAAAAAACATACGTTAGTCATTTTGGCCTAAATTTTCATGTACCTCTTTTTCACACATACAATGACCTTGAGTCTTCCCCGTATTTACTCACGGAAGGTCCATTATCGCAGATCTTTTCATATTCGTATTCCAAATCGCAATGCATAACAGACGAAGGTATACTACTGACGCTGCTGTTTTGAGGTTGCCTGTATCCCACTGGAGGTGTTGAACATTTTTGTTAAGCCCTCTTGCAATAGTGATGACTGAGACGTTATCAAACTTCTTGAAGTTGCCTGAGATGGCGGAGGGGCACAAGGGCCTTCTATGGAATCTAAAAAATCAAGGAATTATTATGAGTTTGGCTTTATATGGACTAGAATAAATAACGGATTACCCCCCCCCCCCCCCCCAAAAAGCTTTTGCGTACCCGACAGCTACAGCAATCATTAGTTTAATGGCTGTGTATTTAGCTGCATTTAAGAGTTATACAAGCATAAGTGTTGTGTATTTATTTGTGATATCTTAAATGAATACAGAATAAAACTAGTTAACAGGGTTTCGTTAGCCAAAAGAGAGCTGAAAATAAATATAAAATGTGCTTGAATTTTGCCACATCTTTTTGATTTTATAATGATAGGTTACATGTTTCCAGATTACTGCTCTAGCATTAACTAAGAACTAGGCAATTAATAAATTAACAGCAAGTAATAAATTAAAAGATTAGTGTACTCGGTCCGTTTACAGAGAAGTAGAAAGTTAAATTGTACAAAATGTAGTGACTAAGAAACTTGTTGTTTCTTTTTACTGATTCAAAAATCCACGAAAGAACCAATCAGGTTGTGCGTTATCTCTACTGGTTTAAAATTTGATATTTAAATAATGTGAAAATAACATATAATTCTTAGGAAAATATATCGCAAGAATAAACAAACTCCCTCCTTTTACCCGTGCCATTTAAAAATTTTTGCCTCTCAATTACTCGGGCTATCTGTCTTGGCTTTGTTCCTACAATTAGCCATGTCTTGATGCCTACTGCAAAATACTTGATTTTCAATTCAAAATAAAAAAAATATTAGTATTTTGCAGTAGGGCATCAAGATTGTAGAAAAAAGACAAGACAGATAGTCCGGGCAGTTGAGGGGCAAATATGTTTAATGGCACGAGTAAATGGTGGGAGAATTGAAAATCAAGTATTCTGCAGTTGGCATCAAGACATGGCTAATTGTAGAAAGAAAAAGACAAAACAGATAGTCCAAGTAATTGAGATGCAAATGTTTAAATGGCTGCATGGGTAAATGGCGGGAGTAAGTATGACTCTCTTATTGGACAAATACTTGTTTGTCGAAGTAATTGTAAGCTAATGTAACTCAAGCACACTTTTCAGCACGAAACATTAATCTTTTTTCTTCTCTTTTCTAATATTTTTTCTTTCTCTTTTGTCTCTTTCTCTTTTTTCTTCTCTTTTCTCTTTTCTTTCTTTTTTCTTTTCTTTTGTAAGAATCTCAAGGAAATTTAGAAAGTGTCTGTTGATTCAGGCTGTGTGCTGGCAGGGATTAATTTCATTGGGACTTTCGGAGTTTATATGGTGAGAGAACGCGGGGAAGTGATTTGCTTATGTGGGGTTCTATGATGTTGGGAAGTTATAAGTTGGAGAGCTTTGGCGTCGTGATTTTCTTGAGGAGTTACAGTGGATGACGAGTTCTTGGGAAAATATGGGGGATTTTTAAGGTTAGGACTTTATGGTGAGGTGAGGATGGGTAAGATTTCACCCATCAGCTCCCTTCTTGCTAAGAAAAGCTTGATCTCTTATTACAGAGAAGATATTTACTACTAACTGTAATATAAGAAATACAAAAATGTGTAACATACTTGTGCTGAGTCAGAATAACAATAACCGTAGAAAAATAGTACTCAAAGAAATAAAATAAATAGAGAAATAAAAGAAATAAAAGAGAAGATATAAGATAATACGATCAGAAATAAAAGAAATAAAGAAAGAGTAGAAGAAAGGTTGAAAAAAGTATTAAATATGGAATTAGAATTGATACGCAGTGTAGCTCTCTAAGGCTAAAGCAAGACTTTTTGTATCGTATTTTGAATTTTAAAAATTCCGACGTTTATGTAACATCCTAAGATTCCCCTTGATACTTTTCTGTTATCGTATTTTAGTATATTAAAATTTTTTTATTAATTTATATATATTAATTTTTAATATAGTTAATGATAACTAAAAGTAGTTATTATTTTCACCTTCCTTAAAAACATGTATCATGCTCTCCATAAATAAAAAGCTTTCCTGGGTTTGATGTAAAAGCCCAAGATTCACCCTGATATTTTTATTTTTTAGTATTTCAATATATCGAAAGATTAATTAATTAATTTTATTTAAGTATTTATATTCAATCAAATTGCTATTAATTATGAATTAGTTATAATTAATTATTATCTAATTAATTATAACAAATTGCAAAGATTAAGATCAGAAAGGATATTTTTAACTTTCTTAAAAACATGTATAGGATTTTTAGAAAGAAAACGCTTTTTTTATAGTTTTATTTAAGAGCCTAAAATTCACTCTGATATTTCAAAGTTTGACATCTTTGACTTGCTAATCAGTAGGTACTGAAGACACTAAAAGAAGCAGTGTAGACTTTCATTTATCAGATGTAGTGGGTGTTTTATGGGAATCATTCATATCAACTTACTTAGCTGTTAAGCACATTGTGTAGTTGTTTGACTTTATAGAAATTCGACGTGTTTACACCATAACCCTTTTTCTTAAAATCAGGATAAAAAGTAAGGGTCAATAAAAAAAAGGGGTAAAAACTTGTAATCTACAAAATAAAAAGAACACAGAGATAAATCAATCTTATACCTAAGAATTTGTTCCAAAGGGAAAACGGAATATCAATAGACAAAAAAAGACGTTTTAAGAAAAATATAACACAAAAATTTAAAGTGAAAAAAATATTTAAAAAACACTTTGGCTCCAAAAGCTTAGTTTTTTTGTTCCTTTTAATGCTTACATTTCCATTTGCAATGGATAACTTGTTAGGGTTTAATTTAAAAATAATTTGAACACATTTGCATTTTGTCGTTTTTTTTTTTTTTTTTTTTTTTTTTTTTTTTTTTTTTTTTTTTTTTTTTTTTTTTTTTTTCATTTGTTGTTAAAATGGAAAGGCAATATGATTTTAGACGTTATTTATTAATAACAAAGGATTATATCCAAAATTTAAATAGAAATAAAAACTAACGTGATTTGCAAATTTTTTCGTTAAATCAATGAATCCTCATTTAATAATGCTTTATATTTTATTTTAGCTAATAGGACGTCCCAAAAGTCGTCCTAAAAATTATTTTTCTAAATTTATTTTTCTATATATCTGGTTTCCCAGAGACGCCAACTGAAATGCTTCTGTTACACTGCTTAAAAATGTATAAAACATAATTAATTCGTTTTTCAATGTTTTTGCCACAGTTCGAAACTCTGATCTACCAGTTTCGAATTTCTATTCCAATAGGAAAAAAGTAACGAAAAAATATTTTTATTTATTGTTTTTATTCTATTTATTTATCGGAAGAAGTCGTAAGGAAGGATTTGAAGGAAATTATGTATTTTTGGGGCGGGGTTGAAAAGGAAACCTTCGAATAGATTGAGATGGAGGATGCACTGCAGGTCCTAGAATTTGATTACAGTGATAAGATTATACAAAAGTGTCTTCATAATCCAAAAATGAAGAAGAAGACAGTGCTCCTCGAAAAGTTGACGAGTTCGTATTACACTTTTTTTTTTTTTTTTTTGGTACTCCAAAATTTATTGTCCATACTATTTTTTGTTTTTATTAGTTTTTGATTTTTTGTAACTTACTGACTTTTTTTAGCTTAAGTTTTAGGCTATTCTCTCGGTTATATAAATACATATGGCATCTTCTCGTGATCCTAGAATCACTCTTCTCATTCCAAAGTATACTCCGAAGTTTTTTCTTACTAATACTACTAGTAAGAACTCATTGCAGCACCAAGCCGCCTGAAGCCTACAAAGCTGCGTATGTGGCTCCTTCACCTCAAAATATTCAAAGCCTTACTCTTTACCCCCCTCCAAAGAACTTTTAATTTCGTTGAAATCCCTCCTTATGATCTTTTCTCCCCCCAATCGCGGACGACCTGTTTTTTGGTTTGGCCCTAGATGGATGGCCGAAAAGGAAAACCGTTGGCAATCTGTCAACCTTCATCCGCAAAACGTGTCCTAATCATCTCAACCTTTCTATCACAAAATCCCTAGAAAGCCAGATATATCGGGATTCGCAGGCACACAAACTGGTACATCTTAGCTATATTGTAGAAAAAATGGTTTGTTTTCAATGATCTGAATATTAATTTGGAATTTTGATTTAACAATTTCTACAAAATTGCTATCTTGTGTAGTGTAGATGAACTGTTTATTTTTATCCGGTTGTTTTTATTCAATTTGATTTTTTTTTTAATCCCTGGCGTTTCGTTGTTGACAACTTACCTTTTTGGCTGCATTCGTGGAAAAGAGGAAACTGATTATAAGAATACGTGCGACTTCCCCATGTGCTCCTGGTGTCACTTTTTTCATTATTAAGGTTTTCCAATTTGCTTTTTGCACACGACTCATCATTATGAGTACTCGGTCCAGTTATATCCTTGCTACACCTTTCAGTGACCAGTCTCGGCTTGGAGCTTGTCCTTATGTAATGACAGATGCAACACCTAAAAAATAGCATTTTTGGACGCCTGATTCAGGAAGACTAGTTTTACAAGTAATAGCAAGGGCTCCAATTAGACTGGGGCACTCCCCCCCGCCCGTTTATTTAAAAATTTAATTTTTGATATAAGCTCTTGGGTGTCAACTATATGATTGTGAGTTTGACGACGATATATCGCTCTTGCTGCCCATTGGCAGGATGACATTCAACATAATCTGAATGAACTAGCAGCGAAAGCTACCTCTTCTGGTCTACAGATAAATCAAAAAGATGAAACAAAAAGAATGTCAAATGGAGTTGTAACGATCCTGGTTGAAGACATTCAATACGTGGGTACTAACATCGGAGAGGTCAGAGTACTAAAATATCTTTGTAGCACAGTGACCCAAGATGAGAAATGTGACATATAAGTCGTGTTGCGCGTTAGTATTCACGTGCAGCATTTTCTCAGCTGAATAGCATTTGGAAATTCAGAAATTACTCCCAGAAGCCCAGAATTAGACTATTTGGGAGTAAATTACTCTCTGCACTTATGTATGAAGGTGCCTTTGGAAAGGCGCCATGGAGCTTGTCAAAGAAAGAGACAAACGATTACTCAGTTTCGAAAACAATTGCTTACGTAGTTTCCTTGTGATCCTCTTTACTGATGCCCAGATAAGGACAGATATTGAACTGCCACTGGTGATCAACAAGATTAGAATAAGGAGATGGAGATACGGGGGGTTATATTATTTGCGTGAATGAAGGATGCCTTCTACACGATGTATGGTTTTGGACCTCCCCCCGGTCTTTGAAGGAGGTGAAGACAGCGGAAGACACTAGGTCGGTCCCTGGAGAAAGAGGCAACAAGATTCAAAATTACCATAAGTGAGCTCTCGCCCCTGGAACAATATTGGATGAATTAGAAGTCTGCCATTGCTGCCTTGTGTACCTCGTGGGAATACCCAGGTCTAATTAATTTCATGACTATAAATTAATCATAGGGATAAAAAAAAGGCAACTGTAGTTGTGACTTGTAAAATTGCAATTGTTAATTTGTCAATATTTCTGAAAATGAAAACGAATATAGCTGCAACTAAAAGCAAGAAATAATATCTTCATATCTATTCAAATTTCGATGAGTCATGGGGACATATAAAATAAAAAGAATATGGGTGTAACGTACAAAATTGTAACGGACAATTTCTTTAATAGTCAATCAGTCCTGGGACTACTGAACATAAACAATAACCTTAGTTGCAGCAAAAAAAAAGGGTAAAGCCCTATCTTTGTATCTATGTATATTTCAATTAGTTATAGAGACAACTAAAAATTTAAGACATATATGGGTGCAAATAAAATTGAAACAAAAGCTTAATTCTATGTATACTTTTATGTTGATAAATCGTAGGTACAACTCAAAATCAACAATAGTTTTTGTTCCAACTAGAATCTAAACACAGTATATATGTAGTCATATAATTTAAGTTTATTTTCGTTCTGATTTATAAAATGAAAATGATTTTTGACGGATTCATTTTCAATGGAAGGAAAATGAAATTATAGATATATTTGCAGTAAAAACTATTAGACATATTTTGCCCATCTCAGTCATTTGTATTGACATGCTAATGCAGTAAGGCAGTGATTCCCAAAGTGATCCAGGAGGATCCCTGGGGGTGCACGGGAAGCTTGACAGGGATCCACTTTGGTGTGACAAAAAAAAAATTGGGGGTTCACAATTAGTAAAAGGGGCCCACAAAATTTTATCTGGTTTTGATAATGAATAATTAAAATGTTGGCTTGGCTTCACCTATTAATATAGGCAGATATTATTTTAAGAAGCTTAGTGACTGTTACTTGTAAAAAACTTACATATATTATATTCACTACAACATGTCAAGACTTGCAAAGCACTGCTGCTGCCGTCACTACCTTCTCCAATGCTTGTTTAGACGTGCAAAGGGACGAAATACAAGATGTGGTGAGTGTGCTTGCGATCTTGCATGAACTTGTTAGATTCTGCACCAATATAAATACAAATGATAAGGATAAACGTTTTTTCATTTGTTTCCAAATTTTTGAAAAGAGAAGTAAAGTGAAACAATGTTGTGTTTGTCAGTGTTGGAAAAAGTAATTAATGACCTGCCTGTATGCTGGGTAATTGATATGAAACATGGCTGAATCCAAAAAGGAATGTGCTGATTATTTAAAATTCGGTTTTCTACCATAAAAAGCAGATAAGCAGTTGGCCATATGCCTTTTATGCAACAAAGTTTTGAGCAACGGCTCTATGAAACCATTGAAGCTCAAAGATCATCTAAGAAGGTATCATCCTGATAAAATAGATAAAGATTTGGAATATTTTCAAAAGTTGGACGAAAAATATGAAGAGACCCTCTATGCACAGTATGTTTGCTTCAATGTCTGAAAGAAACAATAATGGCTAGCGAGCATCTTATAATATTTCATTGCTTATAGCAAAATCTAGAAAACCGCGCACCATTGGAGAACAGTTGCTTTTACCTGCTGTTGAAGAGGTTTTAAGACTGTTCTGCATGAATCTCCATTCGACGTACTCAAAAATTCCTTTGTGTAACAACACTGTACAAAACGTATTGATGAAATGAGGTCTGATATTGAAAGCTTGTCATGTAATTATTTGCAAACAACTCATTTTTCTATTCAACTGGACGTGGACGAGTCAACCTTATCCGGTCTTGAAGCATTATTATTTGCATATGTTAGATTTGTTATGAACAAAGAAATTCATGAAGAGTTACTATTCGCTAAAACTTTAAAGACAGACACGAAAGGTCAATCAATATTTATTGTCCTGAGTGATGTTTTTTTAGGGAAAACTCGATTCCATACACAAATGATATTTCGGTGGCAATAGATGGGGCTCCTGCCATGGTCAGGCAATATCGTGGGTTAATAAGCCATCTTAAAAAAAATATACCAGAGGTAACTGCAATTCACTGTATCATCCACCGACAACATCTAGTAGCGAAAAAAATTTTGAGTGAGAAATTGCACCAATCACTTCAATTTGGGATTAGTATAGTTAATAAAATAAGAAGCAGTGCATTGAATACGCGTTTATTTGCACAGTTGTGCGATAAAAATGATGAAGAATTTCAACAATTGCTCTTACATAGGCTACTGAAGTACATTGGTTATCGAAGGATGCATGTTTAAAAAAAAAAATTTACTCAATTTTTTGCATCAGTATTAGAGTTTCTGGAAAGTAAAGATCCAGATTTAAGAGAAAACCTGATCAATTCGAAAGCAGACATTGCATATTTTACAGATTTATTAACATATTTAATGACATTAACTTACAATTATAAGGGGACAGTCTCAGTTTAATAAAGCAAAGGGTGTAAATTTCAGCTTTTCTTGGAAAATTGAAAATATATGAAGCAAAATATTAGTTGGTGCAAATTTTCCCAGTTTTTAACCTTGTCACAGGTAGAATGCCTTGATTAGGGTATTCACACATACGTTCAACATTTAATTGTCCTGCATGATAACTTCAAATCAGATTAGAAGATATTCTGATGATGGAAATATCACCATGGACCATAAATCCATTTGACGAAACGGAATTGGGCAATGTTATATTGCCAGAGGAGCTACTCGAGCTTAACAGTAATGAGGAGCTGAAGGTGAAATTTAAAAAGGGTATCAAACATTTTGGTTGCAGGCAGAAATACCCAAAAAGTATCCTGGACTGTGGGTAATTGTGAGAAACCTTTTGATAGCGTTTCCCTCATCATATCTTGCTGAAAATAGTTTTAGTGTTGGTACAAAACTTTTAACAGAAAAAAGGAGCAGATTGAAAATCACAGAACGGGTAGATCTGCAGTTATTCCTGATCAAATTGAACTCTAATATTGATAATTTGCAGTTAGTTCGTCAAGTACATCCTTCCCACTAACATTTGACTATTTTGCGATTGTTATTGTAGTTATGTGGATTGTTCGAATAATTTAGTTAGTCAAGTACATCCTTCCCACTAACATTTGACTATTTTGCGATTGTTATTGTAGAAATGTGAACATACTTTACCTATTATTAAAAGTGTATAATTAAATATTTGAATAAATACAAGAAAGTATACTTTTTTTTTAATTCCAATTATTTCTAAATAAAATAAATGAGAATTTATTGGTTCCTTGTGCTGTGAGCAGATGTAAAAAATTAAGTTCAATGGACACAATTTTTTGATTATTCAATCTTACATTTTTACAACCACTCACTGCACAATCAGTTTATTAATCAACCAATCAATTCTCACTTTTTTTTTCTCAAACACTGTTAATTTGTGGTTAGAACTCAGCCACAAATCAAATTTCCACAGGTAGATCTGATCTTCACATTTTGTCGATTTTTGGAAATATGGTAGAATTGTAGCTGAAGGAGGTCCACCGGAATCAGTAAAATTTTTAAAGTAGTCGATGAGAAAAAAAAATGTGGGAACCTCTGCAGTAAGGGGACAAAATGACCCTCAGTTCTCATTCGTCTCGAAGATTTTGAAACACGATTCTCTACAGAACTCATTAAAAAAATTCAGTTTTAAACAAAGTAAAAAAAAAAAAAAATTGCCATAAACTTCATTAAACGCAAAAGTTTTAAGAATTATCTAAAGTTCTAAAAATCAAGTCGTGCTAATAGTTTACTGTTGTTCATATTTTTAATTCCATTAGCCTAGCTGAGAGAACAAAATACTTTAAAGGCTTGTGGCCCCTATGGCTCATATAGTGTGTAGGAGGGAACTGTAGCCCTTTATGTGCTTAGCATCCTTAATGAACTTAATCAGGGAGTTTGTATCTGTTAAACTAATGTGAAACTTTGCTGAATTGCCACCAACTTTACCCAAGGCTGACCAATCACAGTGCCCTATCTAAGTACAGTGGCAGCTAATTGGTCACAGCTGACTAGTTAACTATTAAAGCTATGGACAAACACAATGATGTCAAATTAATCAGACACCTACTACTATATTTTTATAATGTCTTCAATAATTGTTTTACATAACTGTCTTCAATTGGTTTTTAATTTCCTTACAGCTTCATGGTTTGCTGAGTAAACTGTTTTATTAAGAAGCTTTTATCGAGCGAAATAGACAATGAAGAGCGTAAACATGAGAACAATATTTGCCCCCTCGACCATCTTAGGTATATTCATAACTGAAAACCATTATTTTCTTATATTTTTCTTCTTTTTTATTTCTAAATTTAGAAGCTCTTAGGGTCGGTGTTGCCACGTTGAGTCGCGAAAATACATCAACAAACTAATTCGTTAAGCTGGCAACACTTTTCGTCCGTGCATATTCAAACTTTTCGATCTTTTGATTTTCTATTTTCTTATCCATTTTCTTTGGTTGTTCTCTTTGTTATTTCGAAATTTAAAACCTCTTGGGGTAGTGGGCCAGTCATGTTTTTGTTAGTGTTGCCAGGTTGAACCTTGAAAACAAATAAGCAAACTGATTCAGACTGGCAACACTTTTCGTCCGTAAAAATTCAAACATTTCGATCTGTTGATTCTTAAAAACAACTACAGCTTCAAAACCTGCACTTTCTCAAGCTGTTTGGTGCCGTCTCATATCTTTTTGGCTTATTTGAACCCAACAAAGTAAAACCGCGATTTTTCAAAATGTTTCTGTTGGTTGGTTCAAAATTTTTGAAGTTTTTACAGCAGTACTACATTTTCGTCAGTGTTGCTACGTTTAACCATGAAAATAAATAAGCAAAGGCTATTATCCAAACTTGACAACACTTTTCGCCTGTCAAAATTCAAATCCTAATAATCGATTGGTTTCAAAGAATAACTACTCGTACATATTCAAAGGAAAGCTATACTTTTTAAAAGCTGTTTGGTACAATATGTTTAGCTTTTTCCTTTTTTTTTCTTTCCTTCAATATGTTTCCTTCTTTAATTTCATACCCATTAGAATTGATTACTCCTTAACTGTATGTGCAGGTCTTTTTTCATCAATGACTGTAGTCCTGATCTTTCCTTATTCGTTAATATATATGGTTGTGCAAGTTTTAACTTGATAAAAAAAAAAATCATTTCCATTTTCTATGGCACTTTAACGCCTTTAGATGTGATGCAAATAAGCTCAAGACTATTACAAAATTCACTGCAGTTGAATTAACCGTGGCAGCTATATATCACCAAACTTACCCAAAAGAAATAAGAGCCGAAAAAACGGCAAAAACAATTAAGAGAACTTTCAATTCGTCTTTCTTCTTTTCTTCTGGTAAAACAGGGACGTGAATTTTCTTTGTATCAAAACCAACGGAGGAAATGGCAAAGCATACATAAGTGCCAGCGTGTGATAGAGCAACTGGGCCAAGTGGAAGTTTCGAAAGGTATTCTCCGTCATTGATCTTTGAAAAACTCGCCTCACTCTTCTTCTGAAATATTCGCAAGTTCAACCCCGTTTATTAACGATATAAAACAGGAAAGAGGAAAAAAAGAAATTAACAAAACAAATAAACAAAACAAAGAGTAACCTTATGCCATTTATCATCATTCATCAACTCAGATTGTGCAATAAGAAAATCCACAAAAAAAACATAAATAAAAGACGGAAGGTAATAGCCCCCTTCTTGCAACCAACTCGAAAAATTCATATATAATACCACCCTGTTACAACCAAAAGGGTGCAATCTCAAATTATTTTCTTTCGGGAAAAAAATACGTTTAACCTGAAGTGGACCTAGAAATCCAGTCAGAGTAGGGGATTAAAAATCAAACTTCTGTTTTATCAAGAAGTCGAGGCAGTAATTAATTTTGTTTCGCCCTTCTCCACTTTTTCATAGAGTTTGTTGAGCAAAAAAAAAATAACAACGATAGACGTACAAACAAGGAGCATTCGCTAAGTACGCAGTTTTTTTTTTTAGTCTTTACTGATTTTTCCATTACAATTAATGTCCTAGAACAACTTTTCAATATAACCTCTATCAAGATCGATGCACTTCTACTGGCAATACTTCCATCCTTTTAAATCGATTTTTAAGAAATCAGTAGACCCTTTATGAGTTGTGGTTTTTTGCTGGATTTTTTTCTTCACTAGTGCTATTAAAATGAACGTCTTTCAACTATTTTTTTCAGTTTTTCGGAAATACAAAAAGGTCAGATGGGACCGATCAAGATTATAATATGGATGTTGCAGCAACGTCTTCCGAGGCTCTGCAAGATACGCTGGGCATTGTCATGATGGAAGACAAGTCTACGATAGAGCTTTTCTGAGCCCTTTTAGCTAATTATGCCCTCAATTTTCTCAAAATCCTATATTTGCTTCTAAGGCTGTTTTTCAACCTTCTAAAAGTCTGCATACAACTCATTTAGATCCAGAAAATGATAACGGTGCTTGTATGATGTACGCCCTACGTAATGTTCTTCTAATATGTTTCTCGGACACTCAATCCTAACGAAATATACCAAAGTATGATAAAAATATAACACTTTAGAAAAAAAATGTTGGGCTATATATTTGCACATTAGAGGGGACTGGGGAGGGGATAAAGTATAGAGGGTCTGCATGCCCAATGTGTTAGGTACAATTATTCTGCATATTATGTAGTAAGAATTGTTTTATAACTTCAAATTGTCAAAATACTCTACTCTCGTCTCACCCCACTAATGTGCAAATATATAGCCTAAATTATATATTTCCAATCTATTCTGTCACTTTTCTTTGTCTTGTCTCGCTCTAAGCTGAAAGAAACTAAAGAAACCGGTTTACACTGCGTCAATGGATGAAGAACTTGAATGGTCGTGGGTATAAGAATGAAGACAACATTTTCATGAATATTCTTATAATAAAACCTGAATCAAGGTTCGTAGACTTGCATTCCACACATCAGGGCTCTTGAAATGGATGAGCTATTTTGACCTTTCTGAGTGAGATAGATACCAAGCAAATTTACCCCTTTTGTAATAACTATGGGCTATAACCACAAAATAGCTTTTTTGGGATAAGGGTAAGATTTTATCTGGTTATAATTGGACAAATTGCAAGGTAGCAGTAATATTTTAGCGCTAAAATAAAAAAAAAAAAAATCACAAAAAAAACTCCAAACACCTTAATTTTATGTTTTATATGTTTAATTGATGTATGCAATAATAAACAATTAGCAATCAGACAAATGCGGTGGAGAAAATAAGCATGTTCAAACTTCCTTAAGTAAATTCTCCCCTTACAAAAGGTGATCTTGCATTTGAATGGGCTATTTTCCATATATTATTATTTGTGCTCGGCTTATTGTCTTACGAAATTGTGGACGGAAAAATGGAGCAGCAACCTGTCGCTCAACTTCCCCATTATCTGAATTTAGCAAGTCTGAAAAAGGTACGCTTTTTCGTCTCATTGCTTTTCTAAATTCTAAATAGCCTACTTTCTTTTCTAAGTAGCCTACTTTCTTCATAGTTTTTATTTCGGTTCCAAATGTAGCACTTAACAGAACATGCGTGCGTGACCTTTTTGAATTTCTTACATACTCCGTTTGATTCTCGATTGATTCCTGCTGATATATTCGTGGGCATTCAAAAGGCATTTAATTGTTAATCTATGACAAGGCCGTATCCAGGGGGGGGGGGGTTACCCGTTTGAACCCCCCCCCCCCCCGAAATTTTGACCGACTCGAAAATAAGTCGAAAATTAGTAAAACCTAGTTAAAAATCAGTAAAATTAGTCGAAAACTGAGTAAAAAATTAGTAAAACCCCCCATAAAAGTCAAAAATTAGTAAAACCCCCCCTGAACAAAAATCCTGGATACGGCCCTGATCTATGAAATTCTTTTAGCGAATTTGTCTCATTTTGACATACAAAATGTATTTTTTTGGTTTAAATCTTACTTGAACGGTAGAATAGCACCAGTTTATTTAGAGTCTATGCTACTTTTAGTTCTTGTAAAAAATTATTAAAAAAAAAAAACTTTCCGAAAAAGAAGTTTTCCAAAGAAAAGTAAAGGCCATCAAACTTAATATCAGCAAATACAAATACCTGTTAAAATTCAAACTCAAACGACCAGAAATAACTACTAAAGAATAAATGAAATCCAAAACGAACAGAAATTAAAATAAACAATAATAGAAAAAAAACAAAAAACAAGTAATAATATAAATAAATTTTAAAGCGAGTAATGCTTAAATTGAATATGCAAATCAAGCTTAAAACGCAAAAGAATATTTTGCTATTGAAGCATAAATTAAACCCAAACTGAACAGAAAATAAATAAAGAATCAATGCAAACAAACATACAATAGATACTAATGTAATGAATAAATAAATCTTAAAACTAATGAAACTTAAATTGAATATGCAAATCAGTAGAAGGGGAGGTGCTACTCCGATCAGTACACCATATATGGGCATAGAATACTGACAGTACACCATATATGGGCATAGCCACCCTAGGGAGAATGATTACGTAATGGGGTCAATGACCTCTTTTTCCAAGGTCGATTTATTTGATGTTTCTATGTGTAATAACACCGGGGCGAAGGTTGCACATGCGCATTGAATTCTAACGGGAACAATGTTATTGATCTAGGACTCGAGGGGGAAGTGAATTTCCGAGAACTTGATTGCGTAATCGTTCGTGAATGTCATGGTGTCCAGAAATAGTATTTGTTGTTGTTGCTCTCGCCCAAATGTTATGACTTTCCCGGAAACAGTTAGATCACGTGTTTCCTTCTCAGCCAATCAACGAGTCGGATACATCCTCCTTCTCAGCCAATCAGGCCTGCTTACATATGATTTCCCCGTTACATAACAATTCACCCTTGAGATTTCGTATATAATGGACATGCAATGTGATTAAATTATCAGAAAGTATTTTGACACCGTGTAAACAACTAAAATGGATAATATTGATGAATTAGAAGCCTTGGCAACTACAATTTACCATGTAAGTTCCGTTTTTATTTTCAAAATTATTTTCCTTGGACATCCTCCAGTATGTTCAGCTAAAACGTAAATATATTCCTTTACCCCAAACCCCCCCCCAATATCCAACCATACAAACATCATTATACTCACTAGGAAAACGTAAATATATTCTTTTTACCCTCGAAACCTACCCCCCCCACCATTTTTTTACAATCAAATTCTCGCAAAAAGAATAATTATCCTTCCTTCTATATTTCCAGCTAAAGCGATCACTGACTTCTGTCAATTTATAATGAAAATGCCGCTCTGTTTTGACACAAGACTCCAATGTGAGGTCTATAATTAGCTATCAACCCTTTCCGGCTTACAAACACGGTCAATGGAACTATTCTTCCGTCAAATTAAAACGATTTTAGGCAATAATTAAGCTAGGCCTATGCAACCTGTATAGAAGTAGAGAAACAAGTTATTTTCGAATTATGGTCTAACAATATCCCCCTCCCTCCCCCATTGTCTTACAACCCCAAATTCTCGCAAAAGAAATACCATTTTTGATAAATTCCTTCCCTCTATATTTCCAGCTAAATCCCCCCCCACCACTCTAATACAAACATCACTTTGCAATGAAAACGAAAATATATTCTTTTACCATCGAAAGCTAACCACCGCAAAAAGAAATACATTTTCTCAAATTTATTCTTTCTCTGTGACACCCCGTCGCTATTAAGCCGCTAACTTGACAATACATTTCCGCAAGCATATAATTACTTTGTCACCCTTTTTTTCCGGTTTTGTTTACAAACGCGGTCAAGTCAATGGAACTATTCTTCTGTCAAATTAAAACAGTTTTAAGCAAAAAGAGATTGCTGTATATTAACCTTGTATTTGTCAGAGAGCCGGTGAAAGAGATTATTTTCAAATTAAGTTTAACAATATATTTAGAACATTATGTGAAAGGGGGGAGGGCAATGCCTTCAATTCTACCGCCATCAGTGTAAAATGAAAACAAACAGTGCTGGGCTAGAAAAGTCTTTGGGAGTTGCATGTAGCTAATATTATGTATAAATTGAATAGCATTTTAACCTATGTTTGCAAAATATATGCCTACAGGTCGATGGGTTAACGATCTAATTTAAAGCCTATAGACCGGAAAAATTTAATATTTTTCTAAATGGTAAAAATAGAAACAATGATTCCTATCCTATGGCTATAGACTACTGATTGTCTAATAAAAACGTTTGATTTCTAAGCCTAATATATTTCTCTCGCGAAATTTTTTACTTTTTTGCTTTACTGAAAAGAGATAAATGTTTCTTACTTCAGTGTCTAAAACCATTTCTCTTCGAAATTTAGCGATTTTAGCTATAACAATTTTCCTAAATTTAGGGGAGGGGGCGTGAATCCATTATTTTTGTTGGGGGGGGGGGGGGGGGGGGTAGCACTTTTAATAGTGACAAAATAGAAATGAAAAGATAATTGTTTCTTACTTCAGTGTCTAACCATTTCTCTTCGAAATTTAGCGATTTTAGCTATAACAATTTTCCTAAATTTAGGGGAGGGGGCGTGAATCCATGATTTTTTTGTGGGGAGGGGATTAGCACTTTTAATAGTGACAAAATCGAAATGAAATTTAATTTAAACACTTTTTTTTCAGATATAATAATGTTTGGTGTGATTGACACAGAATATATTGGTCTGAAATATTCCGCAACTGGCATTATATTCGAAGCAGCTTTCTTTACTCCTAGACAATCAACGACGTGAAATTCATTGCTATAAATGGAACATCAGATACATATGTATAAGTACGAGAAAAACAGATGGAGTCCAACACTAAATTTTATAAATCGAAATGGCTTTTACGCTAAAACCATACGACCACATAATGAAAATGGCTATGAAATAAAACATGTACAAGAGGAAAATTCAGGAAATATGCAGTTTTTTCGGTGTGCAAGCTGTTTATGTTAAGGGAAACGTGCCAACTGATAAACTCTTTACTAGAAAAATGTGATAAAAACATAGCATTATTCAATTTAGAAGACTTCAAATGTGAGAAATACCTGCATTCAGTCCATGACCCAGAAGATGAAGTTAGATATTTCGCTAAATGGATACCGGAAAAGATACCTGACATGGAAAAATGCATCAGATATCCAAAGTCCTAAACTTGCTCCTCCTCATATCAAATGGATTAAGCTTCTTTTTTTTTAAATATGTCATTATTTTTTTTCAAATGTTTTAAATATGTTTAAGCAATAAATATCTTAAGCCTCAAGCGTTTTTATTCTTTAGAATAGTCCATCGCCACGAAAATTTAGACTTTCAGATTCAACATGCCAGGGAACACACTTTCAAGTTCAGCATGTTGGAGAACCCTAAATAGTCACCCATAAAAAGGTAAGTTAACTCTAAAAGGTTAAAGAATTTTTCTGAAATTATCAAGCCTGAGACGTTTTTTATTCTTTAGAATAGTCCATCGCCACGAAAATTAGACCTTCAGATTCAACATGCCAGGGAACACACTTTCAAGTTCAGCATGTTGGAGAACCCTAAATAGTCAACCCTAAAAAGGTAAGTTAACCCTAAAAGGTTAAGAGAATTTTTCTGAAATTATCTTAAGCCTGAGACGTTTTTATTCTTTAGAATAGTCCATCGCCACGAAAATTAGACTTTCAGATTCAACATGCCAGGGAACACACTTTCAAGTTCAGCATGTTGGAGAACCCTAAATAGTTATCCATAAAAAGGTAAGTTAACCCTAAAAGGTTAAAGAATTTTCTGAAATTATCTTAAGCCTGAGACGTTTTTATTCTTTAGAATAGTCCATCGCCACGAAAATTAGACCTTCAGATTCAACATGCCAGGGAACACACTTTCAAGTTCAACATGTTGGAGACCCTAAATAGTCATCCATAAAAAGGTAAGTAACCCTAAAAGGTTAAAGAATTTTTCTGAAATTATCTTAAGCCTGAGACTTTTTATTCTTTAGAATAGTCCATCGCCACGAAAATTAGACTTTCAGATTCAACATGCCAGGGAACACACTTTCAAGTTCAGCATGTTGGAGAACCCTAAATAGTTATCCATAAAAAGGTAAGTTAACCCTAAAAGGTTAAAGAATTTTCTGAAATTATCTTAAGCCTGAGACGTTTTTATTCTTTAGAATAGTCCATCGCCACGAAAAATTAGACTTTCAAATTCAACATGCCAGGGAACACACTTTCAAGTTCAACATGTTGGAGAACCCTAAATAGTCATCCATATATAAAAGGTAAGTTAACCCTAAAAGGTTAAAGAATTTTTCTGAAATTACACTTTCAGATCCAGTATGTCAGGGAACACACTTTCAGCTTCAGCATGTAGGAGAACCCTAAATGCTCATCCCTAAAAAAGGTAAGTTAACCCTAAATGGTTTAAAGAATTTCTCTATTTATGCAGAGTTTCAACTAGCTATGGCTAAGTTTGTTAAAGACAAACTATTTTCTTGCGAAACACACACAAAATCAGAAAAAATGTTAAATGTTCCTTTAGTACCTACGCAATTAGACTAAAAATGAAGATATTTATGCAGAGCTTCAACTAGCTATGGCTATGTTAGCTAAAGACAAACTATTTTCTCGCGAAAAACACACAAAATCAGAAAAAATGTTCAATGTTCCTTTAGTACCTACGCAATTAGACTAAAAATGAAGATATTTATGCAGAGTTTCAACTATCTATGGCCAAGTTTGCTAAAGACAAGATATTTTCTTGCGAAAACACAAAAAAAATCAGAAAAAATGTTCAATATTCCTTTAGTACCTACACAATTAGACTAAAAATGAAGATATTTATGCAGAGTTTCAACTAGCTATGGCTAAGTTTACTAAAGACAAGCTATTTTCTTGCGAAAACACACAAAATCAGAAAAAATGTTCAATGTTCCTTTAGTACCTACGCAATTAGGCTTAAATGAAGATATTTATGCAGAGTTTCAACTAGCTATGGCTAAGTTTGCTAAAGACAAGCTATTTTTCTTGTGAAAACACACAAAATCAGAAAAAATGATCAATGTTCCTTTAGTACCTACGCAATTAGACTAAAAATGAAGATATTTATGCAGAGTTTCAACTATCTATGGCTAAGTTTGCTAAAGACAAGATATTTTCTTGCGAAAACACACAAAATCAGAAAAAATGATCAATGTTCCTTTAGTACCTACGCAATTAGACTAAAAATGAAGATATTTATGCAGAGTTTCAACTAGCTATGGCTAAGTTTGTTAAAGACAAACTATTTTCTTGCGAAAAACACACAAAATCAGAAAAAATGATCAATGTTCCTTTAGTACCTACGCAATTAGACTAAAAATGAAGATATTTATGCAGAGTTTCAACTAGCTATGGCTATGTTTGCTAAAGACAAGATATTTTCTTGTGAAAAACACACAAAATCAGAAAAAATGTTCAATGTTCCTTTAGTACCTACACAATTAGACTAAAAATGAAAGATATTTATGCAGAGTTTCAACTAGCTATGGCTAAGTTTACTAAAGACAAGCTATTTTCTTGCGAAAACACACAAAATCAGAAAAAATGTTCAATGTTCCTTTAGTACCTACGCAATTAGGCTTAAATGAAGATATTTATGCAGAGTTTCAACTAGCTATGGCTAAGTTTGCTAAAGACAAGCTATTTTTGCTTGTGAAAACACACAAAATCAGAAAAAATGATTAATGTTCCTTTAGTACCTACGCAATTAGACTAAAAATGTAGATATTTATGCAGAGTTTCAACTATCTATGGCTAAGTTTGCTAAAGACAAGATATTTTCGCGAAAACACACAAAATCAGAAAAATGTTCAATGTTCCTTTAGTACCTACACAATTAGACTAAAAATGAAGATATTTATGCAGAGTTTCAACTAACTATGGTTAAGTTTACTAAAGACAAGCTATTTTCTTGCGAAAAACACACGAAATCAGAAAAAAAAATGTTCAATGTTCCTTTAGTACCTACACAATTAGACTAAAAAAATGAAGATATTTATGCAGAGTTTCAACTAGCTATGGCTAAGTTTGCTAAAGACAAGCTATTTTCTTGTGAAAACACACAAAATCAGAAAAATGATCAATGTTTCCTTTAGTACCTACGCAATTAGACTAAAAATGAAGATATTTATGCGAGTTTCAACTAGCTATGGCTAAGTTTGTTAAAGACAAACTATTTTCTTGCGAAAACACACAAAATCAGAAAAAATGATCAATGTTCCTTTAGTACCTACGCAATTAGACTAAAAATGAAGATATTTATGCAGAGTTTCAACTAGCTATGGCTATGTTTGCTAAAGACAAGATATTTTCTTGTGAAAACACACAAAATCAGAAAAATGTTCAATGTTCCTTTAGTACCTACGCAATTAGACTAAAAATGAAGATATTTATGCAGAGTTTCACTAACTATGGCTAAGTTTACTAAAGACAAGCTATTTTCTTGCGAAAACACACAAAAATCAGAAAAAATTTCAATGTTCCTTTAGTACCTATGTAATTAGGCTTAAATGAAGATATTTATGCAGAGTTTCAACTAACTATGGCTAAGTTTGCTAAAGACAAGCTATTTTCTTGTGAAAACACACACAAAATCAGAAAAAATGTTCAATGTTCCTTTAGTACCTACACAATTAAACTAAAAATGAAGATATTTATGCAGAGTTTCAACTAGCTATGGCTAAGTTTACTAAAGACAAGCTATTTTCTTGCGAAAACACACAAAATCAGAAAAAATGTTCAATGTTCCTTTAGTACCTACACAATTAGGCTTAAATGAAGATATTTATGCAGAGTTTCAACTAGCTATGGCTAAGTTTGCTAAAGACAAGCTATTTTCTTGCGAAAACACACAAAATCAGAAAAAATGTTCAATGTTCCTCTAGTACCTACGCAAATTAGGCTTAAATGAAGATATTTATGCAGAGTTTCAACTAGCTATGGCTAAGTTTTTGCTAAGAGACAAGCTATTTTCTTGCGAAAACACACAAAAATCAGAAAAAAAAAAAATGTTCAATGTTCCTCTAGTACCTACGCAATTAGGCTGAAATGAAGATATTTATGCAGAGTTTCAACTAGCTATGGCTAAGTTTGCTAAAGACAAGCTATTTTCTTGCGAAAACACGCAAAACCAGAAAAAATATTGTTAGGTTAGATTAAGTTAGATTAGGTTAGGTTAGCCTACGTACGCGCGCATATAGGTTAGGTTAGGTTAGGCTAGATTAAGTTAGGTTAGGTTAAGTTAGGTTAGGTTTTAGCCCACGTACGCTTCACTTAGGTTAGCTTAGGTTAGGTGAGAGACAGGCAAAAAGTTAGGTGTATGATTAGGTTAGGTTAGGTTGGATTAAGTTAGGTTAGGTTTTTAGTTAAGTTAGGTTAAGTTAGGTTAGGATAGGTTAGATTAAGTTAGGTTAGGCTAAGTTAGGTTAGGCTAACCTAACTTAATCTAACCTATCCTAACCTAACTTAACCTAACTTAACTTAACCTAACCTAACTTAATCCAACCTAACCTAACCTAATCATACACCTAACTTTTTGCCTGTCTCTCACCTAACCTAAGCTAACCTAAGTGAAGCGTACGTGGGCTAACCTAACCTAACTTAACCTAACTTAATCTAGCCTAACCTAACCTAACCTATATGCGCGCGTACGTAGGCTAACCTAACCTAATCTAACTTAATCTAACCTAACAATATTTTTTCTGGTTTTGCGTGTTTTCGCAAGAAAATAGCTTGTCTTTAGCAAACTTATCCATAGCTAGTTGAAACTCTGCATAAATATCTTCATTTCAGCCTAATTGCGTAGGTACTAGAGGAACATTGAACTTTTTTTCTGATTTTGTGTGTTTTCGCAAGAAAATAGCTTGTCTTTAGCAAACTTAGCCATAGCTAGTTGAAACTCTGCATAAATATCTTCATTTAAGCCTAATTGCGTAGGTACTAGAGGAACATTGAACATTTTTTCTGATTTTGTGTGTTTTTCGCAAGAAAATAGCTTGTCTTTAGCAAACTTAGCCATAGCTAGTTGAAACTCTGCATAAATATCTTCATTTAAGCCTAATTGTATAGGTACTAAAGGAACATTGAACATTTTTTCTGATTTTGTGTGTTTTCGCAAGAAAATAGCTTGTCTTTAGTAAACTTAGCCATAGCTAGTTGAAACTCTGCATAAATATCTTCATTTTTAGTCTAATTGTGTAGGTACTAAAGGAACATTGATCATTTTTTCTGATTTTGTGTGTTTTCACAAGAAAATAGCTTGTCTTTAGCAAACTTAGCCATAGTTAGTTGAAACTCTGCATAAATATCTTCATTTAAGCCTAATTGCGTAGGTACTAAAGGAACATTGAACATTTTTTCTGATTTTGTGTGTTTTTGCAAGAAAATAACTTGTCTTTAGTAAACTTAGCCATAGTTAGTTGAAACTCTGCATAAATATCTTCATTTTTAGTCTAATTGTGTAGGTACTAAAGGAACATTGATCATTTTTTCTGATTTTGTGTGTTTTCACAAGAAAATAGCTTGTCTTTAGCAAACTTAGCCATAGTTAGTTGAAACTCTGCATAAATATCTTCATTTAAGCCTAATTGCGTAGGTACTAAAGGAACATTGAACATTTTTTTCTGATTTTGTGTGTTTTCGCAAGAAAATAGCTTGTCTTTAGTAAACTTAGCCATAGTTAGTTGAAACTCTGCATAAATATCTTCATTTTTAGTCTAATTGTGTAGGTACTAAAGGAACATTGAACATTTTTTCTGATTTTGTGTGTTTTCACAAGAAAATATCTTGTCTTTAGCAAACATAGCCATAGCTAGTTGAAACTCTGCATAAATATCTTCATTTTTAGTCTAATTGCGTAGGTACTAAAGGAACATTGATCATTTTTTCTGATTTTGTGTGTTTTCGCAAGAAAATAGTTTGTCTTTAAACAAACTTAGCCATAGCTAGTTGAAACTCTGCATAAATATCTTCATTTTTAGTCTAATTGCGTAGGTACTAAAGGAACATTGATCATTTTTTCTGATTTTGTGTTTTCAAAGAAAATAGCTTGTCTTTAGCAAACTTAGCCATAGCTAGTTGAAACTCTGCATAAATATCTTCATTTTTAGTCTAATTGTGTAGGTACTAAAGGAACATTGAACATTTTTTCTGATTTTGTGTGTTTTCGCAAGAAAATAGCTTGTCTTTAGTAAACTTAACCATAGTTAGTTGAAACTCTGCATAAATATCTTCATTTTTAGTCTAATTGTGTATGTACTAAAGGAACATTGAACATTTTTTCTGATTTTGTGTGTTTTCGCAAGAAAATATCTTGTCTTTAGCAAACTTAGCCATAGATAGTTGAAACTCTGCATAAATATCTACATTTTTAGTCTAATTGCGTAGGTACTAAGGGAACATTGATCATTTTTTCTGATTTTGTGTGTTTTCACAAGAAAATAGCTTGTCTTTAGCAAACTTAGCCATAGCTAGTTGAAACTCTGCATAAATATCTTCATTTAAGCCTAATTGCGTAGGTACTAAAGGAACATTGAACATTTTTTCTGATTTTGTGTGTTTTTCGCAAGAAAATAGCTTGTCTTTAGTAAACTTAGCCATAGCTAGTTGAAACTCTGCATAAATATCTTCATTTTTAGTCTAATTGTGTAGGTACTAAAGGAACATTGAACATTTTTCTGATTTTGTGTGTTTTTCACAAGAAAATATCTTGTCTTTAGCAAACATAGCCATAGCTAGTTGAAACTCTGCATAAATATCTTCATTTTTTTAGTCTAATTGCGTAGGTACTAAAGGAACATTGATCATTTTTTCTGATTTTGTGTGTTTTTTCGCAAGAAAATAGTTTGTCTTTAACAAACTTAGCCATAGCTAGTTGAAACTCTGCATAAATATCTTCATTTTTAGTCTAATTGCGTAGGTACTAAAGGAACATTGATCATTTTTTCTGATTTTGTGTGTTTTCACAAGAAAATAGCTTGTCTTTAGCAAACTTAGCCATAGCTAGTTGAAACTCTGCATAAATATCTTCATTTAAGCCTAATTGCGTAGGTACTAAAGGAACATTGAACATTTTTCTGATTTTGTGTGTTTTCGCAAGAAAATAGCTTGTCTTTAGTAAACTTAGCCATAGTTAGTTGAAACTCTGCATAAATATCTTCATTTTTAGTCTAATTGTGTAGGTACTAAAGGAAATATTGAACATTTTTTCTGATTTTGTGTGTTTTCGCAAGAAAATATCTTGTCTTTAGCAAACTTGGCCATAGATAGTTGAAACTCTGCATAAATATCTTCATTTTTAGTCTAATTGCGTAGGTACTAAAGGAACATTGAACATTTTTTCTGATTTTGTGTGTTTTCGCGAGAAAATAGTTTGTCTTTAGCTAACATAGCCATAGCTAGTTGAAGCTCTGCATAAATATCTTCATTTTTAGTCTATTGCGTAGGTACTAAAGGAACATTTAACATTTTTTCTGATTTTGTGTGTTTTCGCAAGAAAATAGTTTGTCTTTAACAAACTTAGCCATAGCTAGTTGAAACTCTGCATAAATAGAGAAATTCTTTAACCATTTAGGGTTAACTTACCTTTTTAGGGATGAGCATTTAGGGTTCTCCTACATGCTGAAGCTGAAAGTGTGTTCCCTGACATACTGGATCTGAAAGTGTAATTTCAGAAAAATTCTTTAACCTTTTAGGGTTAACTTACCTTTTTATGGATGACTATTTAGGGTTCTCCAACATGTTGAACTTGAAAGTGTGTTCCCTGGCATGTTGAATTTGAAAGTCTAATTTTCGTGGCGATGGACTATTCTAAAGAATAAAAACGTCTCAGGCTTAAGATAATTTCAGAAAAATTCTTTAACCTTTTAGGGTTAACTTACCTTTTTATGGATAACTATTTAGGGTTCTCCAACATGCTGAACTTGAAAGTGTGTTCCCTGGCATGTTGAATCTGAAAGTCTAATTTTCGTGGCGATGGACTATTCTAAAGAATAAAAACGTCTCAGGCTTAAGATAATTTCAGAAAAATTCTTTAACCTTTTAGGGTTAACTTACCTTTTTATGGATGACTATTTAGGGTTCTCCAACATGCTGAACTTGAAAGTGTGTTCCCTGGCATGTTGAATCTGAAAGTCTAATTTTCGTGGCGATGGACTATTCTAAAGAATAAAAACGTCTCAGGCTTAAGATAATTTCAGAAAATTCTTTAACCTTTTAGGGTTAACTTACCTTTTTATGGATGACTATTTAGGGTTCTCCAACATGCTGAACTTGAAAGTGTGTTCCCTGGCATGTTGAATCTGAAAGTCTAATTTTCGTGGCGATGGACTATTCTAAAGAATAAAAACGTCTCAGGCTTAAGATAATTTCAGAAAAATTCTTTAACCTTTTAGGGTTAACTTACCTTTTTAGGGTTGACTATTTAGGGTTCTCCAACATGCTGAACTTGAAAGTGTGTTCCCTGGCATGTTGAATCTGAAAGTCTAATTTTCGTGGCGATGGACTATTCTAAAGAATAAAAACGTCTCAGGCTTGATAATTTCAGAAAAATTCTTTAACCTTTTAGAGTTAACTTACCTTTTTATGGGTGACTATTTAGGGTTCTCCAACATGCTGAACTTGAAAGTGTGTTCCCTGGCATGTTGAATCTGAAAGTCTAATTTTCGTGGCGATGGACTATTCTAAAGAATAAAAACGCTTGAGGCTTAAGATATTTATTGCTTAAACATATTTAAAACATTTGAAAAAAATAATGACATATTTAAAAAAAAAAGAAGCTTAATCCATTTGATATGAGGAGGAGCAAGTTTAGGACTTTGGATATCTGATGCATTTTTCCATGTCAGGTATCTTTTCCGGTATCCATTTAGCGAAATATCTAACTTCATCTTCTGGGTCATGGACTGAATGCAGGTATTTCTCACATTTGAAGTCTTCTAAATTGAATAATGCTATGTTTTTATCACATTTTTCTAGTAAGAGTTTATCAGTTGGCACGTTTCCCTTAACATAAACAGCTTGCACACCGAAAAAACTGCATATTTCCTGAATTTCCTCTTGTACATGTTTTATTTCATAGCCATTTTCATTATGTGGTCGTATGGTTTTAGCGTAAAAGCCATTTCGATTTATAAAATTTAGTGTTGGACTCCATCTGTTTTTCTCGTACTTATACATATTGTATCTGATGTTCCATTTATAGCAATGAATTTCACGTCGTTGATTGTCTAGGAGTAAGAAAGCTGCTTCGAATATAATGCCAGTTGCGGAATATTTCAGACCAATATATTCTGTGTCAATCACACCAAACATTATTATATCTGAAAAAAAAGTGTTTAAATTAAATTTCATTTCTATTTTGTCACTATTAAAAGTGCTAATCCCCTCCCCAACAAAAATCATGGATTCACGCCCCCTCCCCTAAATTTAGGAAAATTGTTATAGCTAAAATCGCTAAATTTCGAAGAGAAATGGTTAGACACTGAAGTAAGAAACAATTATCTTTTCATTTCTATTTTGTCACTATTAAAAGTGCTAACCCCCCCCCAACAAAAATAATGGATTCACGCCCCCTCCCCTAAATTTAGGAAAATTGTTATAGCTAAAATCGCTAAATTTCGAAGAGAAATGGTTAGACACTGAAGTAAGAAACATTTATCTCTTTTCAGTAAAGCAAAAAGTAAAAATTTCGCGAGAAATATATTAGGCTTAGAAATCAAACGTTTTTATTAGACAATCAGTAGTCTATAGCCATAGGATAGGAATCATTGTTTCTATTTTTACCATTTAGAAAAATATTAAATTTTCCGGTCTATAGGCTTTAAATTAGATCGTTAACCCATCGACATGTAGGCCTATATTTTGCAAACATAGGTTAAAATGCTATTCAATTTATACATAATATTAGCTTCATGCAACTCCCAAAGACTTTTCTAGCCCCGCACTGTTTGTTTTCATTTTACACTGATGGCGGTAGAATTGAAGGTATTGCCCTCCCCCCTTTCACATAATGTTCTAAATATATTGTTAAACTTAATTTGAAAATAATCTCTTTCACCGGCTCTCTGACAAATACAAGGTTAATATACAGCAATCTCTTTTTGCTTAAAACTGTTTTAATTTGACAGAAGAATAGTTCCATTGACTTGACCGCGTTTGTAAACAAAACCGGAAAAAGGGTGACAAAGTAATTATATGCTTGCGGAAATGTATTGTCAAGTTAGCGGCTTAATAGCGACGGGTGTCACAGAGAAAGAATAAATTTGAGAAAATGTATTTCTTTTTGCGGTGGTTAGCTTTCGATGGTAAAAGAATATATTTTCGTTTTCATTGCAAAGTGATGTTTGTATTAGAGTGGTGGGGGGGGGATTTAGCTGGAAATATAGAGGGAAGGAATTTATCAAAATGGTATTTCTTTTTGCGAGAATTTGGGGTTGTAAGACAATGGGGGAGGGAGGGGGATATTGTTAGACCATAATTCGAAAATAACTTGTTTCTCTACTTCTATACAGGTTGCATAGGCCTAGCTTAATTATTGCCTAAAATCGTTTTAATTTGACGGAAGAATAGTTCCATTGACCGTGTTTGTAAGCCGGAAAGGGTGATAGCTAATTATAGACCTCACATTGGAGTCTTGTGTCAAAACAGAGCGGCATTTTCATTATAAATTGACAGAAGTCAGTGATCGCTTTAGCTGGAAATATAGAAGGAAGGATAATTATTTCTTTTTGCGAGAATTTGATTGTAAAACAATGGTGGGGGGGGGTAGGTTTCGAGGGTAAAAAGAATATATTTACGTTTTCCTAGTGAGTATAATGATGTTTGTATGGTATGGGGGGGGGGGGGTTTGGGGTAAAGGAATATATTTACGTTTTAGCTGAACATACTGGAGGATGTCCAAGGAAAATAATTTTGAAAATAAAACGGAACTTACATGGTAAATTGTAGTTGCCAAGGCTTCTAATTCATCAATATTATCCATTTTAGTTGTTTACACGGTGTCAAAATACTTTCTGATAATTTAATCACATTGCATGTCCATTATATACGAAATCTCAAGGGTGAATTGTTATGTAACGGGGAAATCATATGTAAGCAGGCCTCTGATTGGCTGAGAAGGAGGATGTATCCGACTCGTTGATTGGCTGAGAAGGAAACACGTGATCTAACTGTTTCCGGGAAAGTCATAACATTTGGCGAGAGCAACAACAACAAATACTATTTCTGGACACCATGACATTCACGAACGATTACGCAATCAAGTTCTCGGAAATTCACTTCCCCCTCGAGTCCTAGATCAATAACATTGTTCCCGTTAGAATTCAATGCGCATGTGCAACCTTCGCCCCGGAGTTATTACACATAGAAACATCAAATAAATCGACCTTGGAAAAAGAGGTCATTGACCCCATTACGTAATCATTCTCCCTAGGGGTGGCTATGCCCATATATGGTGTACTGTCAGTATTCTATGCCCATATATGGTGTACTGATCGGAGTAGCACCTCCCCTTCTACTCAAATCAAGCTTGTAACGAACAAAAATCACTACAAACAAGAGTTTGGGTATCGCCTCCTTCTCTCACTGTAAAAGTCTAGAACCTACTGCGTCATTGGCACTTTGCTGAAAACGAATTGTATTACAAATATTCTTTTTGTATTTAATATTAAAAATAAACATTAAAATTACAGTAAAATTTTGAACTGATGAGTTTCCAGCAATTAGTATAATTATATATATAATATTTAGTTTTTTTTATTAGTTCTTTCTAAAATTGTTCTAGACCCCTAAAATTGTCCCTTTCCTTAACTGTAAAAACCTATCATTGGCGCTTCACTGAAAACGAATTATATTACAAATATTTTCTTTTCCAGTTCTTACGGCATTGAAAATGAAAATAAAATTACAGTGAAATAAAATCTTGAACTGATGGATCGTTAAGCAATTATGTAATTATATATCAAGTATTCAATTTGATTTTGTTTATACTTTCCAAGACTGTTCAAGACACATATAGTTTTCAGTAAAGCGCCATGACGCAGTAGGTTTTAGACTTTTACAGTCCCTCAATTATCAGTTTAGGGTCTTTGCTACTTTTAGTTTTTGTAAATAATATTTCTTATATGGTAACTAAAACCTATTGTTTATTGTAAACTTTGTCATCCTACATTTTCTCATGCACATAATGACAACTATAGTTCGTCCTCTAAGGATGTCCTTATTTCTTTAGCTGACGACAGCAACCTTTACTCTTCTGGCTAAGACGAGCCTCAACTTTGGTCAGATCTATTAAATTAAAAGGGTTTGTCTTGGGTTGGATCCTAGCTATCTTAAATTATCTTAAGTGAAGTTTATCTTTTATTTTCTAACCTGTTTCTCAAGTTTTTTTTAAGTTATCTGAAATTCATCCGTCAATTTGTGCTATTATTATATTTAGAGATCAGAATGTCCAATGCTTGGTTATTTTTCTTGATATGTCTTTCGAACTTCGTATTAATTTGATTAAAATAAAGGGAATGCCAGTGTTTTGAGGAAGCATATGCCTCTCCCAGACCTCGGTTTGCCCCGCCCCCAGCTGAAATTTAGTTTCTTCCAAAATCTTGTCAAAACTAAGATAAACCTGCATAATTCAAGCATCAACAGAAACAAATCAGTTTTTTTAGCACTTTATTGACCTTTGTAATATTAAATAGAATGATATTTCCTGTTCCCCTATGCTGCACACTTTTTTTGGATCGATTTGAAAGTCCTTGAAAAGACCTTTTTCACTGCTTGACCCAGTCTTATGTTTCATACTGTCCAATAATATGGATGTAAGTTTTCCTTCTCATTGAAAATACCTGTCTAAGGTTTACAATAAAGCCAGAAACCTCATTCAGTAAGCCAATCCTTCAGAAGCTATCCACTGCCCTATCTTGAATCACTTTGAATTCTTTCAAGTCCAGGTTTCACTTTTTGTCAGGTTCATTGAATTCCCTGTATCCCTAAATGTTTCGCCGTCCTTTATATTTCACCAAAACAATTATCAAACTCGTAATACAAACAAATCATGTTCAAATTTTGTTTATTCCATCTGTAAGATCAGGCTTAAATCCTGTAGTGAGGAGTCATGATGTCTGGAAAAATGATGCCCTGAACCAGGTCAAAGGTGTCACTCATTCGGTTTCTTTAAAATAATTGATCATTTTTTTTTTTGCTTCTCTTAATTTTTTTTCTCTTTCTTTTTTAGTTAGTCATTAAAGTGTTTTATTGACTGGTGCATCTTATCCCTCCTTTACAGATCAAGGAGCCCTTGTGGAGATTACTGCCCTTTATGAAAGACCTTATTGAATCAACAATCAATAAGGGAATTAAGATCTTAAATAATCACCAGGGGACTATTTTACCTACAAGACCAAAACGATTTGCTTCAGTAATAGCCAAGAAGAGGATTGTTTCGCAACAGAATAATCAATGTAATTTCCTTTTTTTTTTTTAGTTTTAATTTGGTTTTTTTATCTTGTTCTTCTTGTGTTTCTCTCGTGCTGAAGACGCCTTATGTTGATACAGGCGAAATATCCGCGTTGTTTTACATTTTTGTCTTTTCTCTCTACTGGCAGCAGCCTCGTTTGTTGTTTTTTTCCTTGAGACTTTTCTCTCTGTTGGTTTTTTGTACTGCTCTGTATTTATTCTATTTTTAATGGTTAACTTCTATGATATACCCCCAACCACTCAAGAAGTGAAGGTAGGTTAATTATAATAAAATATACCCAAGTATGATAAAAATATAATACTTTAGAAATAAATTTTGGGAGTAAATTAAAGCGGGGCTGCATACCTAAGGTGTTAAGTCAATTATTATGCATATTATGAAGTGAGAATTATGTTCTTCCTTTTTTTTTAGATTGGGAATTTTTTTACCGAATAGTGTTCTAGATCTGCACTGTCCAATTACTTTACCCCCACCCTTCTAATGTACAAATATATAGCCCGAATCATATATTTCCCATCTATTCTGTCAATTCTTTTTGTCTTATCTCACGCGAAGCTGAAAGAACTAGCGAAAGAAACCGGTTTACAGTGCGTCAATGGATGAACAACTTGAATGGTCGGGGGTATATCATACAAGTACCTTTTAATGTATTATGAATATATCTTTTCTGCTCTACTCAGATTTTCCTCGGAAAGAAGTATTCAAGCTCTTTCATTATATCAACGCCCTTTGGGATTACCATGGTGACATTAAAATCTTAAACACTCATCAATTAATACACCCAACCCCACGCTCATTAAAATCTCCCACGTAAACTTAATTTTGTTAATCATTGAAAATAATTCGGACGACTAAAAAAAAAAAATCTGTTGACAGATTTTTATGTCATTAAAATCGGGGATTTTGATGTCCATCAGTGATAATTAAACTCAAATAAACGCGCTGAGAAAGTTAGACGAGGTATTTCCATCTACCGAGTTAAATTTTGGAATTTGCCTAATTTTTTTTTTGAAATATGCGTTGAAAACTGCTTGAAAATAGTTGGAAAAAAGCAAAATTTTCTATTTCTTTGAACAAGTTTAGAACATTCTTTAAGAAAAAGTCAAATTAATATCGTAACTCTTACTTGGTAAATGGAGAGATCGCAAAATTGTGAATTCAAGGATATAAGTGTCTTTTCCTTTTGTAGCAAGTTGCAGACCTATGCTTGTCGCAAAATTTCATCTTAGATATTGTCATCTTATAAGTAATTATCAAATCTTAGATATAAATAATTAAAATCTAGAATTATTTACATTCTAGATATGTATAGCTATACTTGTGCATCGTATTATGGCATAATATTTATGTAATCTACCCTATATCGTACAATAACATACCCTAGAGTGATATTCTCAGTTCCTTGTCTGGAATAGTTAAGCATTTCAAGTTTTTTTTTTCACCTTTTACTTACAGAATAGGCCTTTCCATTGTACCACAAGACGTCTTGATCTTTGAGAGGTTTTTCTATCCATTTAAACCAATTAATTTGAATCATACTATCTTCACTGCGGACTTTACATTGAAGGGTAGCCTGGTAGCCCTCCCTAATTTCTTTTCGTGATGAGGATACTTGTATTATTTCTGGTTTACGAGGCTGTTTTTCTAAAAAAAAGAAAAAAAAAAATCAAGGGATCTTTAGTTGCCACAATGTTCACGGTTAATAAATATTGTTCTAAAATATGTGAGCTTCAACGAAATTGAGAAACTAAGGAGTGATGCTTCGAATAGATAGGCTTGGAGAAGTAGTAGAGTAGCCCTGTTGATCTTGGTGGTTTGCTACTTCAATCAGCTCTTAGTAGAAGAAAATCAATGTGAAAAATTATTTTAATCACTCCGTGACGCTGCTACTCTGTATTAACACGATTTGCGTTGATGTTAAAATACCACTTTTTCTACACAGCCTACTCTTTTCTAACTACAAAGTATTCAGATCCTGAATTTTTAACTATCTGGGCTGTTACTAAAATCGGGCCTTTGGTACCGAGGGCTGCTTTGAATTTAAATTCGGCTAGTAGCTTGTTGCAAGCCCAGATGCATCTAAAGTAGTATCTTGCCATATGTTTACTGCATTGATTTTCATGAGAACCGAAATTAGCAATCGGCACCCCTGTGCTTAGATACCTATGAATTTCTCTATGAAGTCTATGAAATTAGGTCTTTAAGGACGACCACCCCCCACAATCCCAAGGGCAAGGGTTGTAATTTATGCCCTGGGGCATATAAGGTTCTTATATAAAGTTTTGTCGTAGAAACTTCAAGAAGGGCTCATTCGATTGGAAATTGAAAGGGCTAGTGCCTTTTTTAATAGTTGAAAGTGATTGGAGGGCTACCAACCCCCCTCTCACGCCCACCATTTCCCCAAACACATTCAAGCAAAATTTTGAAAATTTTGTCAAAAGCGATCGGAGGGCGAACGCCCCCCCCCCAAGCCCATCAATTCCCCAAACACTTCCGATCAACATTTTGATACAGCCATTTTGTTGAACGTAGTTTAAGGGTCTGGAAATTAGGTCTTTGAGTATGACAACCCCCCCCCCACACAGCCCTCAGGTCTAAGTTTGTGAGTTATGCCCTGGGGGTATATAAGGTTTTTATAGAAAGTGTTGTCGTAGAAACTTCAAGAAGGGCTCATTCGATTGGAAATTGAAAGGGCTAGTGCCTTTTTTTAATAGTCGAAAGTGAATGAAAAAATTCTTTTAAAAGTTTTCATTTTATAACTTTAAGAAATCAAAAATTAATTAAGATTTTAAGCAATAAATATCAGGGTTATGTACATTAAATTGAAAATGCACACTTTTTCAGTAAAGTACAAATAATATTCTGGCTTTTAGAAAGCATAGGGGTTTAGAACCCTACTCATATTAATTTCTGCTCGTTTTGAGTTTGACTCTGTTATTTATCTTAATTTCTGTTAGTTATGGGTTTCATTTATTATTGATACTGATTTGTGGGAGTTGTATGCGTGCTAGATTATTTGGTTCTATTTTTGTTCATTTTCGGTTTAATGGAATTCTTTACTAATTTTTGGAAAAAACTTATTTTGTGGAAAAAGTTTTTTTTTTAATTAATACACACAACAAGATGCAGTCAGTAGAATTTTTTCTACCAAAAGATATACCATTAGGTTCAAAGCCTAAATTCAATATAATACATTTATACCTTACTGTAAACCATTGGCGTCAAGTTTGGGGAGGAGGCATTGGCCCTACGGACTTTTTTTAAACCCCCTGGATTCTGATAAATACTGTTTTTTTTCAGTATTTTCACTGAAAAATGGCTCTTTTGGTACTTTCACTGACAAATTTTTTAAATTACGACCCCCCCCCCCCTAAATTTTGAAAAACACATTTTTGATCTCTCCCACCGGTCCCCTTTAGTTTCTGTGAATTGAGACTTCGGTTGTGAACAAAGACTAGTTAGCCAGTTATCCTTAGTAAGAGTTAGTAATTGGTTAGTTCGTTTAAATTTAAATGTATCGATTTTTCTTCCTAATTTTAAATAAATGCGGCAGCAAAATGCGACTACTTTTTTGTTTCGCAATTTCTTTCTTACTTCTGTTTCAATCACCTTTATAAGTTATTAAATAAAAAAAACAAGTTTTTTAAACTGAAAGTAAGGAGCGACATTAAAACTTAAAACGAACAGAAATTATTCCGTATGTGAAAGGGGTTGTCCCCTCCTCAACGCCTCGCTCTTTACGCTAAAATTTGACTTTCTCACGACTCTATTTTTTTTAAACAATGAAAAACTTTAGCGTAAAGAGCGAGGCGTTGAGGAGGGGACAGCCCCTTTCATATACGGAATAATTTCTGTTCGTTTTAAGTTTTAATGTCGCTCCTTACTTTCAGTTTAAAAAACTTATTTTTTTTATTTAATTTTTGATCGTTTTTTAAACAAAAAAAAACTTTAAAAAATTGTTAGGGGAAAAATTGTTGTTTGAATTTTATTTACGAACGTTTTTATTAGTAATAAATAAACGTAAATTACGAATTAACTTACGTAACGAACTTCTATATTTATATATTTTTAATACGTATATTAGGGGGTTTGCCCCCTAGTCAATACCTTGCTGTTTAAGCTAAAGTTCGAATTTTGTTCCAATTCTTTAAAAATGACCCCTTAATCACAAAGGCCGTTAATTAGAATAAATAGCTCTTATGAAAGTACTAAAAAATCTTTGGCTTAAAGAGCGAGGCATTGACTAGAAGGTGAACCCAATCATATAGCTAATATTTTTTGTTCGTTTTAAGTTTTGATGTTGCTCCTTACTTTCAGTTGAAAAACTTGTTTTTTATATTTAATTTCTGATGTTTTTTTTTAAATAATGATGGGAAATCCGGCGCCCCCTTCATAGCAATATCCCTTCCCCCATTAAAACTTCCTTCATGAAAAGATCCTCCCATATAACCCCCGACCCACCCCCACCCCCCCACTACCAGAAAAAAATCCCCCTGAAAACGTATGTATAGTTCCCAATAACCAATACTATATGTTAACATTGGGTAAAGTTCATAACTTTCAGCCCTCCCCCTGGGGGGTTTGAGGGATTAAGTCATCCTAAAAGACATACTTATAATATTTTCGAACATGCTGAACAAAATGGCTATCTCAAGATTTTGATCGGGTGACTTTGGGAAAAAAATGAGCGTGGGAGGGGGCCTAGTTGCCCTCCATTTTTTTGGTCACTTAAAAAGGGCACTAGAACTTTTAATTTCCGTTCCAATGAGCCCTCCCACGATATTCTAGGACCACTGGGTCGATACGATCACCCCTGGGAAAAAAAAAAACAAAAAACAAACAAACAAATAAACACGCAACCGTGATCTTTCTTCTGGCAAAAAATGGAAAATTCCACATTTTTGTAGATAGGAGCTTGAAACCTCTACAGTAGGGTTCTCTGATACGCTGAATATGATAGTGTGATTTTCATTAAGGTTCTATAACTTTTAGGGGGTCTTTCCCCTTTTTTCGAAAATCAGCCAAATTTTCTCAGGCGCGTAACTTTTGATGGGTAAGATTAAACTTGATGAAACTTATATATTTGAAATCAGAATTAAAATCTGATTCTTTTGATGTATCTATTGGTATCAAAATTCCGTTTTTTAGAGTTTTGGTTACCATTGGGCCGGGTCGCTCCTTACTTGCAGTTCGTTACCACGAACTGTTTGATTACTGAAGGATGTTCGAATATTCTGCCAATTATTTTTAAGTTTGAGATAGTGTTTTCATCCTTGCCGATTTATCGTGAGATTTTACGGTTTCTTTTGATAACCTGGATAAATATAACCGATAAATAATGAATCTCCAATTATCGAAAAATTTAAATAAATTTTGTTTAATGAAATACAGAAAACTATACACAATTTTTATTTTGGATTTGGGAAAACGGCCCAGGCTCATATAGCTCAATTTGTAGACCTAGAACCATAATAAATTGTGTAAAAGCAAAGAGCGGTATTTCAATAAGGTTGAGAGTATTCCAAAAAAAGAGATACAATTAGACCCCGGCGCCGCGCCGATGAGGGAAGACCGGCGGCGGCGGGACAAAAAACAGCACGCCGCGCCACGCCGCAGGTAAGACGCCGGTGGCGCGCCGCCGGTAAGATGTCAGCGGCACGCTGCCGGCGCGATCAATGTTGACCGCAAACATTAATGTTTTCATCAATCTTTCTCAAATCACAGCTTCAATTTACAACAGATTCGAGCCTATTCATGAGTTCAAAAATTCACAAGTCGCTGGCTGGAAACTGGTCTTCTTCGTTATTCATCAAGAGAAGCAGAAATCTGGTAGCAACGAAATGGCTGTGGCGTTTCAGAACCCTTGCATAATACGAGTAGTTGAAGTATCTACTAGCTATGTATTCTCAACATAAATAATTATCAGAATTAGTTTTTTTTCATTGAGCATTACTGCATATAAAACTTCAAATACCGTATCACAAAATTCGTCAGTTATCTGGGTAAAAACTTTGAATATAACTTTGAACTTAGAAGCTTAATTTTTTCATAATGCCCTTTGCCTATATCTGTTTTGTAACATTTAAAACAGTTGAAATAGGCGACTTTGATATTGATTGTTTTTTTTTGCTCTTTTGGATTCCTAAGAAGCCTTCTTGTATTAAAAACTGGTTTTTAATTACAATTTAAAAAAATGCATTTTAAAGTTTTTTTGGCTTCTTTATAGAATATATGTCATGTAGGCTAAGGCTGAACTGCTGCTTTTTTATCGCTTTTGGCTGCTCTTTTGGATATTATTCATTTTTTCTTTTGGGGATTCATTCCAAATTATAAACTGATAAATACCTAATATCAGTCAAATTATAAACTGTATCTAAAAGGAGTAAATTTATCAAATTGAAAAATACATGATGAACACTTCACATGAGAACACTTCAATTACAATGACACAAAAAACACTTAATAGTTTATTCGCTATGAAGAAAAATGAAGTGCCAGCTATTTTCTTAGGTAAAAAATGAAAAGCTCATCCGTTTTAAGTGTAATTAAATGAAACAATATGCAGACTGAAGTAGCTCCAGGAAAATGTTGAAATGTTCATCCTAGTTCCTCACTTTTAATCCAAGCAAAATGTTAGGACACTTAGTATCAGTTATTGAGTTTAAGCTTTGATTTCCAAATGCTCACAAGAATTACCAAATTTAAGAAAGTCGCAACAATAAGTCACCTGTGGCCAAAATACTTAGACTCCTCTTTGATCCCCACCCAGGCTCAAAGCTTCTGCTATGGTCATTTCCATGGAAATCTCCAAAGAGTTTCTTTTTAAAATAGCTTTTAAGCGTAGTTAGGGGTATTTAGACTTTTTTGCTTTTCTTCAAAGCTTTGAAAAAAGTGTTATAATATTCCAAATGTTACGTTTGTGCATATTTTTGGTAATCATTTGTGGGGTGATCGAATTTTCTAAACCACTGTAGATACGTAAGAACGTTGCAACATCTAGTACCCTGAGGTCATAAGACTGTCATAGACTCCTCCTTGAACCTCCCAAATTGAAAGCTTTTATTATGACCTGGCCTTTTAATATAACTTGGGCACTGGACCAAGGGCGCCATTGTTACTCGAGCGCAACGTTAGGTGGGGATGTCGATATCGCTTTCGTCAAACCAATTCGTTTTAGTGTGAATCTACCTGGTACATATGAATGAATGTTTTCAAAGTAAACCCGTTACATCAATAGGAAAAAAAACGGATTAGACGCATATGTCCCTTTCCCTTTGGACGATAAAACCATGCAAGTGCTGTATCAAGTATAACTCACGAAAATCTTGTTAATTTTGTCAACTTTTCAACTTTTTGGCTTCCCTGCTTTCAATAAAAAAAATCAAGGTACTATCACTTAAATATAATAACTCCCTATGCTCCCCTTCTGGATACCATCTTGATAGGATACCGTCTCTGCTTTAAATAAAAAAAATTAACTTATTGGCACCCCTGCTTTAAAAAAAATCGAAGTATTATCATTTAAATATGATAGCTCAATACCCCCCCCCCCTCCGGATACCACCTTGATGGGATGCCGTCTCTGCTTTAAATTAAAAAAAATGAACTTTTTGGGATCCCTGCTTTCAATAAATAAAATTTCGAGCTATTATCATTTAAATATAATACCTACCCCCCCCCTCTGGATACCACCTTGATAGGCTACCGTCAGTAGAAAGGCCCTAATATCTCCCATTGCTCACCCCTGCTGCCATCTACAATTTAGTTTAACGTTGACAGTACATAATTTACGGTTTTTCTCACTGAGAATGAAAAAACAGGATTTTTCTCACTTTTTATGGATGTTTCTTGGATGGTTATGAGTGTCGGTCAATTTATTTGTTGTTTTTCATGGATGTCAACAGCAATTTATGTCTGTTTTTATGGTTTTTGTCAGTGAGAATGAAAAAACAGGATTTTTCTCACTTTGATGTATTTTCAAGGTCGATTTATTTGTTGTTGTTGTTGTTGTTGTTCGTCCAGGTGAACGCTAGGGGGGAATATTTTGATCCAGGAATAGGAAACCGGAAGTACATGCATCCTTCTAAACCAATCAGAGGGCTGGTTACATCTCCTTCTAGACCAATCAGAGAGTCGCTTACATATGATTTTCCCTTTGCATAACAATTCGCCCTTGGGATTTCGTATATAACGGACATGCGTTGTGATTAAATTATCATATAGTTCTGTGACGCAATGGATAGAGCACATGAAATTATTGATAAGGAAACTTTGTCTACAATGATTAACAATGTGAGTACATTTTCATTCTTTATTTTCAAAATAAAATTATTTTCCTTGGTCACCCTCCAGTATATTCAGGTAAATACCCCCCCCCCCACTCTAATACAAACTCCACTATGCTATCTTTATACTCGCTAGAAAACGCAAAATATATTCTTTTTACCACCTAAACCTAACCCCCCCTCAAAACCCCTCCTATGTTTATGACTTTAATTCTTGCAATAGAAATAATTCTCCTTTTCGATAAATTCTTGCTTTCTGTATTGTGATCTAAAGTGACATCCCTTAGCTTTTAATATACCGTTTTCCATTTAAGCCGCCGCCGCTAACTTGACAAAACATTTCCGCAAGGCTATAATTAGCTGACACCCCAATGTTTTTGCACTTCCTGTTTGTTTACGATAGCGGCCTAGCCAAAGGGTTTCACAGATCAAAATAGATTTTTTTTTTCCCGTCAAACTAAAACAGTTGCAAGCAAAAAGAGATTGCAATAATTAAGCTAGGCCTACACAACCTGTATGGAAGAATGAAATGCTTTCTAGACAAAATAATTGCTAACAATAATTTTTAGGACATTATGTAAAAAGGGGGGGAGGGGCTATGCCTCAATTCTATCGCCATCATTATAATGTGAAAACAAACTGTTTCTTCGCGTGAAAAGTAAGGGGCTGGGATTTCTAAGAAAAAGATAGCTTTATTATCTGTAAATTGAATATCATTTACATCTAAGATCGTAAATTTAGCCCTATGAGCTACTGGGTTAACAATCTTTTTCTATTTTAAAGTCTATGGACGGGAACATTAAAAAAATTTTCTCAACAAGGTAAAAATAGGAGCATTTCTAGTAAATTTTACTTTTTGCTTTGCTTTTGGCTTAGGGGGAGGAGGCTTCTTAGTGATAAATGCTTTCTAGACAAAATTATGGCTAGGAGGATGGGGGTACTAATTTTCCTTCTGTAAAAAAGGGGAAATTATTTCAATGCTAATTTTTTTCTCTTGTTTTAAGGAAAATTGTGAAGAATGTATTGCGGCCCCTCCATCGAAGAGAGCAAGGGAGGATGATGCGACCCCTGTGAAGGCGACAGTTAAGCAATATGGTCGCTGGCCGAAGCCCCCCAAACAAATGTTGCCTGCCCAAGCCGCAGCCCAATCTGTGCTCGCTTGCCCATCCGCTCTCCATGGACCTTTAATAGCTGCCCCACCTACGCTAGGTCAGGAGGTTGCCCTCCAGCATGCTATGCCAGGTCCATCCGGTACCCAAATACAGCCGGAATTTGCAAATGTGAGTTTTAATTTTATTTCTCGCTATTTTTTCAACCTGATAAAATATAACGTTCTCCCTTTGAATCATAACACGTGCATGCATTCAGTCTGCTGAATTAGGTTAGCGAAGCCAAAAAATGCACTATATCCCGCTCATAATAAGTAGCAAAATCCTTTGCGATATAAACTGCTTTATTAACGAATGGTTCACCTTGCCACCACCATCTAGTGACCTAGCCAATTCAATTGGCCATTTTAACCCAATTACAGACATCAGTAGAGCTCTGGGGGAGGTTAAAAAGGGGCGGGGGTATTTTTCTACTGTCCGACATGCCTGTCTCGATTCCGTAGTGATATAAAACTACGGGATCATATGAAGCACTGTAGACGGCATGGCTACCAGTCAGTGGAAACGGTTTCAGGGGATAGGGCCATTTTACGTTTCAAAAATTTTCAAAACACCCTCCTCCAGTGCAATAAAATCTCTTTGGATTGTGAGGCGAAGCTGGTGGAAGTGAACGATCCTCGATTTCCAAACCGAATCAAAGAACATCAAGCTATTGCAGTGTCCTAAGCCCACGCCCAAAGAGAAAGTTCTAACACCATACAGTTGTTAGAAATAGTAGAAACATTGGATGAGGGAGAGTTCATGATCAAGGCACTGACTAAATTAATTGGCACAGCTAATGGCGCTATTTCTCGTTTGAGAAATACGCATTACCCAATGGTGTTGTCTGCAGAGGATCGTCTCGCGATTAAAAATAAAAAAATATGTTGGGTTTGTAAGGGGGAGTTTGAAGAGGGGGATAAGGGGACTAAAGGGACTAGAGGGGGGAGAGGGAAAGTCAGAGGCCATAATCACTTGTGGCAGGAAATATCCTCTGGGGGTAGTAATTTTAGAGGGGTTGCGCATCAATCGTGTAACTTAAATGTTAGCCAGCAGTTTTTTATTCCAGTTTTTATCCACAATTCAAATTATGATTTAAAATTTATTTTACCGGCACTGGCACGTATGCACAGGGAGGGAGGGGGGTAGATAGTCCATGGGTAAATAATTCATTTACCTATAAAATCATTCCCAAATCGGCCGAGAAGTTGTTGCTTCTCGAGCTGAAATGGCAGGTAGTAAATAATGGGCATACGTGTTGGAATAAAATCAGGTTTTTAGATTCCTTTAGTTTTTTTCCCAAGGCATTGAGTCAATTGATTCAAGTGCAGAAAAGCGACAATTTTGATAGCTTTCCTTTGCTTAAACAGCACTTTCCAGACAGTTAAATGTATGACCTATTGACCTGTAAAGGTGTATGTGCATACGACTATTACTGTTCTGGCGCTCGCTTAAGCGAGGTGAAACTACCTCCAATTGAAGCTTTCTACAATTCACTCACCAACAGTGAATGCACAGCCGAGGAATATGAGTTTGCCCAGAAGGTGTGGTCTAAGGGGAATTGTAAAAATGGGTGGGATTATTGTAGACTGTACTTGGCCAGTGACGTTTTAACTCTGTTGGATATAGTCTGAAAGAACACAGACCAAATCTATTCAGAGTTCGGACTAGATATAGGTTATTATTTTTCCACGCCACATTTGGTGATGGACGTGATTTTAAACATTAGTAGGGAGGAAATAGGCCTAATAACTGATGTAGATCAATACCTTTTTGTAGAAAGATCAATGAGGAGGGGGTATGTTTTTCATGGGGATCGCGTCTTGTCAACCGATCTAAGCGGACAAAACAGCAATACCGGTGCAAAGTCAAATACAGTGTTCTTGGACATGAACTCATTGTACCCCTCGGCAATGTCTCACTACTCTTTGCCCTGTGGGAACTATCAATGGCTTGAGAATCCTTGTGAGTTCCCTGACATTACCACCGTCGAGGACAATGGGCCACAATGATGGTTCTTTGAAATTGACGGGCACATTCCACTGGCGCTTCACGATTCAGCAGAGGTTTTGTTTTTCCCTATAACAATCGACCAGTGAGCAGGGACTCACTGAGCCCCTACAATCGATCATTGGTCGAGGATATAGGGATGCACTGGACCCCCTCTAAGCAAAAACTGATTGCTGATTTGGACCCTAAGGTGAATATCGTTGTTCACCATGTGCTTTTGCACTGGATGGTGAACAATGGTTTCAAGATCACCGAAATACATAGGGTCCTGCAATTCAATCATAAACCATACTTAAAGACGTTTATCGACACTTTTGTTGATAAACACTCTAGGGCAAACTCCAAAGTAGAGAAGGAAATGTACAAACTCATTCTAAATTCAGCGTTTGGCAAAATGTGTGAAAGGGTACGCAACAGATCTCGCTGTGACGTCGTGACTGACCCTCTAGAGTGTGCACGAATTATTGCCGACGCCAATTTTAAAACGTTCACGAGCATAGAGGCTGGCATGGTTCTTCTACACAGGAAAAAGAGAAATGTAGTACTGAACAAGAATATAGCAGGAGGTAGTTCAGTACTTGAAATTTCCAAAAAGCTCATGTTGTAGTTTTTTTACAATGTGTGCAAGGTACAATGGTCACGGGAGGGGGAGGTTCAAGTTTACTACGGGGATACAGATTCTCTGCTGTTAAAGGTAAAAACCGAGGATTTGTTGGGTGATTTAGAAAATGGGGAACACATCAGCTCGCGGATGGATTTCACCAACTGGAATCCGTCCCTCTACCCCGAGTTGGTGAAACGTCAAGCCCCCAACCAACTACTAATGTTAAAATCTGAGACGGGGAGTGATTTGATATCCAGGGGGGTGTTCCCGGGTCCTAAAGTTTATTGCGTAGAAACTCATAATGGTGATGTAAAGCAGGCGTGTAAAGGGGTGCCTACACATTTTGTAAAGAGCAATTTCAACATGAGCGTGTACAGAGACTGTGTAGAAAGTAGCCTAGTGCCGAGAGCAGAAGTGCTTGCAATTCGCTCTCTACAGTATAAAAATTATACTGTAAGAGTGGAAAAAAATGCAGTCATGTATATCTGACAAAGTCTATGTGCTCGAGAATGGTGTAAGTGTGCTACCTCATGGCCACTACCGTATTTCAGACCGAGTTGGATGCATAGACTATCGCAATCAACTTGGTCTGGATAAATTAACCTGAATTTGACTCTAACCCTAACCTAACCCAACCACCAACCTTTCATAAATTAACTATCCATAACCCAACCCAACCACTGACCCAACCTAACCTGCAGCAGTGACGACAACTATTGTACTGTTTCGCCCCCGCGGCCGGCCTTCGGGTCCCGCGGCTCCCGGGGGGTGTGGAGTCCCGCCCGCGGCCGGCCTTCGCCCCCGCGGCGCCAGAGGGGGGGGGTCCCTTTTAAATTCATAATGCTTAACTGTGCTGCTTTTTTTTAAGTTCATGTTCCACATGTTTTTTGTTGTTGTTTTTTTTCAAGTGCTGTTGTACAAAAAGTGTGCTACTGTGTGTACTAATGTACATAAAGTGATGGTGAACAAAAAGTGTTTTTTTAAGACAATAAGTGTTGTTGTTGTTCTTGCTGTTCATGTTTGAACAAAAGTGTATTTTTTTTATAAATGTTGTACATAAAGTGTCATTTTTATCATTGTTCATGTTGAACAAATAGAGTTTTCATGTTGAACAAGTGTCACTGTTTTTTTGTTGTTCTTGTTGAACAAGTGTTATTCTTATGTTGTTTTTGTTGTTCATGTTGAACAAATAGAGTTTTCTTGTCAAATAAATGACCATCGCAATATTGTTTTTTTGTTGTTCTTGTTAACGTACTAGATAGATCTATGGGAAAATTATTACTACTACTACTTATTCACTGGACACGTATGATTTACAGTTAGTTGTAGTCCGACTGTTGTCAACAACAGCAGCAGCATGTATCAATTTAAAACACCCTTCAGATCGTTTCTGTGTGGTCCATCAATGTCGGGGAAAACAACACTTTTAGCTAAAATAATTCAAAATTGTCAGAAAATGTTTTTGGAAAAACCAAAGAAAATTTATTATTGCTATAGTATTTGGCAGGAGTCCTACGATTAAATAAAAGCTATTGCCACAACCATACCAATACAATTCATACGAGGACTTGATGTTTTCAATAGTATTGAACTGAACTCGTGGCTGATTTTTGATGATTTGGCTGAATCCATTGAACAGTTCTCACAGGAAATGCTACAACTGTTCACCGTTCGCTCTCATCATGAACAGATTTCCATAACCCTAGTTCTACACAATCTGTTTCATCAGAGCAAATGTATGCGAACCCTTGCATTGAATTGCACTATCTATATTATCTATCGAGTTGTTCGTGATTCTAGCTCGCTAAAAACTCTCAATAAATAGATATATCCAGGCGGCCCTAAATTTCTGCTGTCAGCGTACACTCAGGCGACAAATAAGCCCTATGGTTACATTTTGCTAGATCTTAATCAGAGCACACACGAGGATCTACATGTAGTCACCGACATTTTCGACAAAGAAATTACAGTATATCTTCCGGTGAACAGTAGAAAAGGCTATTAGTTGCCATTATGACACTGAAGAAACTACACGAACAACGGCATTTATTTTCCGTTTTAAGCACTTCAGAACCTCCACTCAGGAAGGCTATACTCAAACATGGTGTTGACAATGATTTCATTAATCTAATATCTGAACTTTGTTTAAATTTAACCGAGGGCAATGTACACTTGCCAGAAGGTGTTAGACAACAGACAAAGCAACATCGTTCCACTGTACGCGCCTTGGCTTGCAAAAACAAAGGGAACATTTTTAAAAGAAAACGTCTCCTTCAAGCGGGCGGTAGCTTTTTTACACTTTTACTGCCAATAATTGCAGGACTTGTAAACAGTTTTCTCTAGATGGCTAAACCTTATAAATTGACACCATTTGAACTTGTCCTCTCGCCCGTCGAAGATTTTGAAGACAATCTAAGCAAATTCATTAATGATGAGAAAAAACTGCTTTTACTTCAAGATGCATTGCGACGTGTGGATAAACATAGACCTTATCGTGAGAGACCCGCCGCCGCTGTCACCGTCATCACAGATCCCTCCAAACGGGAAACATCTCCTCAAGATTCTGCTGTGCAATCAAAGGAGAAGGAATTGAATTCAATTGTATCGAAAATTGGAAACATATTGCCAGTGACCTATCGAGAACAGAGTAAAAGAGTATTATCATATCTCATGTTGGAAACTGATGAACATCAAGTTCAAGTCGACAGCACAGGGAAAAAAATTATAATTCAGGGAAAAAGTTATAATCTAGTTGATTTAATTTGTGATATGGTGACGAATCGTAAAGGACTTTTATCATTTGACAATAATCTATACACCTTTCTAAATGCATCAAACTTTCCCAAAAGTCTTATTGGCAATAAGCAAATTCTAAAGAAACTAAGAGAATATAGTCCTCCAACAACGCCAACAGCATTTAAAAAAGAAGAAGATTTAATATTTGAAAATACTAGCAGCAGCAGCAGCAATGATTTTATAACACCTGTGGCTGCTAGTCAAAAGCGAAGACGAATTGATTCACCCTCCAGTGTGCAAAAGGGGAGTGGACATTACACTACGTGTTTGCGTTCAAAATGGATGAAGTTCTGAAACATATCTATGAAAATATTGGTGAAGCGGGAAGTTTAAGTTTTCCCAAAACGCTTTCTAAAGTTGCCTCTGGCAGCACATTAAAAAAAGTAAAAGAGTATCTAGAGAATGAACCGAGTTACACACTGCATCGGAATCGCAGGCTTCGTGGAAAACAATATCGACAAACTAAAGCCTTTTTCCCTCTGCATATAATGCAAACGGATCTTTTAACTCTAGATGAGATTCAACAGCGTCACAATGCACCCTACAAATATATTCTGGTGGCAATCAGTATCTTTAGTCGCTATGCCTATGCCATTCCATTACGGTCAAAGAGAGGTGTTGAAGTTGCTCTGGCCATTGAAAGTATTCTTGAACAGGATTGCTATAGAAAAATTCAATCGGATCGTGGTAGCAAAATTGTTAATCCTCATGTGCAAAAGGGTCTATTGAAATATAATACAACACTTTATCGTAGTCACAGCCCGATAAAGGCTGCATTTGCTGAACGATTAATAATAACGATTTGTCTATTAATTTCAAGATAAGGAACACTGAAAAATACATCTGATTTTATTCATGATTTAGATAAAATCATGTGGATATATAACCATCGACCTCATCAGTCTCTGTCCAACTCAAGCCCTCGGGAAGTTCATTACAGTTAAAATACATTTGATGCTTTTCTAAAGCAATACTCCAATGGCGAAAAAGAAAAAAAAAATGTGAAGAAGAAATTCAATGTTGGTGATACTGTTCGAATTAATAGAACCACCAATATTTTTGAAAAGGGGAATTATTTATGGAGCACCGAACTTTTTAAAGTATCCAAAATTCTGGACACCGAACCCACGACATATCGACTGCGAGACACCAAATATGATGAGATTCTCGGCGGTTTTTGTGAATATGAACTGCAAAAAGTTAGAAACACTAGTAAAATTTATCAAATTGAAAATATATTAAAGAGTCGTACTCGTAGGGGCAAGAGACAGTTGCTTGTTCGCTGGCTAGGATACAACTCTAATTTTGATTCTTGGGTCAGTGCTGAAGACATTAACAATGCCCAATGATTTCTATGTGACTTTCATGTCCAATGTTTCTGATCCTCTCTACAATGACTTGAATAGAACAAGTGATTTTTGGACAAAACTCTTTCCCACCATCAAATTCGAGGGCGCGTATGAAGTGGCTCTTTTCGACTGTATTCTCAAAAATACCTACAACATCCTGAGAAAAGATCGTAAATATGATATAAAAATTAGACCCTATGATTGGCCGCCACCAACCTCAGGTGATCAAGAACAAATTCAAAAAATCAATTGGATGAATTATCCATATATTGAATTACCCTACGAGGAACTCACCTGTATGAATGATTTATGTCGTTCTATTAATAAAAGAATTTCCGCTCGTAAAAAAGGAGCTTTTCATTTCAACTATTCAAAGGAGGAGGGTAAGATCTATATTAGTTCACCTATTGCCGATGAAAAGATTATTCTCAATGATAACCTAAAGGATGTTCATGACTTTAAGCTCAATATAATCAATGGTAAAAGTGCCGGAAACACTAATTTCATTTTTGTTGAGTACCCGCCTGCCTTCTCCACTGACACTTGTATATTTCTCTACGCTTCATTTGTGGAAACATCTCGGGTTGGTAATTCAAATGTTCCCCTCCTACGAGTTCTTGAACGAAAAACCAATCAAGAACATATTCACCACTGCAATATAAAGCATCTTCAATATATTCCCGTAAACACTTCCTATTTGGAACTCTGTCAGTTAACACTGCGAACTGAATTGGGTGACCCTCTAGCAATTTCAAAAGGTTTGGCTGTGATTAAATGCCATTTTCGGCCCATCGTTCAACAACAGCAAGATGTCTAATAGAAAAGTGGTATTCATTTGTCCTGATATTGACTGCTATGTTAATACTCTTGGCCCAAGACAACAGGGCAATGGAATGGACTATTACAAAGGTCGCTCGTCAATGTCTGGCTACGGTCTTGGCAGTTGGTTTGCTAAGCTCTTTCGCTCTGCACTACCTCTGGCTAGAAAATATCTTGTACCGGCTGCGACAGATTTTGCATCCTCTACACTATACGGTTGGGGCTCTGGCAAGGATTTTAAAAAAAAGTGCTTTGGAAAATCTCAGGTCCAATGCGCGAACCCTTGGCGAGAGATTAAAACAAAATGGAAAAGGTTTAAAAAGGTCGAGAAACACTGCATCACTCATCAGTCTCTACTCAGGTCAGAAACGAAAGACATCACAACTCTTGTCAAAGAAAAGAAGGAAAAAGCCGACACGTACTGTAAACAGAAGAAGAAGCCCCAGGAAGAGAATTGTTAGATCGAAACTAGATTTCTTTTCCTAAGATGTCTTACCTACCGCATAAGGATTCTCAACCTTCAATCACCTCATCATTGAATCTATTCAACGCAGAAAATGTTGATGTGAGTGTCAAGCATGGATCCTATGAACAATTTTATCCACAACAACCCCTCTCTGATAATATCCACTTTCAAATTTATTCCAATGAAGACTACTTTATGGACATGTCTTTGACATTTATAGATTTACAAATGAAAGTCCGAAAATCCGATAATACATTGCCAATACGGGCCGATGGAATATCCTATGAAAATTGTATATTACATAATTTATTTCGTCAAATCAGTGTCTACATCAATGGCACGCTGGTGAGCACAAGCAACAATCTCTCAAATTATACAAGCTATATGCAATTCATGTTGATGACACCCAAGTCATACAAGGAATTGAGAGGCACCTCCAATGGATATGAATATATTACTAATACTGATAGTACAGATGCACTTAAAAATGCTACAACTAGCGAATTATATCTAGTTGGAAAAATATATCATGAAATATTTAATATACCTCAATGGCTACCACCCAATGTTAAAGTGGATATAAAACTGACGCTTGCACCATCCAATTTCATATTGAGAAAAGAACTTGCTGCCAATCCTAATGTGACTCTCTCCTTCACCTCGGCAATACTTCATGTATCCAAACAATAAGTCATGAGTTCAGATGCTTTGGCAGTGGAAAAACTGAGAGCCAATGGAAATAATATTAAACTACTTGTTCTTCATACAATCACCAATCAACGTCATATAGCCATGGGGTCACGCAGCTTTACCGACTCATCCTTTATCAATGGCGAAATCCGTCAAAACTCGCTTTAGCATTTGTAAAAAGCGCCAGTGCAATAGGATGGTGGACTGGATGTCCACATAAATTTGAAATGTTTGGAATTTCATCTCTTGTGTGCAAAGTAAACGGTGTCCCACTCTACAATCTATCTTTTGATAAATCCTATAGAACATTGTATGAGTTGACCATGCAAACCCTAGATCATGACTCGCAACTATTTGAAAATGGTATAACCGAAAAAATGTTTGCTAAAACACATGGTATCATTGTATTGGATTTGTCTGGCACACAGGATATGAGTATAGTACGTACGGGGAGTGTGCGTTTAGAGTGTACATTTGCCGACCCATTGGCTGAGAGTATTGCACTAATCTCACTAAATCAATATGAAACCTATTGGGAAATCACTCCCGAAGGCAGTTTTCTACTAGACTTGGCACCATGAACACCAGTCAAATAATCAATGTATTTAGTATGGATCCCTACATGTCCCAGTACAAATCCAATTGTCTGCCCTCGGACTTTCTTGGAAAAATTCAAAGTGCGAACAATAGCTTAATTATTGTTAACAGCAGTCCATCGACTGTGCTGACGGGTCATTGGCTGTGCATCTTTCAAACAATGAAGACGATTGAATTTTTTGATCCTCTTGGTCTACCCTATACATTTTACACACCCCACATCAGTAACTATATTGAGAGCAGTGGGAAAACTATTATTCAAAATTGGAAGAGGGTGCAGGATCTAACGACTAAAAGCTGTGGCTTCCATGCACTACTATATTTTGTGTTCCGATGTCGCGGCTATACTTACAAGCAGTTTCTCCACATTTATGGTGATAATCCACGTCTGAACGACTTTTTAGTGAAAAATATCCTCTCAGACCTATATAATATTGATTTCAGTGCCCTAAGAGTAAAGTGCTTAAAAAATATTTGTAAATTTGTTTATTAGTAAAATGCATATATATATATTCAACAATGTCTTTAAATCTTCAATTTAGATTTCTTCGTCGGTGTATAGGCAACTGTCGTGAACCACTAATGCTGGTAAATCATTTGAATTCATTGTATATTGATCTTGATTGGCTGCAAAGTCAGGGTCACATTTTCTACAGTACAGTGTAACTTCACTCTTGTCATATCTCTTTGTATAGTCAATGATACTATTTGTATTCATATTATGAAATTCACGAGTTTCAATCTGTCTATTTGAAGCAATATCACATACAGTGTTTTCAAATGGTGAATCACATTCGGTAACTGCCAAATAAAAATCACTTGGTTTATAGTCATAATAGGCAGTGTCGTCACAACGATGACGTAGAAACCAAATTGTCTTGTTACCCCAACAGTTGAATCGTAGACCTGACTCCTCCTCCCAGAATAATTTAAATCCACGACGATACCAATCTCGTAGAAATAAACTAAAATCACGTTTGGGATTCTTTCCAATCATAGCGGGGTAAGTATTCTCCCACTGATCACATTTATCATAGTGACAATGGGAGCACAGGTGTTCTCTAGGGTGAGAGTCACACACCTCTTCAAGACATGAATTACATCCTTTAATTTGTACTGCATAGCCTCTATGTAATTTACAAGGATTACATAATTTGCACTTTTCACTATAGTCATCAATAATTGTACAATTCTCACATTGACTCCAACTACCAAGAGTGTACATGCATAATGGACATGTATAGAACATTTTGTTTTGGTTTCCAATGTCACTTGACTCTCTCACAGCTAAAACGAAACTGATCGTCCCTGCCGACGGATAAATTCAGGGTGGAGGAACGATAGAGGAGTAACTCTGTTACGTCACCTCTTTCGAATGGTGGTGGGGAGCCATCTACATTGAATCTATTGGCAATGTGTTCAAAAGTGTATCCACGATATGATTCTGCTTTGTTCCAATTAATATATCAGTAAATTGAGTATAAGCATTTGAGTCACATCTTAAAAGTTTCATACAATAGTCCAATGGGGGAGAATCAGTTTTATTATATTGTCAAGTGTTCCCCGAGAGAATATCCTGCTTTGAAGAGAAAACTCGAGAAAATCGTCATCCAAAATCAAATGTTTTTCCACAAACACTAGATTTCCCATGATTCGTTCTTTGTCAAATTTATTCATTTTTCAATCCTTCCACTCTGACTGCTGACTCTAGACTGACCATGATTCGTTAGCCCTAGCATTCTAACCTAACCAGAAAAGAAAGGGAACATTTTCGATTTCGAAACAATTTTATTGAATAACTACAACAACAATAATACTAAGTATGTACAATTAGCGATACAGTTTATTGTCTTCAATATGTTTCACTAATGCACCTAAAGCACATTGAAGTCTATTCACATGTGCTATATCAACTTTTGCAGCGAAACATAATTGATCCTCCATTTTAAATTTGCTCAAGGATATCACATATCTTGCATACACTTCATCCCATTTCAGACAAAGCCGTGATCCTCTCGTGATTTCCACCGCAGTATTTGGTGCTCTTGTATTATTGCCATCAACTCCACTATCAACTTCTAATAGGGTAAACATTCCACTCGTCATCATCATCAACACAAATATATATCCAAATGAGTAAAGTCAAACTGTTCTTCTTCTCACTCCTTTGAATTCTATTCACAGACTAATAAAAAAAACTATAGCAAAAATACTTTCCTTATATTCTCTGCAATCCTCTCCCGCTAATATGTAACCAGCCCTCTGATTGGCTTAGAAGGAGATGTAACCGACTCTCTGATTGGTTTAAAAGGATGCATGTACTTCCTGTTTCCCATTCCTGGATCCATAAAAGTGAGAAAAATCCTGTTTTTTCATTCTCAGTGAGAAAAACCATAAAACATCCTTAAATTGCTGTACTCGTCGGAGATATTATGTAATCAATTGACAAAAACCATAAAACAGACATAAATTGCTGTTGACATCCATGAAAAACAACAAATAAATTGACCGACACTCATAACCATCCAAGAAACATCCATAAAAGTGAGAAAAATCCTGTTTTTTCATTCTCACTGACAAAACCATAAAAACAGACATAAATTGCTGTTGACATCCATGAAAAACAACAAATAAATTGACCGACACTCATAACCATCCAAGAAACATCCATAAAAGTGAGAAAAATCCTGTTTTTTCATTCTCAGTGAGAAAAACCATAAATTATCTCCTGTCAACGTTAAACTAAATTGTAGATGGCAGCAGGGGTGACTCGTGGGACCTCCTGACCCCTTTCTACTACCGTCTCAGCTTTCATTAGAAAAATAATTTACTGAATAATTAACAAGGTCACTATATGGTTCAAACAAACACGCAAAATAACGTTAAACAGCTTAGTGTTCCTTTAAAAAAATTGAGGGTATGAGTAAAGGGGTACAAAGACAACAACAAAAATGTCGAAATTATTCAGATATACCTCAAATTATTGGAAAACTGAGTGATAGATTCGCCATGGCATTCCATAAGATCCAAAGAATCGAATTAAAAGGGAGCACACACGAAAGCCAAATAAGGCCAGTAGCCTATGAGAAATCGCAAAATACCCAAGACAGTGAACAAGTCCTAATGGGGGGGGGGCCTGGGTCTATCAAAATATTTCAGTGGTTTCCCAGGGAATTTGATATCATTTTCTTCTGTCTCCACTTTAAATGAAAAAAATAATTATCGTTTTGGCATCCCTGCTTTCAATAAAAAAAAATGAGGTATTATCATTTAAAAATGATATTCCCCTATCCCCCTCCCCTATAGGCACTAATTTACAATTTACTTATGAATCATATTTTTGGGTAACTTCCGGTTCAATCTTTAATTCCCCAACCTTGTACATAGCTTAGTCTCTAGCAAAATTTTGTCTCAACCGAAGGCTGTTTTTTCTTTTTTTTTTTTTGGGGGGGGGGGGGTAAAAATGTTCCAGAAAGAAGATTGTATTTTCTATCAGGTGTTCAATAAATGAGTATTAAACATTAAGAAAATCTTATCTAAAAACAGCAAAAAAAAAACTGCAAACTTACAATTCAGCTGTAGAAACAATCTGTCGGCTGTCAATTTCAAAATCCAACAAAAGGCTGAAGCTGTGTAGTAGTGAATGCGTTCTATAATTCTATTCAACTTGAAAATAAAATTCTTGACTACGAATGATGTAAGGAATAGCGATTGGGAAACTGCATTCGAAATGATTTAAACTCATTTCATAAAGACGATACTTTTTTTTGTCAACATATGAAGAACTGTGTATATTGCAATATTTGCAATAGCATATTGCATCTGTCTGGTTTTTATGCAAAGTAACAAAAGAGACGAAAATTAATGAACAAGAGAGCAGTGAAGAATTATGGTATACAAAGGAATATTTGGCAGGGAAAGTCACTGGTGATAAATCACTAGGGGTGGCACCGTGATTGCATGATTTTCGGGGATTCGGGGAACCAATTTTTTTTTCGGGGTGACGCATAGATTTTCGGGGATAGTGCAAGCTCTGCTTGATTTCTAATCAGGAAAATCGAAATGCTAAACCACACGAGAAGGAAAAGCTCCGACTTTGCGGTTGACGCAATAAAGAATTGCCGTAAAAATAATTTAAAGTCGACCGAACGCCGCCACTTCTGCCGGCGGCGGCGTGCCTGCGGCGCGCCGGCGTCGTTACGACACTTCGGCGGCGTTCGACCGGACCTCTCGTCGGCGGCGTTCGGTCGATCCGCCGACGCGGCGCCGGGGTCTAGATAGAATGGTGTATTCTCCTTATTAACGCTGATGAAGTAAACGCTTTGTTCGGTTCTCAAAATGCATCTGAGACCACCTATAGAAAAATATTTACTGTTATTTTTTTTTAATCTACCAATTATTAGAGACCTTGGCCTTATTTTGGAAAATGAGAGATGGGGACATAGTCAAAGGGAGGGGGGCTAATAGGGAAATCCCCCCTCCTGTTGGATAATAGAAGATGGTAAAACGTTTCTTTTGCAAGCTTCTGTATTAAAGTTTTAATGAAAACGTGAAAAGAAATATTTCAAATATGAGGTTTTCCCACTTTTTCACTTTCATTTTAAGAGAAACACTACTACCTTTCAGCATCGTAATTTTTTTTTTAACTTAGGCTTTGAAAATCACACTCATTCGTTGCAACAATAATCTCAGTGATGATAGCAGGCATAGTTCATCATTTCACAATAACCCTCTTACATTTTCAGATTGAGAAATATTGCTTTATTATTATCAAATATCCTTAACGCTATTATTTTTAGCTTTATTTTGCTAACTCCCTCTTATTAGTATTATTAATTATTGTAAAACCTGTTATACAGTGAATACTGGACACAACAGAAAACACTGAATAAGAAGACAAAAAGAAAACAAGCTGACTTTGTAACAAGTACATAAAAACTCCGCTTAACTACTAGAAAGATATAAAATAGCAGAAGATTATATTTTTATTTATATTTATAATAATATTATATTATAATAAGATTATATAATATTATAATAAGATTATATTTATAATCCAAGCTCTCAACTATTAACACTGCACTAGCAGAAGGTACCGAAAAATCATCCCTATTTTTCTATTGCATCGCTCATTTAATGAAGTTACAGCTTCCTAAGGGTGACTACTCAAGCCTTCGAACTGTTTTTGAATTCCAAGCCTTTGTAGAGCAACATATAGAATGCAAGGAAGGGTGAATAAATTGAACCTCCAAAATACTCTTGAATTCTGTTCAAGAACATACTAATAGTATGTTCTTGAACATACTTTTGAACATACTCAAATAAAAATTGGAACAGTCATCTAGTAGGCTTAAAGAAGCAACAACGAACTTTTCTTTTATTTGAGTGAATACAGATCTCGCAAAGGAGATAAGGGGATATAACAGTTAGTGTCACTCGCGTGTTTATGAAGAGCTTGAGAAGCACCAGTTTTATCATGCACTTGGTGCGTGATACCTGTTGAAAACGCCCATTTGAACAGTGGCGAGGTTAATATTTCGGCGAAAATTTCAACTCCAATATGCAGGTTTCAAGCTCGTGCCATTGATTATTTAGTGCGCTCTGTGTCACTTGTTCATTCGATTATCACCCTATCTCTACCCGAGTCTCTATCGAGGGTCAACACTAATAAAAAAGGACAATTTAGGTAAGCTTGAAACTAAAAGAGAAGATTTATGGTGCTTATGCATTATATGCTACTCACGAAAGAAGTCAGGTTTGGTTAATGCTAATAAAACAAATAAAATAGAATGAAAATATAATAGTTTAGAAACAAATTTGGGCTATATATTTGCACATTAGGGGGCTGGGGGTATAGCATAGCATATACTAAATATATAACCTAACCTAGTACCTTCCCCCCTTAAACCTCAAAAAACAATCGTTTAAATATTGTAAACGTGATAAAAAAAACCTCGCTTTGCAATCAATTTAGATAGCAAATACCCGTTTGACGGGTCTCCATGTCTGGTTTGCTTTTACAGTCTATAGCGCTGTGTAGCATATAATGCATAAGTACCGATTTTACTGAAATTGTGAATAACCCGGTAGATAAAGAGGCTAATAAAATTTATGTAGAAAATTTAGAAAACAATTCTTGCTAACGTGTTTGTGGAAGAGCTGGGATTTCTGGACTCCCGAGCCCTGGATGTCGCTAACAAAGTGAGATTTGTTTTGTTGTTAGGTGATGTGGAGATCCGTTGTCTTTGTGTCAGTAGTACTTCTTATTTATTTTTGCCTAGGTCTAGTTCAGTAACCTGCAAATGATAGGCCTACATATGTAGTGTTAATTTTGTTTTCCCAGTTAACAGGCCTCTGTACCCTTTGGGATTTTTCTGGATTGTAGAGTTTTTTACTATTTATTGAATAAAAGAACCTGAAATTGAAAAAGTATTAAATTACGACATCCTTTATTGCTTGAACAATTTAATTTCCACTGTTTTTTTTTGTAGTGTAATTAGCGAAAGGTAGAGGGGACAGTTCTTCTTACGTAGGGAATGATCTCTGTTCGTTTTTAGTTTCAACGCGACTCCATACTTTCAGTTGAAAACTTGTTTTTGTATTCTTTAATTTCTGAATGCCCCCACCCCAGCAATAGCTGTTGCATTATAGTATCAGGATTAACTGATCCTTGCACCATTGAAAGAGATCAAATCAGGTTGAAATTATGACTTAAATATAATGAGGGTAAATGGATGCCATCGGGCCCTACATGGAGTTGAAGTTTCTAAGAGATGACTTTACGCTACAAACCTGGTACGACGTTCACAGCCAATTTGCCAGAAATTTAAAAATTGAGGAGTACGGTTACAGTAAGGAAGGCGGGTTTTCTCTGGGCTCTAAGTCAGTAGGAGATAAAAAGATTTTGCAAGAGCTTCGTCGATGATTCAGACAATTTTCATTTCGTCATAACAATAACAGCGAAACAAAAAAAAGTAATAGTGTGAGGCTAATCAAACTTTACTAATAAAAGTGGACTAGTTGTTTGATATACAATAATATCAGTTTCTGGAAGTCTAAGAAATTTTAGTTTAAAATTATAAAACAGAGAACTTTGGAATATATTTTGTTTTCAGTAGAGTTCAGGTGACACTTGGGCATTTTGAGGTCAAGGGGGTTGAATGCCCTACCTCTGTTCACCGCAATCTTATTTTCGTTATAATTTTCATTTTATCATTCACTTTAATATTTTTTTGTTTGCAGATCCATTTATTCATCAATAGCAGTATCTTTCATCTTTATGTTTGATATGATTATTCATTTTGATTTCGATCCCTTTTAGTTTCATTTTAATTGGTAATAATTTCTATTTGTTTTAAGTTTGAATTACTATTTGCTTCGACTTCTGCTCATGGGCATCCATAAGGGAGGGGGGGGGCCCCCCCCCCCTGACTGAATGACGGTGTCATATATTTGTACTAATTTAAAAAAAACTTTCCACAAAATAAGTTTTCAAAGAAAAGTAAATAGCTCTATTAAGCCAAAAATGGGCAGAAATGAAGTCAAATAATCTTCCAAGCGTAAAACAACCACAAATCACTATAAAAGAATTAAATTAAACTCAAAACGAACAGAAATTATAATATAGCCGATTCAAACTCAAAACGAGCAAAAATTAACATTACTAGGGTGACAACCCACATGCCTTCTCAAGACCTGAACGTAACTTAAGCTTTACTGAAAAAAAGGCATGGATTGTCAGTTTAATATACCTATACTGATATCTATTCCTTAAAGTAGAAAATGGGTAAAAAAAAAAAGTGAGTAAAAAGTTTTTTAATTATTTAAGTAAAAAAATGAAAACATTTAATCTTATTTTGTTTTCAGTAAAGCGCAAACTTTGTTCTGGACTTGAGCAGGCATGGGGGTTATCAGCCCTAGTAATGTTAATTTTTGCTCGTTTTGAACTTGACTCGGCTATTTATTCTAATTTCTGTTCATTTTGAGTTTCATTTACTTATAGATAGTGATTTGTGGTAGTTCTACGCTTGGATAATTACTTGACTTCATTTATGCCCATTTTTGACTTAATGCAGCTGTTTACTTTTCTTTGAAAAGCTCGTTTTGTGGAAACGGCTTTTTAGATGAATTTATGTTCGTTTTTTTTATTGATTAAGTCATTTTCACGAAAAAGAAAATAATATTTGATATCTTTTTGTTTTTTTTTTCTATAAGAATCCCTAGTTTGGCATAATTGTGGAGGCTTGATTTGCTCATATCCCTAAAGACATCGTTGCTGGACCGTTCTACTATGCTGAACAAAATAGTTGTCTCAAAATTTTGACTAGATGTGTTTGGGAAATAAATCGGCTTGAGAGACGGGCTGATTACCCTCCAATCTCTTTTTACTCTTAGAAATGACCCTAGAACTTTTATTTTGAATCGAATTAGCTTCTTTAAATGTTGCAATGATATTTCTAGCTATTATAGAGTGGTACTGCCTATGATATTGCTTATATGCCTTTTTGAAAACCTGCATGTATACAGTTTTTTCGTTTAATTGGAACGCCCCCTAAACACTTCCTAGAAGTTTCACCTTAATACTCTAAGCGTCATTAGTTACAGTAACTGTAGTTGTAGTACTAAAAGTATACACTTTATGCCTTCTGGGTAGTTCAAAATCCCCCACAACTTACTCTTAAAGATCTAACTTCATAGTTTGTTTTGATTTAGTTCAACGTCCGTCTAAATATTTCTTATATTTAATTACTGCAGATATTGTTATATTCTCTTTGGACTATTGGCTACAAAATAGCTGTCTCACAATTTCTGTCGAATGTGTTAGGGGAAAAGAAGATATTAGGGAGAGGGATATCAGGGAGAGGATATCAGGGTGCTATTTTCTCTTCATCACGCTTAACTCTTAAAATGGAACTAGAACTATGCATTTCCAATCAAATGAGCCTCCTCTAAAGTTCACAAGACCACCTCTTCATAAAAACCTTAAATCCCCTCAGGATATAACTTAAATCCCTTATCCCCGTACTTTTGGGGGTTGTGTCAACCCCAAGGGCCGTGTTATCAGATCTTTGGACTATTTTTGAACAAATGGCTATCTTAAAATTTCTATCGGATGCATTGGGGGAAAATATGACGTGGGGGGGTATAGCTGCCCTCCGATGAATTTAACTCTTAAAAATGGCTCTCCAACTTCTGATTTCCAATTCAATGAGCTCCCTCCGAAGTTTGCACGACCATCTTTTCCATAAAAGCTTAAATGCCCTCGGGACATACCTTACAAACCTTGCTCTGAGGACTGTGAGAGGTTCTCATCCTCAAAGACATAATTTCTAAACGTTTAAACTTCGTCAAACAAAATAACTATCTCAAATTTTGACTGGAATTGTTTGCAGAAATGATGGGCGTGGGGGGGGTGGTGGTTGCCTTTCAATTACTTTTGACTATTAAAGAAGGCACCAACCAACTTTCAATTACCAACCGACTGAGTCCTTCTCGAAGTTTCTACGACAACAAATGGTCATCTTAAAATTTCTATCAGATGCGTTTCGGGAAAATACGACGTATATGTGTGTATGGGAGAAGGCTACTTGCCTTCTGATCCCTTTGACTGTTAAAAAGAGCACTATAACTTCTGATTACCAATCCAATGAGCCCTCTTTAAAGTTTATATGACCACCATTTCTATAAAAACCTTATATGCCCCCTGGACGTAACTTATAACCCTTGACCTAAGGGCTATATGGGGGGAGGGGGATTTATCCTTAAAAAACAATTTCTGGACATTTCAACTACACTGAACAAAATGGCTATCTCAAAAATGGTGATTGAATGTGTTTGGGGAAATGATCGGTGCACGGGGGTTGCTGGATGACCTCCAATCACTTTTTACTGTTAAAAAGGCCAGTAGAACTGATTATCAATCGAATGAGTTCCATCTTAGGTTTATACGACCACCCTCTCTATAAAAACTTTATATCCCCACAGGGCATAACGTACAACCCTTGCGCTGAGGGTTGTGGGGGGGTCATTCTCAACGTCATAATTTCCGGACCTTTGAACTACACTGAACAAATGGCTATCTCAAAATTTTGATTGGATGTGTTTGGGGAAGTGATTGACGTGAGGGAGGGGGAACTGGTTGCCCTCTATGAGCTCTTTTGAAGTTCCTATGAGACTTCTTTCTATAAGAAGTGCCTTGGTCTAAAAAAAAACAATATATTTTGCCCTCATCGTTCTTTACTTAAGCAGTGCTATCGCGCTGCCTATGATATTTGGTCTTGAGATTTCAGTTATACAGCACTGGAAGTGCCGATTAGACCAGGTAACCCCCCCCCCACCTATAATTCAGCCTATGGGCGCCAATGCTTCTGCTAGTGTTAGGCTTTAATATGACTTTATTTTTCTTTGGCAACTTCCTTTTTGGAAAACATTTTTTTTTTAAATTAGTTTATAGTTCGCATTCGTATGACGTAGCTATTGTATTTGTTAATATTAGGGGTATTTTAAAGTAGATTTCAGTTTTTCTACTTAAGAATTAAGTTGTTGTAGGCTACTATAACTGAAATTTTGGACAAAATTTGAACATTCAAATTTTTTGAACAGCCAGAGTTTTTTTTTTACAATAAATATTTTAAAAACACTTGCTATAGAATTTTAGGTGAATGGGCAAATGGATTGTTATTAATGGGGATAACATGGCCCCTTACAACTCTTGGAGAGAGGTCTTTAAGTCATGAAGTTTGTCCATTGTTTACGTATAGTATTTGCCATTGAGAAGTATAGACACACTTTTCAAGGGGGGGGGGGCGGGTGAATTTTCTCCTGTGGGGATTTCCTACAGGGAGAATTTTCTGTGGGGAGGGAAGTTTCTGGGAGCTGAACTTTCCAGGAGAAATTTTACACTGGGAGAATTTGCTAGAACTCCTATATAAAAGTATTTTTATTTGTCTTACCATTAGAAAGGGGGGTGCTACTCCGAACATGACCACGTGGTTTATGGTTTTCTCACTGAGAATAAAAAAACAGAATTTTTCTCACTTGAAAAAACAGGAATTTTCTCACTTTTATGGATGTTTCTTGGACGGTTATGAGTGTTGGTCAATTTATTTGATGTTTTTCATGGATGTCAACATCAATTTATGTCTGTTTTATGGTTTTTGTCAGTGAGAATGGAAAAACAGTATTTTTCTCACTTCGAAGGATGTTTTCTGGATTATTGAGTCTAACGAGGACCGGAGTCAATGACCTCTTCTTTCAAGATCAATTGATTGTTGTTGTTGTTGTTGTAAGTGCATGCTCGAGGCGAATGTTATGATCCAGAAATAGGAAACAACCTTTGTTGTTGTTGTTGTTTTGGGCAAGTGCATGCTAGAGGCGAATGTTATGAGTTTCCAGGAATAGGAAACAGTTAGATCACGTGTTTCTAACAGATGATGTCATGATTGATTGATTGTCACAAAAGGGGAATTAATTTGTTGTTTCTAAGGGGAATTATTGATTCACGAAAGGGGAATTAATTTATTGTTTCCAAGGAGAATTGTCTCCTGGACGAAGTTTATTAATATCTTTGGAGTTCGACCTGAATTGTTTCCGAGGCAAAGTTTATAAATAACTGACAGGTGATGGCAAGGTTAATTGTAACTCCGGCGGATGTTTTGATCTTAGAGTTTAACGCGGGAAAAGGTTTCTTAGTAATTTCAAATGTGACAGCGCAGGAATGCCAAAAACAAAGGGAACACGATGAAATTACGTTTAGAGATTATTTGGGCGAAACCGTTTTAGACATTTTAGGGATTTATTTCGGCGAAACAGTTAGAGACATTTTAAAATATGATTTTAGAAGATGTTTTTAGAAGAGGTTTTGAGTATGGTCGTTATAATACACAAGTTCTATTTAAACAGTGTCGTGAGGTCCCATACCCCAACCCCAAAGGGCCCCGATCCCCCTACCCCGACCCAAAGGGCTCCGATCCCCCTACCCCAACCCCGAAGGAAGCTCCCGGTCCCCAAAGGGCCCCCGGGCTCCCAAAGGGCCACCCGGCCCCCCGGGCCCCCGGCGCCCCAAAGGCCCCTGAGCCCTCATTTTTTAATACTTTTTTAAGGCTTTATTATATCATTTCAGAACAAGTTCCTTTCTTAATGTCCATCCTAAACCCATTTTTCAACTTGAAGTACTTATCTTTTTCACCCACAACTATACTTTACAGCTTTTTGCATACCTCAACACCAAGAAATACTTTTCAAAGACCATTTCAGAGCAAGTTACTTTCTTAATGTCCCTCCTAAACCCATTTTCCAACTTGAAGTACTTATCTTTTTCACCTACAACTATACTTTACAGCTTTTTGGATACCTCAACACCAAGAAATACTTTTCAATGACCATTTCAGAGCAAGTTACTTTCTTAATGTCCCTCCTAAACCCATTTTCCAACTTGAAGTACTTATCTTTTTCACCCACAACTATACTTTACAGCTTTTTGGATACCTCAACACCAAGAAATACTTTTCAAAGACCATTTCAGAGCAAGTTACTTTCTTAATGTCCCTCCTAAACCCATTTTCCAACTTGAAGTACTTATCTTTTTCACCCACAACTATACTTTACAGCTTTTTGGTTACCTCAACACCAAGAAATACTTTTCAAAGACCATTTCAGAGCAAGTTACTTTCTTAATGTCCATCCTAAACCCATTTTCCAACTTGAAGTACTTATCTTTTTCACCCACTACTATACTTTACAGCTTTTTGGATACCTCAACACCAAGAAATACTTTTCAAAGACCATTTCAGAGCAAGTTACTTTCTTAATGTCCCTCCTAAACCCATTTTCCAACATGAAGTACTTATCTTTTTCATTCACAACTATACTTTACAGCTTTTTGGATACCTCAACACCAAGAAATACTTTTCAAAGACCATTTCAGAGCAAGTTACTTTCTTAATGTCCCTTCTAAACCTATTTTACAAGTTGAAGTACTTATCTTTTTCACCCACAACTATACTTTACAGCTTTTTGGATACCTCAACACCAAGAAATACTTTTCAAAGACCATTTCAGAGCAAGTTACTTTCTTAATGTCCCTCCTAAACCCATTTTCCAACTTGAAGTACTTATGTTTTTCACCCACAACTATACTTTACAGCTTTTTGGTTACCTCAACACCAAGAAATACTTTTCAAAGACCATTTCAGAGCAAGTTACTTTCTTAATGTCCCTCCTAAACCCATTTTCCAACTTGAAGTACTTATCTTTTTCACCCACAACTATACTTTACAGCTTTTTGGATACCTCAACACCAAGAAATACCTTTCAAAGACCATTTCAGAGCAAGTTACTTTCTTAATGTCCCTCCTAAACCCATTTTCCAACATGAAGTACTTATCTTTTTTCATTCACAACTATACTTTACAGGTTTTTGGATACCTCAACACCAAGAAATACTTTTCAAAGACCATTTCAGAGCAAGTTACTTTCTTAATATCCCTCCTAAACCCTTTTTTCAATTTGAAGTACTTATCTTTTTCACCCACAACTATACTTTACAGCTTTTTGGATACCTCAACACCAAGAAATACTTTTCAAAGACCATTTCAGAGCAAGTTACTTTCTTAATGTCCCTCCTAAACCCGTTTTCCAACTTGAAGTACTTATCTTTTTCACCCACAACTATACTTTACAGCTTTTTGGATACCTCAACACCAAGAAATACTTTTCAAAGACCATTTCAGAGCAAGTTACTTTCTTAATGTCCTTCTAAACCCATTTTCCAACTTGAAGTACTTATCTTTTTCACTCACAACTATACTTTACAGCTTTTGATACCTCAACACCAAGAAATACTTTTCAAAGACCATTTCAGAGCAAGTTACTTTCTTAATATCCCTCCTAAACCCATTTTCCAACTTGAAATACTTATATTTTTCACCCACAACTATACTTTACAGCTTTTTGGTTACCTCAACACCAAGAAATACTTTTCAAAGACCATTTCAGAGCAAGTTACTTTCTTAATGTCCCTCCTAAACCCATTTTCCAACTTGAAGTACTTATCTTTTTCATCCACAACTATACTTTACAGCTTTTTGGATACCTCAACACCAAGAAATACTTTTCAAAGACCATTTCAGAGCAAGTTACTTTCTTAATGTCCCTTCTAAACCCATTTTCCAACTTGAAGTACTTATCTTTTTCACCCACAACTATACTTTACAGCTTTTTGGTTACCTCAACACCAAGAAATACTTTTCAAAGACCATTTCAGGGCAAGTTACTTTCTTAATGTCCCTCCTAAGCCCATTTTACAAGTTGAAGTACTTATCTTTTTCACCAACAACTATACTTTACAGCTTTTTGGATATCTCAACACCAAGAAATACTTTTCAAAGACCATTTCAGAGCAAGTTACTTTCTTAATTTCCCTCCTAAACCCATTTTCCAACTTGAAGTACTTATCTTTTTTACGCACAACTGTACTTTACAGCTTTTTGGTTACCTCAACACCAAGAAATACTTTTCCCGGAAGAAGAAAAGGGCCAAGACATAAAAAATTTAAAGTTCACTTCTAAATTTTTCCGTAGAAGATAGGAAAAGTTATACCATGATTGTGATTATTTTCTATGAAGATAAAAAGTTTCACTTTAATTCTAAATTTTCTTAAATTCAGTTCCAACCTTTCTCAAAGAGATGAAAAAATTTAAAGTTCTGTTCCAAATATTTCCCTGGAAGAAGAAAAGTTCAACTTCGATTCTGAATTTTCTCAATGAAAATGAAATAAGTTATTGATCAATTCTATTTTCTCAAAATATTATAAAATTTTCCACTTCAATTCAGATTTTTCTCAAAGAGATGAAAAAATTTAAATATTGTTCCAAACTTTTCTTAGAAGATAGAAAAGTTCAAGTTCTAATCTGAATTTTACCAAAGAACATAATTCAATTCTAATTTCTCCAGAGAAAATAAAAAGCTTCCACTTCAGTTTTAAGTTCACCAAGACATAAAAAATTTAAAGTTCAGTTCTAAATTTTTACATAGAAGATAGGAAAAGTTATACTATGATTATGATTATTTTCCATGAAGATAAAAAGTTTCACTTTAATTCTAAATTTTCTTAAATTCAGTTCCGACTTTTCACATTGAGATGAAAAAATTTAAAGTTCTGTTCCAAATTTTTCTTAGAAGATAGAAAAGTTCAAGTTCTCTTCTGAATTTTACCAAAGAACACAATTCAATTCTAATTTCTCCAGAGAAAATAAAAAGTTTGCACTTCAGCTTTAAGTTCACCAAGACATAAAAAATTTAAAGTTCAGTTCTAAATTTTTCCGTAGAAGATAGGAAAAGTTATACCATGATTGTGATTATTTTCTATGAAGATAAAAAGTTTCACTTTAATTCTAAATTTTCTTGAATTCAATTCTGGCTTTTCTCAAAGAGATGAAAAAATTTAAAGTTCTGTTCCAAATATTTTCCCGGAAGAAGAAAAGTTCAACTTCGATTCTGAATTTTCTTAATGAAAATGAAATAAGTTATTGATCATTTCTATTTTTCCAAATAATATAAAAAAGTTTCCACTTTAGTTCAGATTTTTCTCAAAGAGATGAAAAAATTAGAAATACTGTTCCAAATTTTTCGTAGAGGATAGAAAAGTTCAAGTTCTCTTCTGAATTTTACAAAAGAACACAATTCAATTCTAATTTCACCAGAGAAAATAAAAAGCTTCCACTTCAGTTTTAAGTTCACCAAGACATAAAAAATTTAAAGTTCAGTTCTAAATTTTTCCGTAGAAGATAGGAAAAGTTATACCATGATTGTGATTATTTTCTATGAAGATAAAAAGTTTCACCTTAATTCTAAATTTTCTTAAATTCAGTTCCGACCTTTCTCAAAGAGATGAAAAAATTTAAAGTTCTGTTCCAAATATTTTCCCGGAAGAAGAAAAGTTCAACTTCGATTCTGAATTTTCTTAAGGAAAATGAAATAAGTTATTGATGAATTCTATTTTCCCAAAATAATATATAAATTTTCCACTTCAGTTCAGATTTTTCTCAAAGAGATGAAAAATTTAAAATACTTCCAAATTTTTCATAGAAGATAGAAAAGTTCAAGTTTTCTTCTGAATTTTACCAACGAACACAATTCAATTCTAATTTCTCCAGAGAAAATAAAAAGCTTCCACTTCAGTTTTAAGTTCACCAAGACATAAAAAATTTAAAGTTCTGTTCTAAATTTTTCCGTAGAAGATAGGAAAAGTTATACTATGATTGTGATTATTTTCCATGAAGATAAAAAGTTTCACTTTAATTCAAATTTTCTTAAATTCAGTTCCGACTTTTCACATAGAGATGAAAAAAATTTAAAGTTCTGTTCCAAATTTTTCATAGAAGATTGGAAAAGTTATACTTTGATCGTGAATATTCAAGTTCTCTTCTGAATTTTACCAAAGAACACAATTCAATTCTAATTTTCCAGAGAAAATAAAAAGCTTCCACTTCAGTTTTAAGTTCACCATGACATAAAAAATTTAAAGTTCACTTCTAAATTTTTACATAGAAGATAGGAAAAGTTATACTATGATTTTGATTATTTCCTATGAAGATTAAAAGTTTCACTTCAATTTTTAATTTTTCTCAAAGAAGTGAAGAAAAGTTCAACTTCGATTCTGAATTTTCTCAATGAAAATGAAATAAGTTATTGATCATTTCTATTTTCCCAAAATAATATAAAAATTTTCCACTTCAGTTCAGATTTTTCTCAAACAGATGAAAAAATTTAAAATACTGTTCCAAATTTTCCATAGAAGACAGAAAAGTTCAAGTTCTCTTCTGAATTTTACCAAAGAACATAATTCAATTCTAATTTCTCCAGAGAAAATAAAAAGCTTCCACATCAGTTTTAAGTTCACCAAGACATAAAAAATTTAAAGTTCAGTTCTAAATTTTTCCATAGAAGATAGGAAAAGTTATACTATGATTGTGATTATTTTCCATGAAGATAAAAAGTTTCATTTTAATTCTAAATTTTCTTAAATTCAATTCCGACCTTTCTCAAAGAGATGAAAAAATTTAAAGTTCTGTTCCAAATATTTTCCCGGAAAAGAAAAGTTCAACTTCGATTCTGAATTTTCTCAATGAAAATGAAGTAAGTTATTGATCAATTCTATTTTCCTAAAATAATATAAAATTTTCCACTTCAATTCAGATTTTTCTCAAATAGATGACAAAATTTGAAATATTGTTCCAAATTTTTCATAGAAGATAGAAAAAGTTATACTTTGATTATGATTATTCTTCATGAAGATATGGAGCTCCACTTTAATTCTAAGTTTTCTCGAAGAAGTGCAAAATGTACAAGTTCTCTTCTAAATTTTCTTAGAGAGGAGAAAAAAAGTTAGCTCAATTCTGAAATTTACCAATGAAAACGAAAAAGCTTCCATTTCAGTTCATAATTTCTCAAAGACATAAAAATTTAAAGTTCAATTCTAAGTTTTTCCATAGAAGATAGGAACGGCTATACTATGATTGTGATTATTTACCATGAAGATAAAATGTTTCACTCTATTTCTAATTTTTCTTAAATTCAGTTCATTCATCTAACCACCAAAAACAATAGGTTAGGTTAGGTTAGGTATAAATAAATATTAATAAATAATTAGAAATATTTCTCCATGTTTAAGTTAGGCTAGGTTAGGTTAACTTATCATGAGCGCTCATGATAAGCTAACCTAACCTAACTTAAACATGGTAAAAAGATTAAATTAGGTCAGGTTAAGTTAGGTTAGGTTAGCCTACGTACGTGCGCGTACGTAGGCTAACCTAACCTAACTTAACCTGACCTAACTTAATCTAACCTAATTTAATCTTTTTTACCATGTTTAAGTTAGGTTAGGTTAGCTTATCATGAGCGCTCATGATAAGCTAACCTAACCTAACTTAAACATGGTAAAAAGATTAAATTAGGTCAGGTTAAGTTAGGTTAGGTTAGCCTACGTACGCGCGCGTACGTAGGCTAACCTAACCTAACCTAACTTAACCTGACCTAATTTAATCTTTTTACCATGTTTAAGTTAGGTTAGGTTACCTTATCTTGAGCGCTCATGATAAGTTAACCTAACCTAGCCTAACTTAAACATGGAGAAATGTTTCTAATTATTTATTAATATTTATTTATACCTAACCTAACCTATTGTTTTTGGTGCTTAGATGAATGAACTGAATTTAAGAAAAATTAGAAATAGAGTGAAACTTTTTATCTTCATGGTAAATAATCACAATCATAGTATAGCCATTCCTATCTTCTATGGAAAAATTTAGAATTGAACTTTAAATTTTTATGTCTTTGAGAAATTATGAACTGAAATGGAAGCTTTTTCATTTTCATTGGTAAATTTCAGAATTGAGCTAACTTTTTTTCTCCTCTCTAAGAAAATTCAGAAGAGAACTTGTACATTTTGCACTTCTTCGAGAAAACTTAGAATTAAAGTGGAGCTCCATATCTTCATGAAGAATAATCACAATCAAAGTATAACTTTTTCTATCTTCTATGAAAAATTTGGAACAATATTTTAAATTTTGTCATCTCTTTGAGAAAAATCTGAATTGAAGTGGAAAATTTTATATTATTTTAGGAAAATAGAATTGATCAATAACTTATTTCATTTTCATTGAGAAAATTCAGAATCGAAGTTGAACTTTTCTTTTCCGGGAAAATATTTGGAACAGAACTTTAAATTTTTTCATCTCTTTGAGAAAGGTCGGAATTGAATTTAAGAAAATTTAGAATTAAAATGAAACTTTTTATCTTCATGGAAAATAATCACAATCATAGTATAACTTTTCCTATCTTCTATGGAAAAATTTAGAACTGAACTTTAAATTTTTTATGTCTTGGTGAACTTAAAACTGATGTGGAAGCTTTTTATTTTCTCTGGAGAAATTAGAATTGAATTATGTTCTTTGGTAAAATTCAGAAGAGAACTTGAACTTTTCTATCTTCTATGGACAATTTGGAACAGTATTTTTAATTTTTTCATCTGTTTGAGAAAAATCTGAACTGAAGTGGAAAATTTTTATATTATTTTGGGAAAATAGAAATGATCAATAACTTATTTCATTTTCATTGAGAAAATTCAGAATCGAAGTTGAACTTTTCTTCACTTCTTTGAGAAAAATTAAAAATTGAAGTGAAACTTTTAATCTTCATAGGAAATAATCAAAATCATAGTATAACTTTTCCTATCTTCTATGTAAAAATTTAGAAGTGAACTTTAAATTTTTTATGTCATGGTGAACTTAAAACTGAAGTGGAAGCTTTTTATTTTCTCTGGAGAAATTAGAATTGAATTGTGTTCTTTGGTAAAATTCAGAAGAGAACTTGAATATTCACGATCAAAGTATAACTTTTCCAATCTTCTATGAAAAATTTGGAACAGAACTTAAATTTTTTGCATCTCTATGTGAAAAGTCGGAACTGAATTTAAGAAAATTTGAATTAAAGTGAAACTTTTTATCTTCATGGAAAATAATCACAATCATAGTATAACTTTTCCTATCTTCTACGGAAAAAATTAGAACAGAACTTTAAATTTTTATATCTTGGTGAACTTAAAACTGAAGTGGAAGCTTTTTATTATCTCTGGAGAAATTAGAATTGAATTGTGTTCATTGGTAAAATTCAGAAGAGAACTTGAACTTTTCTATCTTCTATGAAAAATTTGGAAGTATTTTAAATTTTTCATCTCTTTGAGAAAAATCTGAACTGAAGTGGAAAATTTTTATATTATTTTGGGAAAATAGAATTGATCAATAACTTATTTCATTTTCATTAAGAAAATTCAGAATCGAAGTTGAACTTTTCTTCTTCCGGGAAAATATTTGGAACAGAACTTTAAATTTTTTCATCTCTTTGAGAAAGGTCGGAACTGAATTTAAGAAAATTTAGAATTAAGGTGAAACTTTTTATCTTAATAGAAAATAATCACAATCATGGTATAACTTTTCCTATCTTCTACGGAAAAATTTAGAACTGAACTTTAAATTTTTTATGTCTTGGTGAACTTAAAACTGAACTGGAAGCTTTTTATTTTCTCTGGTGAAATTAGAATTGAATTGTGTTCTTTGGTAAAATTCAGAAGAGAACTTGAACTTTTCTATCTTCTACGAAAAATTTGGAACAGTATTTTAAATTTTTTCATCTCTTTGAGAAAAATCTGAACTGAAGTGGAAACTTTTTATATTATTTGGAAAAATAGAAATGATCAATAACTTATTTCATTTTCATTAAGAAAATTCAGAATCGAAGTTGAACTTCTCTTCTTCCAGGAAAATATTTGGAACAGAACTTTAAATTTTTTCTTCTCTTTGAGAAAAGCCGGAATTGAATTTAAGAAAATTTAGAATTAAAGTGAAACTTTTTATCTTCATAGAAAATAATCACAATCATGGTATAACTTTTCCTATCTTCTACGGAAAAATTTAGAACTGAACTTTAAATTTTTTATGTCTTGGTGAACTTAAAGCTGAAGTGGAAACTTTTTATTTATCTCTGGTGAAATTAGAATTGAATTGTGTTCTTTGGTAAAATTCAGAAGAGAACTTGAACTTTTCTATCTTCTAAGAAAAATTTGAAACAGAACTTTAAATTTTTTCATCTCTATGTGAAAAGTCGGAACTGAATTTAAGAAAATTTAGAATTAAAGTGAAACTTTTTATCTTGATGGAAAATAATCACAATCATAGTATAACTTTTCCTATCTTCTATGTAAAAATTTAGAACTGAACTTTAAATTTTTAATGTCTTGGTGAACTTAAAACTGAAGTGGAAGCTTTTTATTTTCTCTGGAGAAATTAGAATTTAATTATGTTCTTTGGTAAAATTCAGATTAGAACTTGAACTTTTCTATCTTCTAAGAAAAATTTGGAACAATATTTTAAATTTTTTCATCTCTTTGAGAAAAATCTGAATTGAAGTGGAAAATTTTTATAATATTTTGAGAAAATAGAATTGATCAATAACTTATTTCATTTTCATTGAGAAAATTCAGAATCGAAGTTGAACTTTTCTTCTTCCGGGAAATATTTGGAACAGAACTTTACATTTTTTCATCTCTTTGAGAAAGGTTGGAACTGAATTTAAGAAATTTAGAATTAAAGTGAAACTTTTTATCTTCATAGAAAATAATCACAATCATGGTATAACTTTTCCTATCTTCTACGGAAAAATTTAGAAGTGAACTTTAAATTTTTTATGTCTTGGGCCTTTTCTTCTTCCGGGAAAGTATTTCTTGGTGTTGAGGTAACCAAAAAGCTGTAAAGTATAGTTGTGGGTGAAAAAGATAAGTACTTCAAGTTGGAAAATGGGTTTAGGAGGGAAATTAAGAAAGTAACTTGCTCTGAAATGGTCTTTGAAAAGTATTTCTTGGTGTTGAGATATCCAAAAAGCTGTAAAGTATATTTGTGGGTGAAAAAGATGAGTACTTCAACTTGTAAAATGGGTTTAGGAGGGACATTAAGAAAGTAACTTGCTCTGAAATGGTCTTTGAAAAGTATTTCTTGGTGTTGAGGTAACCAAAAAGCTGTAAAGTATAGTTGTGGGTGAAAAAGATAAGTACTTCAAGTTGGAAAATGGGTTTAGAAGGGACATTAAGAAAGTAACTTGCTCTGAAATGGTCTTTGAAAAGTATTTCTTGGTGTTGAGGTATCCAAAAAGCTGTAAAGTATAGTTGTGGGTGAAAAAGATAAGTACTTCAAGTTGGAAAATGGGTTTAGGAGGGACATTAAGAAAGTAACTTGCTCTGAAATGGTCTTTGAAAAGTATTTCTTGGTGTTGAGGTATCCAAAACGCTGTAAAGTATAGTTGTGGGTGAAAAAGATAAGTACTTCAAGTTGGAAAATGGGTTTAGGAGGGACATTAAGAAAGTAACTTGCTCTGAAATGTCTTTGAAAAGTATTTCTTGGTGTTGAGGTATCCAAAAAGCTGTAAAGTATAGTTGTGGGTGAAAAAGATAAGTACTTCAAGTTGGAAATTGGGTTTAGGAGGGACATTAAGAAAGGAACTTGCTCTGAAATGGTCTTTGAAAAGTATTTCTTGGTGTTGAGGTATCCAAAAAGCTGTAAAGTATAGTTGTGGGTGAAAAAGATAAGTACTTCAAGTTGGAAAATGGGTTTAGGAGTGACATTAAGAAAGTAACTTGCTCTGAAATGGTCTTTGAAAAGTATTTCTTGGTGTTGAGGTAACCAAAAAGCTGTAAAGTATAGTTGTGGGTGAAAAAGATAAGTACTTCAAGTTGGAAAATGGGTTTAGGAGGGACATTAAGAAAGTAACTTGCTCTGAAATGGTCTTTGAAAAGTATTTCTTGGTGTTGAGGTATCCAAAAAGCTGTAAAGTATAGTTGTGGGTGAAAAAGATAAGTACTTCAAGTTGGAAAATGGGTTTAGGAGGGACATTAAGAAAGTAACTTGCTCTGAAATGGTCATTGAAAAGTATTTCTTGGTGTTGAGGTATCCAAAAAGCAGTAAAGTATAGTTGTGGATGAAAAAGATAAGTACTTCAAGTTGAAAAAGGGTTTAGGAGGGACATTAAGAAAGTAACTTGCTCTGAAATGGTCTTTGAAAAGTATTTCTTGGTGTTGAGGTAACCAAAAAGCTGTAAAGTATAGTTGTAGGTGAAAAAGATAAGTACTTCAAGTTGGAAAATGGGTTTAGGAGGGACATTAAGAAAGTAACTTGCTCTGAAATGGTCTTTGAAAAGTATTTCTTGGTGTTTAGGTATCCAAAAAGCTGTAAAGTATAGTTGTGGGTGAAAAAGATAAGTACTTCAAGTTGAAAATGGGTTTAGGATGGACATTAAGAAAGGAACTTGTTCTGAAATGACATAATAAAGCCTTAAAAAAGTATTAAAAAATGAGGGCTCAGGGGCCTTTGGGGTGCCGGGGGCCCTTTGGAGGTCTAGGGGGGCCGGGTAGCCCTTTGGGAGCCCGGGGGCCCTTTGGGGACTGGGGGCTTCCTTCGGGGTTGGGGTAGGGGGATCGGAGCCCTTTGGGTCGGGGTAGGGGGATCGGGGCCCTTTGGGGTTGGGGTATGGGACCTCACGACACTGTTTAAATAGAACTTGTGTATTATAACGACCATACTCAAAACCTCTTCTAAAAACATCTTCTAAAATCATATTTTAAAATGTCTCTAACTGTTTCGCCGAAATAATTCCCTAAAATGTCTAAAACGGTTTCGCCCAAATAATCTCTAAACGTAATTTCATCGTGTTCCCTTTGTTTTTGGCATTCCTGCGCTGTCACATTTGAAATTACTAAGAAACCTTTTCCCGCGTTAAACTCTAAGATCAAAACATTCGCCGGAGTTACAATTAACCTTGCTATCACCTGTCAGTTATTTATAAACTTTTCCCCGGAAACAATTCTGGTCGAACTCCAAAGATATTAATAAACTTCGTCCAGGAGACAATTCTCCTTGGAAACAATAAATTAATTCCCCTTTCGTGAATCAATAATTCCCCTTAGAAACAACAAATTAATTCCCCTTTCGTGACAATCAATCAATCATGACATCATCTGTTAGAAACACGTGATCTAACTGTTTCCTATTCCTGGAAACTCATAACATTCGCCTCTAGCATGCACTTGCCCAAAACAACAACAAAAACAAATACTGTTTCCTATTTCTGGATCATAACATTCGCCTCGAGCATGCACTTACAACAACAACAACAACAATCAATTGATCTTGAAAGAAGAGGTCATTGACTCCGGTCCCCGTTAGACTCAATAATCCAGAAAACATCCATCAAAGTGAGAAAAATACTGTTTTTCCATTCTCACTGACAAAAACCATAAAACAGACATAAATTGATGTTGAAATCCATGAAAAACATCAAATAAATTGACCAACACTCATAACCGTCCAAGAAACATCCATAAAAGTGAGAAAATTCCTGTTTTTTCAAGTGAGAAAAATTATGTTTTTTTATTCTCAGTGAGAAAACCATAAACCACGTGGTCATGTTTGGAGTAGCACCCCCCTTTCTACTCTTACCGACTCAATTTTAGATGTGAAGATTTTAGATGTGGACTCAATTTTAGACTCAATTTTAGATGTGGTGACTCGTACAAGGGAAGTTTTGGTACCTATGAATTATGTGAGCCCACCGCTATATATTGTGCAAGGAACTACTAATGGATACCGGTCAAGCGGGTATTTGCAATAGAGAAATGGAATACAAGGCGTGGTTTTCATTGCGTTTACAATGTTTAAACTGTTGTTTTTTGGGGTTTGGGGGGGTGTACCTAGGTTAGGTTACGTATTTAATATACGCTATGCTTTACCCCCCCCCCCCAACCCTAATGTGCAAATATATAGCCCAAATTTGTTCCTAAACTAATATAAATTTATCCTATCTTATTTCATTAACATTAACCAAACTTGAATTATTTCGTGGGCCCTCACAATGCATAAGTACCGAAGTATTTACTGGGTTGGAATTGTATAGTGTCTTTCTTTGGATGGGGGGGGGGATTTTTCTTGGGATATACTTTCCAGGTGAAACTTTCTGTGGGAGCAACTTTCAACTAGGGGGTGGGTGAGTGGGAGGGGGGGGGGGCTTTTTGATGAAAAACTTCCACGGAGGAAGTACCAAAGCGTAAAACTACTACAAATCCCTGAGTTATGGCCTTTGCAAAACAAAAGTGATCCGTTTATCTGGCCTCCCCCAGGCCATTCAGCGTGTCCCCAGGTGGCGATAGGGGAACGCTCTGCAGATATGTTGGGTACCTCCATAGGAGGCACGGACCAAGGAGGGACCATGTCCCTGGGGGTCCATAATAGAATCTGGGGCACCCTTGCCCGGGGTCATAAATACAGGCGGAGGAGGAAGAAGGCCCCTCAAATGTACACTCAAAAGGGCCCACTGGTTTGTCCACAAGTTCCATGAGTTGCAAACCTTCTCCCAGCAATGGGTTAAATTGCATGGTGATGCAGAACACCATCGCGGGAGGATCCTCTATAGGAGGACAACTGTGGCAGGGCGTAAGATCCAGATCTATGGACAACGGCCTCTGCAAAGGGCTGCCTCGACCTTTTCGGGGTACCTGCAAGACTGGGGACCTTGCGGTCAACTCTATTCCTGCGGTCAACTCTATTCCCACTTGAGGAGTGGCGCCCCTCGAGGAAATTATAGCCTAGTAAACGACACAGCATTCGCACGGGATTCTGACTAATGGACAATTCTTCTGGGATTGGTATGTTTTGATGGGCGTCTTTGGGCTGAAAAACCTCTTCCTAGCTAATTTATCTACTACGGGTTGCCTTCCCCGTAGTAGCATAATATTTGTAGGCATGAATATATAATGAGTCGGAGGTAATAGGCTTGAGATTGTCTGTGCAGGATTTTGACTCTTGTTGATAGAAGAGCATCGCCAAGTGCTGAAAACCATGTTGTGACCAAGATGGGCCCAGGATTGCACAAAGCCTCCATTCATGGAGGTCCCAGGGACTTCTTGCTGTCCGGTTCTAAGCCGGCTTAAGCACTTCGGTGTAGACTTGAGAAGATATGTGATCCCCGTCCTGCACTGGTATCCGGGATCATTGCTTTTCCTGAGGCGAAAAAAATTTCAATGATTTAAAGAACATGAAAATTGGAAGTTGGAATGTTACGACATTAAAAAATGACTATCGTATCGACATTTTGAATGACGAATTCAGACGATTCGAACTTGATTTATTAGGAGTTTCAGAAACTCATATCCCAGGGGTAGGAAGTATGAAATTAGGTGATATAGAATTTGTTTACTCAGGCAGGAAGGATGGAGCACATAGACAGGGAGTAGGGCTCATGATGAATAAGGAAGCTGCTAAGTCTTGTTTAGGCTGGGAAGGTATTAATAATAGAATACTAATTGCTCATTTTATGACTAGAAAGTTCAGGGTATCAGTTATAGTAGTATACGCCCCTGTAGAACCGACTGATGGAGATACTAGTGACTCAGATGAATTTTACTTATAGTTACAGGAGCAAATAGACAAGGTCCCAGGTAGAAATCTGATGTTATTACTGGGAGATTTTAACGCCCAGGTTTGTAGAAATAAGGATAGATGGTATCCCAGCTTAGGTAAATTTGGTGTAGGAAAAGAAAACAGTAATGGATACAGACTTTTGCAATTTTGTAGGTATAACAATCTAGTTATAACCAATACGGTGTTTGGTCATAAAATGGCTCATAAGCTAACATGGTATTCACGTGATGGTAAGACAGCAAACCTTATTGATTATGTTATAGTAAATCGAAGACTGGTAGGATCAATACAAGATACTAGGGTATATAGGAGTGCTGTTATTGATGTTAAAAGTAAAGATCACCATCTAGTAGTGTCAAGGGTTAATTTAAAGCTGAAATATCGGAAGGGTAATTACCTCCCGGGAAGTTATGATGTTAGTAGACTCCAGGATGAGAATTTGAGAGAAACTTTCCAGGAACAGTTGAATACTAAACTTGAGAGTTTAAAATTTGGTAATGTGGAAGATGGTTGGAATAATTTTAGAAAAATAATTTGTGAAGTTGCTGAAGGTGTATTAGGGAAGAAAGCTAGAACTGCAGCTAAGAATATTAGTGAAAAAGCTATATGTTTAATAGAAAGGAGAAAGGACTTGTACAAGAATTATCTGAGTGATAGATCGCATGAAAACAAAAGAAATGTAAAGAAAGTGGAGAAAGCATTGAAATGTGAACTAAGGAGGTGTGAAGTGGAGGCCATGGATAAAATTGCCGAGGATTTAGAAGATGCAGCTAGACGGCATAATAGTAAAATATTGTACTGGCACGTTAACAAATTGAGAGGTAGTAGTCAATCCGGACTTGTCCCAGTTAAAGATAGGAATGGGGTGGCAATTAGCGATAAGGAAAAAGCTAAAGCGAGATGGGCCGAACATTTTGAGAACTTGCTTAACCGAGATAGAGTTGCAGGAAAAAATATAGAGGAAAATGAAAAAGTTTGTGATACCTTGGATGTGAAGGAAGATTTGTTTTGTGAGGAGGAATTAGCAACAGTACTAAAAGGATTAAAGAATAATAAGGCTCCAGGTGCTGATAGGGTAGGTAGTAAATGAGTTTCTTAAATATGGTGGCTCTGAGGTTAGAAATAAGTTATTGAAGATTATGAATATGATTTTTGAAGAAGGGGAAGTACCTAACGATTTTAGGAAAACCTTAATTAAGCCACTTTATAAGAAAGGTGATAAAAGTGAGTGTGGTAATTATCGAGGCATTAGTCTGGTCTCTGTAGGTAGCAAATTGCTTAGTAATATGATACTTTTTAGACTGAGAGATGCTGTAGACAAAGTTTTAAGAGAAGAGCAGTGCGGTTTTAGAAAAGGTAGAGGATGTGTTGACCAAATTTTCACTCTTAGGTTAATAATTGAGAAGTGCCTAAGTTTTCAAAAACCTTTGGTCCTCAGTTTTATAGATTATGAGCAAGCGTTCGATTCTGTTGATAGAGGAGCTTTAGTAAAGGTTTTATCCTTGTATGGTATACCAGACAAATACATTAAAGTGATTAGTGCTATGTACGAGAATAACACTGCTGCGGTTAAGGTAGGAAATGAGGTTAGCAGCTGGTTTTGTATTAAATCAGGAGTTAAGCAGGGTTGTGTTCTATCCCCCTTTATATGGATTATTTTGATGGACTTTGTTTTAAGGAGCACAGGAAAGGCAATGGGAGACCACGGAATCAAATGGGGAGGAAAAAGTCTCCTAGACTTGGATTATGCTGATGATTTAAGCATCCTAGATGAAAGTGTGAGCAAAATGAATGAAGTTTTAGAGGTTTTGCGAGTTCAGGGTGCTTGTATTGGTTTGAAAATTAATGTTAGGAAGACTAAGTCACTAAGGCTAGGAATAAGTGAAGATGAAAAGGTGACGTTGGGTAATGAAAAGATTGATCAGGTGGGCAGCTTCACTTACCTTGGTAGTATTATTAGTAAAGATGGTGGGAGCAGTGAAGATGTTAAAAATAGAATAGCCAAGGCTCAGGGTGTTTTTTCACAGTTAAAAAAAAGTCTGGAAGAATAGGAAGATAAGTCTGCAAACCAAGATTAGAATCTTAGAAGCTACAGTGATGACAGTGGTCAAATATGGCTCTGAAGCATGGACGCTCCGAAAAGCGGATGAAGATTTGCTAGATGTTTTCCAGAGAAATTGCTTAAGGATTGTTCTGGGTACCCGGCTGACTGACCGTATTTCAAACAATAGGCTATACAAAAAATGTGGTTCAATACCGCTTTCTAGGTCTATAATGAAAGAAAGGTTGAGGTGGTTAGGGCATGTTGTGCGGATGAAAGATGACAGATTGCCAAAGATTGTTCTTTTCGGCCAACCATCTAGGGCTAAACGGAAAGCAGGTCGTCCCCGTCTGGGGTGGGAGGACGTCATAAAGAAAGATTTAAAGGAAATGGGAACTTCGTGGGCGGGTGTAAAAAGGGGGGCTTTGAATAGATTGGGGTGGAGGAGGAGCGTGCGTAGCTGTGTTGGCCTCAGGTGGCTTGGTGCTGCGATGAGTTGTTAGTAGTAGTAGTAGTAATCCCTTATAAAAATACCAATAAATAAGTTAACCCAAAACGAACAGAAATTACAATAGATAACCGAGCCAAACTCGGTTATTTAGAACATAATTTGCACTTAACTGAAAAAAATGCATTTAAATGTTCTCACTTTTTTGACTTATAATAAATAAGGAAGTATTAAGACTTTAAGGAATAACTATAAGAATATGTATATTAAACTGACAATCCACTTTTTTTTTAATAAATTGCAAATTATGTTCTAGTTTTGAGAAGACATGGGCAAGGCCATACCCAAGACTTTTTTTCGGAGGGGATTTTACTCAAAGATTTTTTTGGGGGTTTGGGGGGGGGGTACACCAAAAAAAAACTAAAAAAACGCATACAAAATTTGCTGATAACCATTTTTGTCATGTTTTTACGAGTCAAACAAACATTTGAGCGAGGGGTCAAACCCCCACCCCCCTCTGGGTACGGCCTTGGAAATGGGGGTTGATAGCCCAATCTTTTAAATTGTTGCACGTTTTGAGTTTGACTTTGTTATCTATTGCAATTTCTGTTCGTTTTGGGTTTCAATTATTTATGGATTGTGATTTGTGGCAGTTTTACACTTGGAAGGTAAGAAAAACTAACTCGTAGAATTTTACAACGCTTTCGTCCTTAAACTTAAACATAATATAACAAAATTAAACTTAAACATAATAAAAACTTAAACAATAAGAATGTGTTGGCTCCCAAAGCCATCTATGCTTTCAAAGGAAAACTAAACCTTCTTAAACTTTTGGTGCCATATATTTTTAGCTGAGTTTTAATGATTTTTCGCCTACATTTTTTCTTCTTCTTTTTTGAATTTGGTGCCCGCTACTACCAAAAGTCGCAGAAGTTCATATGGAAGTCCTTTCAATAAAAATGGATTTGCGATTTTTTTTTTTTTTTTACAGTTTTTAAGATACTTATGGTGTGTAAATTACACTATTACACTTTCCTTAGATCTTCTTAACGAAACTAAAAAAAAAAACACACAACTCAAATAAAATTCTCAAATTGGGAAAACCCTATTTTCCGCGGGGGGGGGGTAAACGCTTAGAATCCAACTGTTATTCATATCAATTTTAATTCTTCCTGTAGACATCCTTTAATATACACGTTCCTTAGTTTACCGTTTTATTAAAGGAATTTTTTCGTGTTACATTTCAATACAATCAAAATAGTAAAATTTCGATAACTACACAATAGGACGTTATGAACCAAAACAACCACATTTGTTTCTCAGCTTCTTAGGGCATTAAATCAATGGACAATGAAACTCTCCAGATCTCTCCAGCCTTCACGGACTGGGTGCTTTGTTTGAGAAAACTTCTACCCGATTTTGACAGCATACTCCGATTCAAAATACCTCTGCAATCGCTCTAGATCACAGTTTATATAATTATCCAGTAAGTTTATCGCAGATCATTTCTGGTCTTCATTCTCGGTACGAACAAAAAGCTCCTCCCACTTCTTTCTGCATTAGCGAGTTAGTCCGTTTCCGATTGTTTCCATGCACTTTGTTGGAAACAATCGGAAACAAAGTGCATTATTCGTAATAGCGGGTTTCCACTTGTTTCCGATTAGATCACAGTCTGACTTGTCTACCCGTGAAAAGATCTGATTCCGCTTTTGTTTCTATCTGCAAAAACGTTCTCTGGAGCACTCGCACCTTGGTCCGGGTTTTTATAATGGGTGAGATAGGGAAAGATCATACTGGATAATTATATAAACTGTGCTCTAGATACTGTGTTGATTTGCGTAACAAATCTTTGTTTCCATTTAAAATCAGGAGTCCAAAATAGGGGCCTGAGTGACACTAACTGATAAAATGTAAAGAATGATGCTGTTGGTGCTCCGAGTTCACATTGGTGAATGAATTGAAAAGAGGTGCTAGAAGATTGCGGTTGAAGCTTTATCTCGCGGTAACGAAGGATGTATTTGACGTGGAATAGAATGTAACCAACTGAAGGGCAAAGATACATGATACTTTTTACTGGCCGAACCAAAGAGGAAGCAAGGGTCTAGAACAGGGCTACTTTCGGGCCATTTTAAACCGAGAAACTTACATTTTCTGGGCTAAATTCGAGATCAAGCTTCAGGTATTCATCTTGTGAACTTCTGAAAGTTTCTGAAAATGTTCAATAGTTCGACTGTTGTTAAATATATCATCCACACATGAAGCAAGAGAGACATTGATGCCAATCAAAATATAAGAAGACGGGCAATGTTCACAAGACTCAACAAATTAATTGTTACACAGAACAGAAGAATAAACTGGGCCTTGACCGACTTCTTTTCAGACAGCAATCCTTTTATTCCAGGATGCCGGATGCTTCTTGGATTATTGGAAAACAATATGCTGATGGATTTGAAGGCAATAGCACATATCACAGAAAGTCTTAATAAGGTAATGATTTACGCCACTTTTTTCGGCAAAAATAAACATTGCCGCATAATCAAGGGCGTCGTAGGCAAAACTGATATCAAGTCCATTTAGATATAGGGGAGAACTAAAATGTCTGGCAAAGTGGCAGCAGCAGAAAGTGTGTCTCGGAACACGCCAATCCATACTGGAAGCCATATTGATGAATTGGAATGTATCGCTTATTTTCAAACTTATTTATAAGAACACATTCAAAAAGTTTGAATACAGAAGATGAAATGATAATAGGCTAGAATGAAGTACACTTAGGAAGGGCGTTTCCTTTTAAGGATTAGGTGTGACAAATTGGTATGAATTATTATGTTTCCTTCTCAAAACAACAAAGGAACAATACCCAGGGCTTGGATCATCTGGATGAGTAAATTTAAATCCTGTATGAGAGAAACGCCTTCATGTTTTATTTGCAGACTGGTAATCCTGTCGATGCCAGAAGAGGCTTCAGCTTCAACCTTGGTATCATTTAGTTTTTATCTCCCTCTCTCTGTCTTTCCCTGTCCTTCTCTGTTAGTCTTAATTACATATTTAATTTTTATTGTTTTGTCCATTATTATTTTCTTATATTTTATTCAGCAAAACATAAATACTATGAATGCAATTACAAATCACATACGAAAACGAAAAGGATACTTTGTCAAAATATACCCATGACAGGAAAAAAAAGAATTATTGAAATAACTGACTAGAGGTTACAACAGAGGTTACATTTAGTAACCTCTCTAGTAATCTAAAATCACTTTGTATAAATTTCATTAGTTTCAGCCCATTCGTAAACAAAATTGATTACGAAATTCAGCTAACTTTGCTCAAATGTTTGTTTCTTCTCGAAAATGTATTGGAAAAAATGTCGTAATTAATTGAGGTAATTATGTCAAAAATTGATACAATAAATATTCTTGATTTTCAAATTACATTTTAAAAATGGAAAATTGTATGTCCAGTGCATCAATAAGTATCGCTTTTAAATAAAAAGTGTGTCCAGTAAGCTTCTTTGAAGTCTTAACTTAATAATCCATTTTTACTAAAAACGTTTCTTAGCATCGGTATTTGTGACAACAAGGTACTACTTGTGATAATACTCGATCGTCCCTTCAATTGAAAACTGTGAACCCCCCCCCCCAGACAAATTTTGGTTTTGCTTTCCCCCTGGGGAAAATTACTGATGTTTCCATGAAGCACAATCCTGGAATGTATAAATGTCTTTCCAAGAATTGTTACTAAGTATGCATATGCTTTCCTTTTGTAATAATATAGGTTTTTTTGCACCGTCTTCTTCAAACTAGCTGTGTATAAATATAGTCATCTTTAATTAAAAAGTTCATAAATCCTCACTTACCCACTATCAAAACAATGAAGGTGTGTTTCATCATTCCGAAGAAATTCGAAGCAATACAGCTATAGTTACCACTGTGGTCTCGATTTGTTTTCTCTATGATTAAACTACCAGATGGACCAATGCTACTTCTTATTGGTTCTCCGTCCTAAAAGTAAAACTAAATAATACTTAAGGCTGTGGCTCAGCATTTTACCACTCGAGCTTACATTTGCTTTAGATGACCAGCAAAAAACGAGTGAGACAACAGAAGGGACAACTTGCCTTATTAGAAGAATTAAAATACGCGTAGAAACCCAAAATTTTGCAAAATTTGAAGCATGTGGTATTTTTCTGGCAATTTTTTTTTTACAATTTTAACCCCACAGAATAACACCCCGAATGATGTTATGGGAGTGTCAACTTATTTCCTATATTAAGAATATCGAAAAGTCAAAATTATTCAACATTAGTTTAATGCACCATTCTCAATCTCTTTACGGTCACGACCTGCCGCCTCCCAAAAAAGGGTTAAAAATAAGATAATAACCTTACATCCCTCTTGTAATATAATATACCTCGTTTTTATTTTATCAGTTGAGCTTATTTATTTCCTTTCTAACTTACCCTTGTGAGTACGTCGATGGTTTTCGACAGCTGTTGAAAGCTGTCATTAATTTGACTTTCCATTGTTTGATACAGGCTTGTTTATTTTCTTATTAACATACACAGGTAAGTATGTCGACGGCTTTCGATAGCTGTTGACGGCTGTCATTAATTTGACTTCCAATATTCTAATCTTAGTTTGAACACTAATTTTGTTAATATTCCAAACTCTTTTCGACTATGGAAAAAAGCATTACCCCTTGGCTATTCCACTTTTTACTTCATCACTGGACTAACTATCTTTACTAATAATTCTATCCAGGTAACTGAAGCTATACTACTGGTCAACTTTTTGTTATATCTTTGAGTTTCCGTTTATTCCTTGTCTAAAACTTGGCCTTCTTAACATTAATTTACAGAGCTATTCTTGCCCGAGGAGACACCGATAGCCAAAAAGCTATTTATATGTGTTTCTTGTGTGTGTTTGTTTATTCAATTGGCCTTTGTGGCATGAACCTCAACTTAGTGAGTCTTTAACAATAATAATAATAATTATTATTATTATGATCATTGTTATGGACTTACAAACTAGGTTCATTATGATAAATGATGATCTTTATTTTCAACATCAGTAACAACACTTATGTTAACCCCAGTGTACTGTTCTGATCCTGCCAGTGCCAGTCTTCGATTTACAATAGCATAATCAATTAATAGGGTTATCCGTTTTACCATGATGTGTTTATGATTTTAACTGTTAATGGGCTAGTTTATGACCGAGTACGTATTAGTGATAACTAGATTGTTTTATGACCCTTCCATACCAAGTCCCTAAAAAACATGATATTTGTTCCTGGGACATTGTCTATTTTTTGTGTTAGCTACATGTAAAATATATAGGTTTTACAAGAACACTAGTGGAAGAAATAGCTTCGCAGGTGGAGGAAAACTTACTGAAGGTGGTAAAACTTTACGCAAAAACCCAGACGGCTCACTAGTCCTAAAATAAAGAAAGAGAAACAAAATTCGAAACTCTTTGAAGTTTAAAAACCCGAGGAATAGGTCATTACTAATAAAAATTGAAATTTTCAAAAGACAATGATAAAAGCAAAAATATGGGATTTAAAGAAGAATAAGTGGAAAGTAGATCATGGCACATATAAATGTACAAATACTTACAGATAAATCCGGTAAATAATACAAGTGATTTCGTAGTAGGTGGTAAATAAACGAGTCTCAATAAACAATGGCTATATCAATCACGGATCTAGAGCCTTAATTTGGGAGGGGCGGCAGTGCCAAAAGGAGAAAGTGGAACATCTCCCCCCCCTCCCTACAATATTGTTTAAAATAATTGAATTAAGGCCGAGTTTACTATCTAGGTAACTTAACGCAACGGGAGAGCAACTGGCTCACTTTGCCGCTTGCGCAAGGCATTGGGAAACTTTGTCGAGGTCGAGATTACCACTAAATTTCGATAGCCGTTGGCCAATCAAAGGCAACCCCAGTCAATGGGAAGGTTACACACTCATTGCCTGGTGTATTTGGTGAGTTGTAATATTTTTGATTGCTCTTTGATACCATCACGGTGTTATAAATTTGCAACATAAGATGAATGGATAATCTAAGCGTCTGGACACAAACGTGAAAGGGTTCTATAAAAATGGGACCAAAAAAAGAGAAAAATCCTCTCCAAAATACAATGTCCGAGATCGCACCCATTGTTTAAATGACAATGTTTGAGGATGAGGGGACTATGTCTAAAGTTGTTACCGGTACTGTTGGCAAAGGTACTCAAAAGTAAAGAAAAAGTGCAAGGAATAGGGAAAAGTCTAGTCAGTTGGCTGGAGAAAAAGACAAGTTATAGTAAGGGTGCAAAACTTATTCCAATTAAGATGAAAAGCAGGCGCGGCAAAAGATTGGCAGAAGATAAACAGTGCAATTTGATGCAGTGGACAACAAACTCTTGAGACAGTTTGATTTTTTGTCTAACATTTTTCTGTATGAGACTAGAAGATAACTGAATCAGGTTCAGAATATGATGTCAAGAGAAAATGGATAAATGGACAAAGGGCGTGGTAAATGGTGCTAGTATACCTAGCCCTATTAGCAGGAAACGCATCTTCCAAAGAATTTTACCGCGCAAAGGACCTCGCTTAGGTACGCCAAAAAGAATAGTTGGCCCTAAGGTGCCCTGCAACGGGTTCCACGTGTGATAAAAAAAAAAGTATAACAAGGTCATGTCAAGGGATATGTGAAATATATTCACTTAACTAGTGACATAGACTTGGCTGAAGAAATTGAGAAGCGAAATTTCCGACTCCCGATTGGTATGAGGTAACAAATGCTTCTTAAATCTCTTTACAGTAGGATGCAAAGCCGTTCGGCATAAAGAAAGATACTACCTTGACCCTTATAATAGATGACAAGCCGGTGTCTTTATCACAACTATAAGCTTTTTCAGTGCCACCAAATAAGGCAGACACTAGATTGTTGGCAGATGAATTGGCCTCATTGTCAGGGTACTTCATATAATGATGTGTGACTGCTAGCAAGGAGGGAAACATTTACAGCGTTGGTGAAGGAGTCTGGAATTATTTCGAGTTCAGTGATGGAAATAAAATTATTCGATTTGGACGTATGTATTACGCACACTTTATCTCTGTCTCCGGGGAGGAGTGCATGCTTTGCATGCTCCCTTTGCATGCTTATTCAGGCCATAGCCCTTTCACTGTCCAACCATCTTGTCTTGGATATGCACTCCCTTGGGCTCTCCCTAACAGCATAGAAACGTTTCACTCTTACGTTTATAGTATACACCGTCTTTGAACAATTTCATTGTTTTCATATGTTTCATTGTTTTTATTTCAGAAAACGATCGATTTTTCAGTCTTTATTTCTCTTATGTAGTACTCAATAGTATAATTTAGGAAGGATCCTTAAAAAATTCGTTTGGGAGGTGTGATTACCCTCCCTCCTTGTATCCTTGCGGCTTTACTAGCCAGAAGGAAAAATATAGCATATCATTATCCCTTCAGACCAATGTCTTGACTTTCCTTAAAATTCCAAGATATTAGCAATGTTTCTCGTAATTCCCCACATTTTTCATACTATTTGCCTTTTTTCACTAGTCATCAATATTCTTATTGCCTGCTTTAGAGCCTTTAAACCACTTACTGTCGGCACTTGATTGAGGTAGACTGATTTCAAATCTGTTTACAATTTGATGATTCCGTTTAATTTATTGGTAATTTAACTTGCTACTTATCATTTCGCTGTCATTGAAGAAGTTTGATTACCAGCAAACATTTGGGTAATTATCATCTTAATCTTCTTTATCTACGGACTTCTAATCCTTCAGCTGCTTTATTTTTACATTAAATAAAGGGTCAAAAGGTCAAGTAACCCCAAGGACCAAGTGACCCTGGGACCAAGCAAAATATCATTTTTAGTGTAAAAATTTTACGTTGACAAAAAACAACAAAGAGAGAATTCTTAACAATGAAGGAAGAAACGGGACTACGGCTAGTAGAAAGAAAAGATACAAACTAAAACGACGCGGATATTTTGCCTGAATGAAATTAGTTATCTTGAACGCTGATAAAACAATTTTAAAAACTAAAATATCTATATATCTATATTTATATTTAATATCTATAATTAAAAACTAATATCTATATATATAACAAAGCAATTAAATTAGTGTCTGAGGTGACAGACCAGCTCAGCAGGAATCTATTGGATGGTCAATCCACATACATCTTTCTTTCCTCTCGTTTCATTTTTAAGTATTTTCGTGGACTCCTCCCTAATTTCTTCAAACAATTATATCTTTTAAATTCTGAATTACGCATTGAATCTTGTGTTTCTTTTTCTCTCAGAAAAGATATGGAATATTTTCATTCATAAAACCAAAAACCATTAGATCAGATTTCAATCCAGTTTTATGTTTTGCTCCCATCTGGAATTCCCTACCAGTTAAAATACGGCTATGTCATTCCTATGGACAATTTAAAAAAAAAACAGCTAACCAGCCACCTTTTATGCCTGGACAGTTAGTTCTCTCCTCGCTTTTTTCCCCTCTATCTTTCCCTTTATTTAATTTATTTTGATTGGCATGGTAGTTCTTGGTGTTGTTTAGTTTTTTTTTGTTTTTTTCTTTTTTGTCCTTCTGTTTGATTTTAATGCTATTATTTAATGTTATGTTTAGTTTCCCATTCTCACAGGCCAAAGAGCCTTTGTGGGGGTCTAAAGTTCTGTAATTTTTTCTGTGTTTCTTTTAAATAAACTGAATTGAATTGAATTATATCTACAATTGTCGCTACTGTGACTGAGCGTCGCAGAAGTTAATAGAGCTGCTTCAATGAGAGCACCAAAGCAATTGGATAAAATAAAATGAAATTAAAGTGAATTATTCTGCTGCGCAATAATCCTATAGTTTACTACTACTGCTGCAAATCTCCTAGGTCTTGTATTTAATCTAGTCCCATAATCTAGTACAACTGATGGGCATAATGCATATGGGCGTATCTAGTCTTCTTACCTACCTTTTCCCAGCGAATTGAAGGCATTGGAACTCCTCTTACTTCACAACTAAGCATCATACTACTGCCAACCATTTTAACTAGTTTGTCTCTGTGTGACACTTCTGGGGATATGCTAATAATAGATGGCGCTTCGGCCTGCAGTTGTTTTGAGCTTTCTCTATCTTTTATACCAGGACCTAGAAGTAAAGAAGTAAATGATGTATGGCATCAGCGCACTAACACCCTCCCTAGTCTTGGAATGGGCCCCTTACCCCATCTATGTGACATTTTCGGGAATATACTATAAATAGATGAGGCTTACTGGTTTGTCCGTCTTTTATGTCGGGTCTAGAAGTAAATAGGTTGATGACCCCAAAAGATACCAGGATCGCAATAGTGCTGCCTTAGTAAAGAGCGATGTGGGAAAAAGTTTTTTTTTTTTTTTGATCAGGGCACTTCGTTTCGAAGGAGTTGTCGTAGAAACTTTAAAAAGAGCTCATTTGATTAGAAATTGGAATGGCTTGTGCCTATTTTAATAGTCGAAAGCGATTGGAGGACAACTAAAACCCCTTCTATGCCAACCATTTCCCCAAACACTTCCAATCAAAATTTTTGAGATAGCCATTTTGTTCAACGTAGTTGAAAGGTTCGGAAATTATGTCTTTGACGATGACCCCCCCCCCAGAGTCCTCAGGGTAAGGGTTGTAAGTTACGCCTTGGGGGCATATAAGGTATATATAGAAAGGTTGATCGTATAAACTTCTTAGGAGGCTCATTGGATTGGTAATATGAAGTCATAGTGCTCTTTTTAAGATTTAGAGCGATCAGAGGGTGGATACTTGCCCCCTCCCGAAACATTGTATTTTCCTGAAATGTATCTGATAGAAATTTTGAGATGGCCATTTGTTGTCGTAAAAACTTCAAAAAGGCTCATTCGATTGGAAATTGAAAGAGGTATTTTTAATTGTCGAAAGTGATTGGAGGGCAACTAACCGCCCTCCCACGCACATCATTTTCCTAAAGACATCCAATCAAAATTTTGAGATAGCCATTTTGTTCAACGTAATTGAATGGTTTGTAAATATGTCTTTGAGGAGGAAAATTCCCCCAGAGCCCTCGGGGCAAGGGTTTTCGAAATAGATCTGATAGAAATTTTGAGATGGCCATTTCTTGTCGTACAAACTTCGAAAAGAGCTCATTTGATTAGAAATTGAAAGGGCTAATGCCCTTTTTATAGTTGAAAGTGATTTGAGGGCAACTGACCCCTCCTCCCACGTCCACCATTTCCCCATACAAATCTAATCAAAATTTTGAGATAACCATTTTGTACAACGTAATTGAAAGTTCCAAAAATTATGTCTTTAAGGCTGAAAAACCCTCCACAGCCCTCAGGAAAAGGTCATAAGTTATGTCCTGGGTGCATATAAGCTATCATAGGTAGCGCAATAGCGTTGCCTAAGCAAAGAGCGATGTGGGCACAATGTATTGTTTTTTGTTTAGTTTTGTCTTAGGCAAGGGCACTTCGTATCGAAGGACTTGTAGAAACTTAGAAAAGGGCTCATTCGATTGAAAATTGAAACGACTAGTGCCCTTTTCAATAGTGTAAAGTGATTGGAGGGCAACTAACCCCCCTCCCACGCCTATCATTTCCCAAATACATTCAATCAAAATTTTGAGATAGCTATTTTGTTCAACGTAGTTGAAAGGTCTGAAATTATGTATTTGAAGATGACAGCCCCCACCCCCTCCACATATTTTTTCAGGATAAGGGTTGTAAGTCATGCCCTGGGGGTATTTAAGGTGTATATAGAAAGAGTGATCGTATAAACTTCGGAGGGGGCTCATTTGATTGCTGATCAGAAGTTTTAGTGTCCTTTTTGAGTTTCAGAGGGATCGAAGGGTGGATAGCCCCCCCCAAACACACACATCTCGTATTTTCCTGAAATGTATCTGATAGAAAATTTGAGATGGCCATTTGTTGTCGCAGACACCTCTGAAAAGATTCATTCGATTGAAACAGAAAGGGCTAGTGCCCTTTTAATAGTCAAAAGTGATTGGAAGGCAACTAACCCCCCTCCCACGCCAACCATTTCCCCAACACATACAATAAAAATTCTGAAATACCAATTTTGTTCAACGTAATTGAAAGGTCCAGAAGTTATGTCTTTGAGGATGATAATCCCCAGAGCCCTCAGGGCAAGGGTTATAAGTTATGCACAAAGGGGATATAAGGTATATATAGAAAAGGTTGTCGTAAAAACTCGGCAATGGGCTCATTAGACTGGAAATCAGATGTTCTAGCGCTCGTCTTAAGATTCCGAGTGATCAGAGGGTTGATACCCCCCCCCCCACACACACACATCCTATTTTCCTGAAATGAATATGATAGAAATTTTGAGATGGTCATTTGTTGTCGTAGACACTTTGGAAAAGGCTCATTCGATTGGAAAAGGTAAAGGGCTAGTGCCCTTTTTCATAGTCAAAAGTGATTGGAGGGCAAATAACCCTCCCCCCACACCTACCATTTCCTCAAACACATCTAATCAAAATGTTGTGATAGCCATTTTGTTCAGTGTAATTGAAAGGTCTGGAAATTATGTCTTTGACAACCCATATACCCTCAAACCAAAACATAATTTGCATTTGACTGAAAGAAAATGGCTCTAGATTGTAAGTTTAGTATACATATTCTGATATATATTCCATAAATTTTTGATTATTTTTAATTTATTAAAGTTAAAAAGGTTAAAACATTTTAAAAGTAGTTTGTTTATTTAAATCATACAATAAATATGGTAACCGAGTCAAACTCAAAACGAGCAAAAATGAACATGAGTAGGGCTGACAACCCCCATGCCTTCCCAAGACCAGAACATAATTTGCACTTCACAGAAAGCAAAATATATTTAAAATGATTTCACTTTGTTTTTACTTGTTTAAGATGTTTTTACTTGATATATGAAGGGAGAAGTCCTCCCCCTTCCACTCCAATTACAGCGCGAGTATCTGGTGCCCTTTTTAATACTAACAAGAGATTGAAGGGATAGCAGCCCTTCTCTCAAGCCCATTCATTTTCCAAACATATCCAGTTAAAATTTTGAGACATCCATTTTGTTCAGCATAGTAGAACGGTCAAGCAACAATGTCCTTATGAATATTAGGCACGTCAACCCCCACAGTTATGCAATTAGCTCATTATGCTTTAAAACTAAATGTTGCTTTAAAAAAAATCAAAAGGCATTATGTTAAATGGTTGCCAATAAGACACCTTAGCAATATATCGAGAACGACTCGGGGTATTAGGTTCAAACTTTTGGGGATACTAATATTACTACTTCTGCTCTTACAATTTAAATAAATATAAAGAGTGGAAGTGTATCGAGGTTGTCAAGGACTATAGATATAATATTCTGGGAATGATATTAAAATTTATTTTTAAGGTAAACTTATCGATTCTTAGAGAAGAAAACTGAAAAGATATACAATATCCAAAGTCAAATAATCTTCCAAACGTAAAACTACCACAAATTACTATCAATAATTAAATGAAACTCAAAACGAACAGAAATTACAATAAATAGCCGAGTCAAACTCAAAACGAGCAAAAATTAATATGAGTTGGGCTGATAATCCCTATGCCTTCTCAAAACCAGAACACAATTTGCACTTTACTAAAATAAAATACGTTTGAAATGTTTTCACCTTTCTTACTTTCATAAATGGAAAATTATCAAAACTTTAGCGAAGAAATGTCAGTATATGTCAATTTAACTGAAAATCCACGGTCATTTGTTTGTTTGTTTCTTTTCAGTAAGCGCAAATTGTGTTCTGGTCTTAAGAAGGCATAGGGGATATCAGTCCTACTAATGTTAATTTTTGCTCGTTTTGAGTTTGACTCGGCTATTTATTGTAATTGCTGTTCGTTTTGGGTTTATTATTAATAGTAATTTGTGGTAGTTTTACGCTTGGAAGATTATTTGACTTTACTTTTGTTCATTCTTGGCTTAATAGAGCTCTTTATTTTTCTTTGAAAAACTTGCCTTGTGGAAAAAGTTTTTAAATTAATCTAAGTAAAAAGTCAATTTTTACTTAACAGCAAGGCAAAAAACTTCAAAATATTCTCAATGTCGTCAAAAATTGAATAAAATGTCACATGAAACAATGAAAAATTGAAAATAGATGCCCCTTTTACAATAATAGATATTTGGCATATTAAACCCGATTTTCTTAGTTAAAGGCTCACGTGGGCTGAATTATTTTTCAATTCAAATTTAAGCCCATTTCTATCATCGCTTAGATACTGCTGAAAACTGACTTATATCTCTCTCATAAATACTGCGACATTTCATATTTATAAGTTTGCACGTCACATTCATTAATAATTCAATCAAGCATATTGTTTTCGCCAAGAGAGAATCAGTCAGAATGGTTAACTACAAATTTGTCTTAAAAGATTACAATTATTTACTTGCTGGTCACGTAGTTCACCTTTTGAGTCAACTCTCATTGCTGTGGTGCTGTAGATCTAGATCCTACGATTCATTAGCAAAAAATCCCAAGTCTCAAAAATCAAAAGGACTAGATACTAATAATATAAATACTTAAGGTCTTTTTTTCACTAGCTGCAAAGCAAAGTCAACTTAGCTTTCCGTTGTTTATTCCCATTATTCGCGTCTAGCGTCAAGATGGCTGGCCGTTGAAACACAATTCGGGAAAAACACAAGAATCGGCTAAACTTGGAAACCGAATCCAGTCGTCTAGGGGAAAATGTATCTGACTAGTGGTTTTTTGGTACCTAATTTAAATTATTCCGCTTTTGACTTTAATAAAACCCCCAGTTTTCTCTTTTTTATTGTTACTTACTTTAAGAAATGAAAACTTGAAAATAATGACTGAGACCAATTATTAGCGCTGGTTTATACATAAGAATTAATTATGATAATGGGACCGCGATTAATTTTTAAATAACTTGTATTATCATTTGTTAGTCTCACCTAGCTGGTGGAATCATCACAATCATGTCTTATAAGCAAGCTTTGCTTTTCATTTTTTTTTCTTCCGACTGAGACTTTTTTTGCCAACAAGAAATAGCTTGCCGCAAATAAACCCAAGGAGAAAATCAAAGGGGAAAATATTCAAGCAGTGGCTTTCCTACATTGCTATTATTCACCAATAGGTCTATTCAATCCCATCTGGGGAAGAGGGTTATCTCCCCTAGATTTCCCTGTCCCTTAGATCTTCAGAAAAAATTGGTTTGGGTATTCCCATTGAAAAACACACTTGTTTTGCCACCTTCGTTAAAAAAATCGAAGATTCAGCGAAATTATCTTCCCTAGATTTTGAAAATACTCTTGGCCTCCCACTTTCCTGTATTTTCGTGAATTTACTTCCCTGGGTTTATTATCTGAATATATACCAGATATATAATGAAAGAACATTGCAGCTAGGTCGTAGGCTGAACAGCTATGGGCACTAAATCAAAAAAATATAGAGCGGGGCAAATCTTTTTTATTCTTTTTTTTAATGAAAATACAAGAGAAAGATGTTTTTTAAGATCAAGGGGTGGATTTTACTTTTTTAATCAAAAACATTCTTTTTTTAACGAAAAAGTTTTTTTTCAAAATTTAGGGGAGCATTTTGGGGAAAGAATAATCTAGGGAGGAAGAATGAGGTAAAGACATAAAGAGAGAAATAAATGTAACAATACAATTTAGTTACCACTACACAGAAGCACAACCTATCAGCTTGGACTTCTCTACGTACCTCCCCTCCCCTAGATTTTGCCACAAATAAGATTGAACTCGAAGCTTGTGATAATTCGGTCCTGTAATAGAAATGTGTCTTAAAAACTTGCCTGAGATGTAAAGATAGATTATTGCATCTTCTGAGCCATACCCTGTAACGGCAGTGCATTTGTAAGTGCCGCCATCTCTTTCGGTTAAACCTCGTACTTTCAAAACTCTTCCTCCTTCCTTTGTTTCAAATCGAGAATCTAAGACGGCTACATAATGGTTTTCATTTGGAAACACCTAAAAATAAAAATGTGACAAATGATGTCGAGTTTACCAGATGTTACTGCTATTAATAAACTATCAAACAGTTCGTGGTAACGAATTGTAAGTAAGGAGCGACCCGGCTCAATAGTAACCAAACCTCTAAAAACAGAATTTTGATATCAATAGATGTATCAAAAGAATTCGATTATTATGCTGATTTCAAATATATAAGTTTCATTAAGTTTACTGCTACCCATCAAGGGTTACTATCCTGAGAAAATGCGCCTTATTTTTGAAAAAAGGAGGAAACACACCCTAAAAATCTTAGAAATTTAATGAAAATCAAACCATAAAATTCAGCGTATAAGAAAACCCTATTGTAGAGGTTTCAAGCTTCTATCTGTAAAAATGCGGAATTTTGTAATTTTACCAGAAGAAAGATCACGGATGCGTGTTTATTTATTTTTTGTTTGTTTGTTTGGTTTTATATCCCAGGGGTGATCTTATCGACCCAGTGGTTCTAGCGTATCGTGAGAGGGCTCATTCGAGCGAAAATTAAAAGTTTCAGTGCCTTTTTTAAGTGAAAAAAAAGATTGGAGGGCAACTTGGCCCCCTTCCCCACGCCGTTTCCCCCCAAAATCGTCCGATGAAAATTTTGAGATAGCCATTTTATTCATCATAGTTAAAAGGCCTAATAGCCATGCCTATGGATATAACATGACCACCCTACAGCCCCAGGGGAAAGGTCTTTAAGTTATAAAAATTACCCATTGTTTTCGCTAAGTATTTGTTATTGGGAAGCATGCATACATTTTAGGGTGGGAAGACAAATTTTCTGCTGTTTTTTCACGGGGAACTTTACTTGTGGAGTGAAGTTTCCAGGGCGTGAACTCGTCAGAGGAAATTATACACTGGGGGAATTTGTCAGAATTCCTATAAAAAATTCTTTTTATATTTCTTGCTTTCTCATTTCCATCACAATTTTACGCGTGAAGCTGTTAAGGGTAATTGTGCTGGTTAAATTTTCACCAGGATTGAATTGTTTAGAGGATATATTTGTGGGAGGGTATTTCTCCGTGGAGGTGGGGCCAGATTTCCTGGTATTATTTAAAAAACGATCAGAAATTTAAAAAAAATACAAGTTTTTCAACTGAAAGTAAGAAGCAACGTTAAAATTTAAAACGAACAGAAATTATTATGTGAATAAAGGGGATTGCCTCCTCCTCAACACCTCGCTCATTACGCTAAAATTTGAATTTTGTCCCCATTCTTTAAGAACGTCTCCTGAAACACAAGGGTCGTTTAATTGGGACAATAGTAAGCTTTTTTGAAAATAATAGAAGACTTTAGCGTAAAGATCGAGGTGTTGAGGAGGAGGCAACTCCCTTCATATACGCAATACTTTCTGTTTGTTTTAAGTTTTAATGTTGCTCCTTACTTTCAGTTGAAAAAAACATGTTTTTTTTATTTAATCGCTTCAAAAAGCCGCCTGAGGCTAGAATTGTACTGCAATGCTATGTCACTTTCTTGACTATTCAATTGAGTGAATTTATTCCGTGTCTTATATAATTGACTAAATAACAAGTTTTTTTTAACTGAAAGAAGGAACAACATTAAAACTCAGAACGAAAAGAAATCATTCCGTATATGAAGGGTTATCCCCTCCTCAATACCTTGCTCTTTACGCTAAAGCTGTTAGCACTTTTGAAAAAGCTTCCTATTCCAATTAAACGGCTCCTGTGTTTCAGTGGCCGGTCTTAGAAAATTGGGACAAACAGTCAAAGTTTAGCGTTTCTTTTCTGTTCGTTTTGAGTTTTGATGTTGCTCCTTACATCTGCGATTATAATACATGGGACAGGGATGATCACATATAATAATAAATGAGATATGCGGTTAGAAGAGAAGCATCAGTGAGAATAACAACGACTCCCAAGAGAAAACAAATCCTATGAATTGAATTGAATTGGAATTGGATTAAACTTTATTAAACAAAAAACAACACTATTTAATCATTTGACAAGTAGCCGTTCAACAAGAAACAAACTCTGAGGACGAACGACTACAACAACCAATATCAATAAATTCATCTAAATAACTTAATATATATACATATATATACACATATAATAATAACCAGTAAAATAAATATAAAAAATCAGTCTCTCTCGCGAAATATATATATATATATATATATATATATATATATATATATATATATATATATATATATATATATATTATATATATATATATATATATATATATATATATATATATATATATATATATATATAATATATATATATATATATTATATATATATATAAACGTTTATATATATCTATATATATATATATATATATATATATATATATATATACTATTATATATATATATATATATATATATACATATATATATAACGTTTATATATATATATATATATATATATATATATATATATATATACATATATATATAAACGTTTATATATATATATATATATATATATATATATATATATATATATATATATATATATATATATATATATATATATATATATATATTTATATATATATCAAACATTCGGTCCCAAATAGCGGACCGCAAACCCTACCCGAGTACTCTGCCTATGCTTAATCACAAGGTTATGCACATTTCTAGTACTATACTCATGTAAGAAACTATTACTCTTATAAAAATGAGAACAAATATCTGGGCATATATCATTCCGACATTGATATATAAAAATTGCAGCCTGATAAACCCTGAGATGTCCAACATTCATCATTCTTAAATTTCTATTGCACGTCTCTATATCTTAAAAACTTTCACATATTCTCCAATTGGATGATTAAAACATTAAAACATATTCTATAAAATGGATGGTTCTTTGATGCGTTAACTGGACCTTTGCAGAGACACAGTTTTAACTCAATTATGTTTATCCCCCCCCCCCACCTGGCTTCTTTTTTCAGATTTGAAGCCCACTACAACCACAAAGTGCAAAAGTGTATTTGAAGTCCATTTGCATTAAAATTTGAATTTCCAATTTTTCTCAATTTGTAAGATATTGTTCTGTAAGTTTCTCTTAAGCAGTTCAAACAATCAAATTTCACTTTCATTGTCCTTGGTATCCCAAGAAAGAAAAACACTACCAACAAAGACCTGTCGACGTATTCCACCCACCAGGTGCTTAAAATTGCCTTAGGTATCTTTTTTTTTTAAAAACTTTACTTCTATTTCTTTCTACCTACACCGTAAAAATTGTGAACATCATTAAGTTGATGACCCCAGGGTGAAATTCCAAACTCACCATCTCAGTATATTCTCCATACCTCTTCTTGAGTTGGCAGTAAACTATGGGTTTGAGGGAGGGTGAGCGATTAATTTAAAATCTCATAGAAGTTATTTCTGATTGTGGAAGCCATTTTCTGCAGATAAAAACAGGCACAGAAGTTATGGTTGACAGTTTATAATTTAGCAGATACACTTCAATATGTCATTCAAGTAAATATAGTCGAGATGAACCCAAAATCAACACAGGGCACAGCGAAGAGGTTGCATAACTCAAATATTTGCTGAACTGGACAGGAATGGGTTTTATCAACATAAAACGAGATAAGATATTACATATGAGAAGACTTGAATTACTCGTTCTTTCGTAGTGTAAAGTTCAAACTACCCTACAGGTAAATTATGTGTATAGAGAGTTGTTTTTAACGCAAATTTGAAGTTTTTTGCTCATTGATTCCTTAGAAATTTCTCTTAAATATTTCCTATGGTATTCCTAGCGGGTGATTAACTATCTTATTCTACACTGAGCCAGAATTCCCCAGTGACCAGCGTGAGGTTCCAACCCTGGACCTACATTCCTACATAACGATCTTTTTATAGTTTTTATGGTGGACTCAAGAAATTGTAATCTTGCGACTTTATAGACATCATAGTTTGAATCCTTGCTTATTTTTGTTGCTTTGATACTACCATATTATGTCGTTGAATATCACCATGTTAAAATGGAGCTGCTCCTTTGTAGAAAATATTCAATCGTTTTATCTATAAATTAAATATTTTTGTATATATTACATATTTTAGATATTAATATACATAAATGATATATTTTAATAAATGAAATTATAGGGTAATTTTTTTATATTTCAAAAACATTTCTGAACATAGAAACCTTTTGACTAAAAAATTAAGAGATACATTAACAAATACAGCATCGAACACCATTTTAATATGTCAAGACCCTAAGTTTTCTGTGAACCTTAGGTGCTATCATTTTCTAGCTAATTCTTTATTTATTCTTTAAGATACTATTTCCTTCCTGTTTTTCATGTTTCTCAGATGGTTCAATTACAAAAGGAAGCTATTAGCTCATCATATATACATATAGCCTTAAAAAATTCTATAAAACTTACTGAAAAAGCGCATTCACAAAAAGGGAATTTTCAGTGAACATATTTAGAAAAGAAATTTTGTCCTTCTATATCTAGACCCTTCTAGAATTGAGGGCTGGGGCCTGGAACCTCTCTAGGCCAGATAACCTTTCTTGGTCTCTTACAATGTCCTGATCATGGAGCTGTTTGAGATATCACCCCCTTTTCACCATCTGGTGTACACCTGAAATTACCAAGTATACTAAACAGTTTCTCCATGTGTGGCACAGTCTCGGCAATGCTTGGCACAGTTTCACCACTCTTGGCCCGTTTTTATCACACTTGGCAGACTCCAGCCAGTATACGTGATTTCTGAAAGTTGGTTCCCCTTCAAAGTTGTATCAAATCGGGTTCTGACATATTTCTGCTGACCCCCCCCCCCCCCGAAGAAAACCTTCACTGGAAGATTCCCTCCTGGAGAAATACCCCTCGCAAAATTTCGTGCCTTGGAAATTCCCCTGGAAAACTCAACCCTGCAAAAAATCTCCCGTCGAAAATTGTCTAAGAAGATTATACCCCACCCCCCTCTCCAAATACTCCTCACTAGAAATTTTCCCTACATATAAATTGAGCAGCCAAAGAGAAATTAAGACAGATAAAAAGAATTAAAAAAGTAATAATAGGATTTAGACTTTTACAGTTAGTGAATGGGGAAGGTGTTGGTATACAAACTCCTGTTTGTAGTAATTTTTTTCCCTTTTAAGTTGGACTTGAATCTTCAACTTAATTCTTACGCGTTTTAAAACTTATCTATTCATCTATATTCATACATGTTATCTTTATGTTTGCCATGAACGTTTGTTTTAATTTCTGTTCGTTTTGGTTTTCATTTATTCTTTAATAGTAATTTCTGGTTGTTTTGAGGTTGAATTATTGTAGGAATTTATTTCTGCTGTTCTTAAGTCTAATTTCGCTCTTGACTTTTTTTTGAAAACTTCGTTTTCGAAAGTTTTGTTATTGGTTAATATATTGAATATTTCTCCAAATTTTTACGTCTCCGTTTCAAGAATTGACATATCCAATTCAAATTTGTTAGTTTTAATTAGCTACCTTTGATTTATTTCAACAATCCCTGAAAGTTTCAGCTAATACCATTTGCTGTCCCTGGGATGTTACTGATAATAAACTTAGTGAAACTCGTATATTTGGAATCATAGGCAGCGCAATAGCGCTGCCTAAGTAAAGAACGATGTTGGCACAATGTATTTTTTTTTTTTTGTTTAGACTAGAGCACTTCGTATCAAAGGAGTTATCATAGAAAATTCGAAAAGAGCTCATTCGATTTTAAATTGGAAGGGCTTGTGCCCTTTTTAATAGTCGAAAGTGATTGGAGGAAAACTAACACCCCTCTCACACCCACCATTTCCCCAAACACCCAATAAAAAGCTTGAGATAGCTATTTTGTTTGACGTAGTTGAAAGGTCTACAAATTATGTCTTTGAGGATAACACTCCCCCACAGCCCTCAGGGTAAGGGTTGTAAGTTATGCCTTGAGGGCATGTAAGGTTTTTACAGAAAGTGTTGTCGTAGAGATTTCAAAGGGGCTCAGTCGATTGGAAATTGAAAGGGCTAGTCCCCTGTTTAATAGTCGAAAGTGATTGGAGTGTAACTAACCCCCCTCTCGCGCCCAACATTTCCCCAAACACATCCAATCTTACTTGTACTTGTTGCACGTTCAAGCCGCATCCAAGCTCATCGTGGCGCCCAGCAGATGATGACATGTCTCATTCCATAGGTTTTGCTCGAGAGTGGCAGGCTCCACGATTTCCAGGCACTGGCGATCTCAGCTACGGCCGTATTCTCAGAATCCGATTTTAGAATCCGATCCGATTCGGACTTAACTGCTGCTATCCACGTCTTCTTTTGGCCTCCTGCCCTCTTCTTTCATGCCAGTAGTGGTAGACATTTGAGGCATTTTTTGCTTATATGGTCATCTTGTCTGCGCATTGTGTGGCCAAACCATCTCCATCTTCTCTGATTAGTAGTGTCGGAGACAAGTGGGAGATCCCCCCATCTTCTCCTGACTTCGTCGTTCGAGATTCTATCTGAGAGGCGGATGCCCAGGATATAGCGCAGGCATTTGTGGTTGAAGATATTCAAGCTCAACGCTTTGGCTTCTTTCAGTGACCACGTTTCAGTGACCACGGCGATATTTCGCTCCGCTTCCAGACAAACTTCCGCAGTTGAAGGAAGACACTCGAGGCTGACGACATGCGGCTCCGGATTTCTTCTGAAGATTCGCCGGCACGGTTTACCATCGATCCAAGGTATTTGAATGAATGGACGTCCTCGATCTGATTACCATTTAGGGTCACGGGGGTTTCATCCATCCCATCCGTTCGCATAGATTTTGTTTTCGGTAGGCTTATTTGGAAACCAGTCGAGAGTGCATTGACTGCCACGTCATTTATCATAGCCTGGGCTTCTGCAACGGGTTCAGAAAGCATGTCCACATCGTCAGCATAGTTAAGATCTGTGACAGTGAAGGACAGGCTCACTGCAACGCCTTTATATTTGTCCAGGACCTTGAGGATCCATTCCATGACGAAATTGAACAAAGTTGGTGAAAGGACACAGCCTTGACATACACCCTCCTCGATCAGGACCAGATCTGAAAGATCACCGTCGACTGTTACCCGGGCGTTTGTTCCAACATAGTATGCCTTTATCAGATTGATGATCTTCTCAGGTACACCTTCCTCTCTCATTGCTTCCCATATTGCATCATGATGGACCGAATCAAACGCGGTAATGAAGTCTATGAAGATGTGGATTGTTTCCTGCTGGTGTTTGAACCGGTGTTCAAGGATCTGTCGCAAGCTAAAAATCTGGTCACAGCAACCCATGCCGGGCCTAAATCCTACTTGGTTAAGTCGCGTTCGGCTGTTTCTGGTTTCTCTGAATCTATTTAAAAGTATGACTGCGAACAGCTTGGCAGCAATGGGGATAAGGGATGCACCTCGGTAGTTTTTGTAGTCCATTCGGTCTCCTTTTTTGAAGATAGGGACAATTGTCGAGGTCTTCGAGTCATCTGGTATGTATTCATTACCCCAGCCTTCAGTGATCACGCTATGAAGTTCATCTACCGCCACCTCGGGGCCAGCTTTCAGTTGCTCGGCAGGAATCCCATATATTCCTGGGCCCTTATAGTTTTTCAAAACTTGGATAGCCTTAATTACTTAATCCCTGGAGGGTGGGTCCATACATACATTTTCATAAGCCTGGTTGAACGGAGGGCTCTGCAGTGGTGTAAGTAGTTGCTTTCGGTTACTATTGTCTCCTGGTCTCAATAGCTCTTGGAAGCGGACTCGCCATCTTTCGATACGTTCATCGCTGCTTGTGAGCATTTTCTCATCCTTTGCCTTAAGGGAGGGGATGGTAGTTTGCTTCTTCTTCCCAGTGCATTCTCCAAGTATCTGTTAGAGTTTTCGTGTATCGTTCCGTGATGCGGCTCTTTCCATATCACTGGCAACATTAGACCAGTAGGCTTTTTTCAGCTCTTGCCGATTTGTGACATTCTTGTAGTGGCACTTCGTATGTGGGGGACTTCTTGTTGGTCATTTCTTTTTTATTGGCCGAGAGTTTGAGTGTCTTTTCTGAGATCTATTTTTTGGTTTTACGCTTGAAAAATCCAAGTATGTTTGAGGCGACTTCATTGATGTGGTCTTAGAATTTGCTCCATTTCTTCTCAATCTTTATCTCGGGGCAGTTTGGGTGCTCATCACTCGGAGTTGCCTCCTCGATGTAATGTTGAAGGACAGCGAAGCGGTTCAAGAGTTCAAGGACAAGTGCTCCTTGGTACTCATCTACTTTCAGCTTTGACTCGTCTATTGTCTGGTTCGGCATAGTAGTCTTCCTTGAGCTAAGTCTGTACGTTAGCCTTATCTTCAGCAAGAAGGGGTCAGATCCATTTTTCGATTCCGTGTCAGCACCTCTGTGCACTCTCGAGTCCAACACCATGGATTTCCATCGACGGGGTACAAGGAGATAATCTATTTGGGTTTTTACTCTTCCGTAATAGGATTTCCTTGTATACGTATGACACGGCTTGTGCCTAAACCGAAAGTTAGCCACAGCGACATTGTTCTGCATTGTGAACAGCGAAATCCTGTTTCCATTTATGCACCTGTCTCCGAGGCCGTGATTGCCGATCGCCTGTTCCGAGTTATTCAGCTTTCCGCCGATTCTGGCATTAAAGTCACCTCCAATTAGGAGGATATCTTTCTGGGGAATCTTATCAATGACTGTCTGCAGGTCACTGTAGAACTAATCTTTTTGCTGTTCAGTGGCATATCTTATTGGGGCGTAAACGTTAAGGACAGTCAGACTGTTCGTGCGACCTTTAATTCTTGCCCGTACGATTCTCTCAGACACAGGCTCATATTCGATGAGCCCAATGGCCGCTTTGGGGGACAACAGGATACCTACTCCTGCTCGGCCAGATCCATCTAATGGTCCCAAGCTATAAAAAGAGACCGCCTTCCAAGCCGAGGATTCAAGGGTCAAGATATTATGTCAATTTAGTCTCGTCTCAGAAACGCACAGAATGTAAAGGTTATTTAGATGAAATTTTTCAGCTACAAAAGCTTGTGTCAATGAACATTTAATCCAGCACAGGTTCCAGCAGCCAATGTTCAGGCCTTGTCTTCTTGATAGGATGGTAGCTAGCCTATTTGTCGACGAGGGCGCCATTCTCGTCGCATCGCATAAAACCGTAGATGCTGTAGCCAAACTTTTCATCATATTTGTCATCATCATCACTGGACGTTTCATGGGGATAAGTACACCACAAGGTCCCTAGTCTTGCGGTCAACCGAAGCGCGTTGGTTATCACTTTGCTTCGCGTGGAGCTCGGTGATGTTTACACCCCTTCATCACTTTGAGTTGTGCTAGCGGATTGCCTATGCTGCCTAGGGACGGAGGGTCAAGCCTAATTGCCGGGATGCCTACCACCAACGTGGAAATTTCCAAGCTTAGCTAGCCCCTTGCTCCCACCTAGAACCAGCAGTCGGCTTCAGGAAGGGGATACATCCAATCAAAATATTGAAATAGCCATTGTGTTCAACATAGTTGAAAGTTCTGTAAATTAGGTCTTTGAGGATGACAACCCCCCCCCCCACAGCCCTCAGGGTAAGGGTTGTAAGTTATGCCCTTGAGGGCATACAAGGTTCTTATAGAAAGCGCTGTCATAGAAACTTCAAAAAAGACTCATTTGATTGGAAATTCAATGGGCTAGTTCCCCTTTTAATAGCCGAAAGTGATTGGAGGGTAACTAACCCCCCTTTCAAGCCCACCATTTTCCACAAACACATCCAAAAAAATTTTGAGCCAGTTTGTTCAACGTAGTTGAAAAATCCGGAAATTATGTCCTTGAGGATGACATTCCCCCCAAAGCCCTCAGGGCAAGGGTTGTAAGTAATGCCCTGGGGACATATAAGGTTTTAATAGAAAGTGTTGTCGTAGAAACTTCAAAAAGGGCTCATTCGATTAGAAATTGAAAGGGCTAGTGTACTTTTTAATATTCGAAAGTGATTGGAAGGCAACAAACCCCCCTCTCACGCCCAACATTTCCCCAAACACATCCAATCAAAACTTGGAGATGGCCATTTTATTCAATGTTGTTGAAAGTTCTGGAAATTTGTTCTTTGAGGATGACAAACCCTATGTCTTTGAGAGTGAAAACCCCCAGAGCTCTCTGGGCACAGATTGTAATTTATTCTCTGGGGGCATATTAGGTTTTTACAGAAAGCGTTGTCGTAGAAACTCAAAAAAAGGCTTATTCGAGTGGAGATTGAAAGGGCTAGTGTCTTTTTTAATAGTCGAAAAGGATTGGAGGGCAACTAACCCCCCTCTCACGCCTACCATTTCCCCGAAAATATTCAGTCAAAATTTTGAGATAGTCATTTTGTTCAAAGTAGTTGAAAGGTCTCAGAATTATGTCTTTGAGGATGACACTCCCTCCAAAGCCCCCAGGGTAATGGCTGTAAAATATTCCGTTGGGGCATATAAGGTTTTTTATAGAAAATGTTTTTGTAGAAAGTTTAAAAAGGGCTCATTTGATTTAAAATTGAAAGGACTAGTTCCCTTTTTAACAGTCAAAAGTGATTGGAGGCAACTAAATCCCTTTCATGCCCACCATTTCCCCAAACACTTCCAATCAAAATTTTGAGATTGCCAATTTGTTTAACGTAGAAGAAAGTTTAGAAATTAGGTCTTTGAGGATGACAACCCCTTCAAGGCCCTCAGGGCAAGGGTTGTAAGTTATGCCCTGGGAGCATGTAATGTTTTATAGAAACCATTGTCGTAGAAACTTAAAAAAGGGCTCATTCGATTGGAAATTTTACCCCTGGGTATAAGGGTGGTACGTTATGCCCTGGGGGCAAATAAGCTTTTTATAGAAAGCGTTGTCGTAGAAACTGCAAAAAGGGCTTATTCAATTGGAGTTTGTGAATTGGAAATGTCAAAAGTGATTGGAGGGTTTACTAACCCCCCTCTCACGCCCACCATTTCCCCAAACACACCCAATCAAAATTTTGAGATAGCTTTTTAATTCAACGTAGTTGAAAGTTCTTGAAATTAGGTTTTTGAGGATGACAACCCCTCCACAGCCCTCAGGGCAAGCGTTTTAAGTTATGCCCTGGGGGGCACGTAAGGTTTTTATAGAAAGCTTTGTTGTAGAACCTTCCAAAAGGGCTCTTTCAATTGGAAATTAAAAGGGCTAGTGCCTTTTTTAATAGTCGAAAGTGATTGAAGGGAAATTAACCCCCCTCTCACGCCCACCATTTCCGCAAAAGCATCTAATACAAATTTTGAGATAGCCATTTTATTTAGCGAGTTGAAAGTTCTGTACTCTAGGTCTTTGAGGATGACAAAACCCGCATAGCCCTAAGAGCAAGGGTCGTAAGTTATGCCCTGGAATCATAAAAGGTTCTTGTAGAAAGCGTTGTCGTAAAACTTCAAAAAGGACTCATTCGATTGGAAATTGAAAGGACTAGTGCCCTTTTTAATAGCCGAAAGCTATTGGAGGGTAACTAACCCACCCTCTGACGCCTACCATGTCCCCTAGCACATCCAATCAAAATTTTGAGAGAGCAATTTCGTTCAACATAGTTGAATGGTCTGGAAATTATGTTTTTTAGGATGACACTCCCCCCACAGCCCTCAGGGCAAGGGTTGTAAGCTGTGCCCTGGGGGTATATAAGTTTTTTTTTAATTATAGAAATCGTTGTCGTAGGAACTTCAAAAAGGGCTCATTCGGTTGGAAATTGAAAGGGCTAGTGCCCTTTTTAATAGTCGAAAGTGATCGGAGGGCAACTAACCCCCCTCTCACGCCCACTATTTCCCCAAACACATCCAATAAAACTTTTGAGAAGGCCATTTTGTTCAAGGTAGGAGAAAGCTCTGTGAAATTACGTCTTTGAGTACGACAACCCCCTCACAGCCCTCAGGGCAAGGGTTTTAAGTTATGCCCTGGGGGCGTATAAAGTTCTTTTTATAGAAATCGTTGTCGTAGGAACTTCAAAAAGGGCTCATTCGATTGGAAATTGCAAGGCCTAGTGCCCTTATTAATAGCTAAAAGTGACTGGAGGGCAACAACCCCCTCTCAAACCCATCATTCCCCAAACACATCCAATCAAAATTTTGAGATAGCCATTTTGTTCAAGATAGTTGAAAGTTTTGGAGATTAGGCTTTTGAGGGTGATAAACCCCTATTACCCCTCAGGGCAAGGTTTGTAAGTTATACCCTGGAGGCATATAAGGCTTTTATAGAAGGCGTTGTCGTAGAAACTTCAAAAAGGGCTCATTCGATTGGAAGTCGAAAGGGCTAGTGCCCTATTTAATAGTCGAATCAGATTGAAAGGCTACTAACCCTATTCTCAGGCCCACCATTTTCGCAAACACGCCTAATCAAAATTTTGAGGTATCCATTTTGTTCAACGTAGTTGAAAGTTCTGGAAAACAGGTCTTTAAGGATGACAATCCCCCCCCTTTAGTCGTATAAACATCAGACGGGGCTTATTTGATTTAAAATTGGAAATTGTAGTGCCCTTTTTAAGAGTCAAAATGATTTGAGAGCAAGATGCCCCCCCCCCTCCCCCCTCCACTCTTAGCATTTGTCTTAACACCTACAATCAAAATTTGGAGATAACAATTTTATTTATCGTAGTTGAAGGTTTCGTAAGTTATGTCTGTGAGGAAGACAACACCCCCTCCTCTACAGCTCTCAGGAAATGGGTGTAAGTTATGCACTTGGGGCAAATAAGGTTGATATAAAAAGGGTTGTCTTATATGCTTTGGAGGGGACTCATCGGATTGGGAATCATAATTTTTAGTGTCCTTTTTAAGAGTAAAAGTGATCAGAGTACAGCTACCCCCCCCCCCCACACACACACACACACACACACAAACACGTCGTGTTTTCCGGAGATGTATCCAATGGACATTTTGAGATAGTCTTGTTATTCCAAACTATCCAAATATCATACAACAAGGCTTTTGAGGTTCATACAAACCACCAGAGCCTGAGGACGAGGGTTTTAAGTTATGCCCCTGGGGCATTTAAGGTTCTTACGGAAGGGATGGTTGTGTAAGCTTTAGAGGCGGCTCATTTGGTTGACATTGAAATTTCTAGTTCCCTTTTAAGAGTCAATGGTGATTAAGGTCAAGTAGCACCTCCCCTCACCCAACTATCCCTTTTTTTTTACCAAATACGTCTGACTGATATTGTGCGATGGCAATTGTGTTTAAAATAGTCCAAAGAACATATAACAATGCTTCCAGGGTTGGCACAACCCCCAAAGCCCTGGGGTAAGGGCTTTAAGTTATGCCCTGGGGATATATAAGGTTATTGTGGAATGGATGGTCGTATTAAACTCAGATGGGTCTCATTTGATTTTAAATTGGAAGTTAGGTGTCCTTTTTAAGAGTCAAAGTGATTTGAAAGAACCCTCCTCCCCCCTTCCTAACCCAGCATTTCGCATAACAAATATCTAAACAAAGTTTTGAGAGATTTTTATCATTGTTGAAAGAATCATTAATTATGCGTAGCAAAAGTTGTAGTAGCAGTAGTAGCACTAGTAACAGTATGCAAATAGCCCCTTTTTTTGACATCTCCTTCAACACACTATGAAATTTTTAACTTAATGCCATCAACCGGTCCTGAAGCACTGCTGATATGTCCTCTTGACAACCTATATGGGCATAGTGTGTTTTGATTCATTTCAATACAGTTACAATATTGCCCAAAATATTCGCCTTAATACCCTTAGGTTTATAAGTAGTAGTAGTAGCACCAGTAGTTATAGTAGCAGCGGTAGGAGTACAGTTAATAGTAGTAGTCTTAGTTTTATTAGCAGCAGTAGTAGTAGCAGTAATAATAATAGTAGCAGTTGTTGTAGTTGTAGGAGTAGAAGCAGTAGTATTACGACGCACATTTAGGTTTAGTAGTTGCAGTAGTAGCACCAGTAAATATAGTAGCAGCAGTAGGAGTACAGTTAATAGTAGTATTCTTACATTTAGTAGCAGTAGTAGTAGTAGCAGTAATAGCAATAGTAGCAATAGTTGTAGGAGTAGAAGCATTAGCATTATGATGCAAATGTGGTCTTTTGGTTAGTTCCACATCCCCCATAACAAGCATTGTAAGTTTTAATTTCACAAACGAAACTGTTCCTAAAAAATTGCTGACATGCCCTTTTGACAACCTGCATACGGACAGTAGGTTGTCATCCGTACAAAAAAAATATTCTCTGACAATTTCACCTTCATACTTTTACTTTACTGAAAAAATTTGTTTATATTTTGTTTCACTTTCACTTTTTGATTTCTCGTATAACTTTAAGAAATCAAAAATTAATTAAGATTTTAAAGAATAAATGTCAGCATATGTATATTAAACTGACAATGTTCATTCATTTGAATTTCTTTCAGTAAATTACAAATTATATTTTTGCTTCTAGAAATCATAGGGGTTTTGAACCCTGCTCATATTAATTTTTGCTCGTTTTGAGTTTGACTCTGTTATTTTTTAATTTCTGTTCGTTTTGGGTTTTATTTATTTATTGATACTTATTTGTGGTAGTTGTATGCTTGGTAGATTATTCAATTCAGTTTTTGTTCATTTTTGGTTTAATGGAGTTCTTTAATTTTTTTTTAGAAACTTATTTTGTGGAAAAATTCTTTTTTTAAATAATAAGCATAATAGGCCGATTCTTTTGATATATCTATTGGCATCGAAATTCCGTTTTTTAGAGCTTTGATTACTATTCAGCCTTGTTGCTCCTTACTTACAGTTCATTACCACGAACTGTTTGATATTCTTCTGTATTGTTCAGTATTTTAAAGGTATGGTGTATGATTTTATTTTTTAGAGCAGCTTACCTTTTGCGAATTTGTACTTATAGTCTAATGTTTGTAATGAGGTATATTTAATGAGGGTGTTTTCTAATTAGGTATGCAAGTCTGCCAGTTTCCCATAATATGGCAACTAGTTTACATTGCTAAGATTAACGTTTAATTATTTTGATGAATGATAATTTTGAAACAGTATTTAAAATTTATTTATCATCGGCATCTTTCTCTGTATTTTAAGATTTTGAGAATGCGCGGATTTTTTTTTCAGCTTACCTTTTTTCGATTGAACAGTATTCTGGAATGTTTTCTGAAGGGCATATACTCTGTCAGTTTATTATTATCGGACAATATATTTACTTAAAACATAATTTAATAGATTTAAATATACAGAGAAAAACGGGTATACTTTTTCAACAAAGCGGTGGAACAAAACAGAAATAGAACAACCGACTTTAAATAGCAAAGATCCAAATATTTCGACTCCATGTCCGGGAGCCCTTATCAACAACAACAAAAATTAGTATAGTTAAATTAGACCAAACATATAAGGAAAAAGAAAAACCAAAAACAAGTCAATAAAACTCACTTCCTAATAATTTCCAAATATCAATGCAATCACTGCAAATAGCCTGAATAAGCAACACAGAAATGACGAACAGAATGGTATCAAACACACGCCATGACACAGTCGCACAAACAGTATTTGCTCCACTGTTTTGTTCCACTACAGTAGAGTGCTAAGTTATACTTTGCACACTTTATGTTCCTTCCTGTGCTATTTGCATACTTTACGTTCCTTGGCACCTTTCCAGAGCATCTACCTATGGATTTGCATACTTTATGTTCCTTCCTGTGCTATTCGCTTACTTTAAGTTCCTTGGCACCTTTCCAGAGCATGTACCTATGGATTTGCATACTTTATGTTCCTTCCTGTGTTATTCTAAGGGTTTAAAAGCGAGCAGTACGAGCGGGGATTCCCCTTGCAAAAAGCGAGATATTTTTTTTGGACAACTGCCTTAACTCGAGAGTAGTTTGATTAAGAATGTAACATGTCTAGAATTGATGCCAATATGCTGTTGAATCATTTCCCAAAAAAATAACTCTATTTACAAAAAAAGGGTTTAGCATTTGCGAATTGAACTCTATGAACGATATTAATTAATGTTTGAATAATAGGAGCGTGAATGATTCTAATTAGTGATTGGATCGTATGAAGGTAGAGAAAAAAAAGGGATAAGGAATTCGCAAATTGGACTATACAAATGATCTTATTTGAATAATAGGGAAAAAACAGAGCTAGATAGTATTTGCGAATTGGATTGTATGAAGGTGGAGAAAAAAAGGATTAAACTGATTAGCAGTTAAGGTAACCCCGAACGGCTTGTTAATTCATACCTTATTTATTATAAATTTGGAACAACATAAATCTATGAAAATGGTTAATGATGATAGCATGACATTGCCAGTTGACCTAGCTCTACCTCTCCGATGTGTTCTGTATAATACACAAGTGGTGTTTGAACAGTGTTGTCAGTTTAAAATAGAGCCTAACGTTATAGTATACTAAAAGTTGATACTAAGAGTGATGTAGATGGCAAGAAAAGAATTTTAATAATGAAATTCAGAACAAACCTTAGAAATCCTTGCAAAATCAAGTAGTAAGGTGTATGTGAATACGAACCATCAAGGATCATAAGCACCGACGAGCCTAACCAGCAGAGGCGCCAACCCCCCAAAGGTCCCCTATCCCCAAACTCGAAGGGCGCCCCCTTCCCTCCAACTTTTTGCCCCCCTCCCCATTATTGTTTTTTTTTTATTTTATTTTTTTTAACATGATATATTTTTTTCAACTTTTTTTTACATGTCTTCGAATGAGATGAAACATACTTAAATTCAGTAGTGTTTTGTCGTGGTTTACCTTGTCACAGTTACATTATCTTGATTTTTCAAAGTTCATTTTGGATTTCTTTCATTGAAATGCAAGAGTTGGAATATTTCAGTAGTGTTTTGTTGTGCTTTACCTTGTCACAGTTACATTCTCTTGATTTTTCAAAGTTCATTTTGGATTTCTTTCCTTGAAATGCAAGAGTTGGAATATTTCAGTAGTGTTTTGTCGTGGTTTACCTTGTCACAGTTACACTTGATTTTTCAAAGTTCATTTTGGATTTTTACATTCTCTTGATTTTACAAAGTTCATTTTGAATTTCTTTCATTGAAATGCAAGACTTGGATTATTTCAGTAGTGTTTTGTTGTGGTTTACCTTGTCACAGTTACATTCTCTTAATTTTTCAAAGTTAATTTTGAATTTCTTTCGTTGAAATGTAAGAGTTGGAATATTTCAGTAGTGTCTTGTTGTGCTTTACCTTGTCACAGTTACATTCTCTTGATTTTTCAAAGTTCATTTTGGATTTCTTTCGTTGAAATGCAAGAGTTGGAATATTTCAGTAGTGTTTTGTTGTGCTTTACCTTGTCACAGTTACATTCTCTTGATATTTCAAAGTTCATTTTGGATTTCTTTCGTTGAAATGCAAGAGTTGGAATATTTCAGTAGTGTTTTGTTGTGCTTTACCTTGTCACAGCTACATGCTCTTGATTTTTCAAAGTTCATTTTGGATTTCTTTCGTTGAAAGGCAAGAGTTGGAATATTTCAGTAGTGTTTTGTCGTGGTTTACCATCTCACAGTTACATTCTCTTGATTTTTCAAAGTTCATTTTGAATTACTTTCATAAAATGCAAGAGTTGGAATATTTCAGTAGTGTTTTATCGTGGCTTACCTTGTCACAGTTACATTCTCTTGATTTTTCAAAGTTCATTTTGGATTTCTTTCCTTGAAATGCAAGAGTTGGAATATTTCAGTAGTGTTTTGTCATGGTTTACCTTGTCACAGTTACATTCTCTTGATTTTTCAAAGTTCATTTTGGATTTCTTTCGTTGAAATGCAAGAGTTGGAATATTTCAGTAGTGTTTTGTTATGGTTTACCTTGTCACAGTTACATTCTCTTGATTTTTCAAAGTTCATTTTGGATTTTTACATTCTCTTGATTTTTCAAAGTTCCTTTTGAATTTCTTTCGTGAAATTTAAGAGTTGGAATATTTCAATAGTGTTTTGTCGTAGTTTACCATGTCACAGTTACATTATCTTGATTTTTCAAAGTTCATTTTGAATTTCTTTCGTGAAATGCAAGAGTTGGAATATTTCAGTAGTGTTTTGTCGTGGTTTACCTTGTCACAGTTATATTCTCTTGATTTTTCAAAGTTCATTTTGGATTTCTTTCCTTGACATGCAAGATTTGGAATAGTTCAGTAGTGTTTTGTCGTGGTTTACCTTGTCACAGTTATATTCTCTTGATTTTTCAAAGTTCATTTTGGATTTCTTTCCTTGACATGCAAGAGTTGGAATAGTTCAGTAGTGTTTTGTCGTGGTTTACCTTGTCACAGTTACATTCTCTTGATTTTTCAAAGTTCAGTTTTGGATTTCTATCGTTGAAATGCAAGAGTTGGAATATTTCAGTAGTGTTTTGCTATGGTTTACCTTGTCACAGTTACATTCTCTTGATTTTTCAAAGTTTATTTTGAATTTCTTTCGTTGAAATGCAAGAGTTGGAATATTTCACTAGTGTTTTGTCATGGTTTACCTTGTCACAGTTACATTCTCTTGATTTTTCAAAGTTCATTTTGAATTTCTTTCATTGAAATGCAAGAGTTGGAATATTTCAGTAGTGTTTTGTCATGGTTTACCATGTCACAGTTACATTCTCTTGATTTTTCAAAGTTCATTTTGAATTTCTTTCGCTTAAAGGCAAGAGTTGGAATATTTCAGTAGAGTTTTGTTTTGGTTTACCTTGTCAGAGTTACATTCTCTTAATTTTTCAAAGTTCATTTTGAATTTTTTCATTGAAATGCAAGAGTTGGATTATTTCAGTAGTGTTTTATCGTGGTTTACCTTGTCACAGTTACATTCTCATGATTTTTCAAAGTTCATTTTGAATTTCTTTCATTGAAATGCAAGAGTTGGATTATTTCAGTAGTGTTTTGTTGTGGTTTACCTTGTCACACTTACATTCTCTTGATTTTCAAAGTTCATTTTGGATTTCTTTCGTTGAAATGCAAGAGTTTGAATATTTCAGTAGTGTTTTGTCATGGTTTACCTTGTCACAGTTACATTCTCTTAATTTTTCAAAGTTCATTTTGAATTTCTTTCGTTGAAATGCAAGAGTTGGAATATTTCAGTACTGTTTTGTTGTGCTTTACCTTGTCAAAGTACCATTCTCTTGATTTTTCAATGTTCATTTTGAATTTCTTTCGTTGAAATGCAAGAGTTGGAATATTTCAGTAGTGTTTTGTCGTGGTTTACCATGTCACAGTTACATTCTCTTGATTTTTCAAAGTTCATTTTGAATTTCTTTCGTTGAAATGCAAGAGTTGGAATATTTCAGTAGTGTTTTGTTGTGGGTTACCTTGTCAGAGTTACATTCTCTTAATTTTTCAAAGTTCATTTTGAATTTTTTTCATTGAAATGCAAGAGTTGGATTATTTCAGTAGTGTTTTGTCGTGGTTTACCTTGTCACAGTTACATTCTCATGATTTTTCAAAGTTCATTTTGAATTTCTTTCATTGAAATGCAAGAGTTGGATTATTTCAGTAGTGTTTTGTTGTGCTTTACCTTGTCACAGTTACATTCTCTTGATATTTCAAAGTTCATTTTGGATTTCTTTCGTTGAAATGCAAGAGTTGGAATATTTCAGTAGTGTTTTGTTGTGCTTTACCTTGTCACAGTTACATGCTCTTGATTTTTCACAGTTCATTTTGGATTTCTTTCGTTGAAAGGCAAGAGTTGGAATGTTTCAGTAGTGTTTTGTCGTGGTTTACCATCTCACAGTTACATTCTCTTGATTTTTCAAAGTTCATTTTGAATTACTTTCATGAAATGCAAGAGTTGGAATATTTCAGTAGTGTTTTATCGTGGCTTACCTTGTCACAGTTACATTCTCTTGATTTTTCAAAGTTCATTTTGGATTTCTTTCCTTGAAATGCAAGAGTTGGAATATTTCAGTAGTGTTTTGTCATGGTTTACCTTGTCACAGTTACATTCTCTTGATTTTTCAAAGTTCATTTTTGGATTTCTTTCGTTGAAATGCAAGAGTTGGAATATTTCAGTAGTGTTTTGTTATGGTTTACCTTGTCACAGTTACATTCTCTTGATTTTTCAAAGTTCATTTTGGATTTTTACATTCTCTTGATTTTTCAAGGTTCCTTTTGAATTTCTTTCGTGAAATGCAAGAGTTGGAATATTTCAATAGTGTTTTGTCGTGGTTTACCATGTCACAGTTACACTATCTTGATTTTTCAAAGTTCATTTTGAATTTCTTTCGTGAAATGCAAGAGTAGGAATATTTCAATAGTGTTTTATCGTGGTTTACCTTGTCACAGTTACATTCTCTTGATTTTTCAAAGTTCATTTTGGATTTCTTTCCTTGAAATGCAAGAGTTGGAATATTTCAGTAGTGTTTTGTCGTGGTTTACCTTGTCACAGTTACATTCTCTTGATTTTTCGAAGTTCATTTTGGATTTCTTTCCTTGAAATGCAAGAGTTGGAATATTTCAGTAGTGTTTTGTCGTGGTTTACCTTGTCACAGTTACATTCTCTTGATTTTTCAAAGTTCATTTTGAATTTTAACATTCTCTTGATTTTTCAAAGTTCATTTTGAATTTCTTTCGTTGAAATGCAAGAGTTGGAATATTTCAGTAGTGTCTTGTTGTGCTTTAACTTGTCACAGTTGCATTCTCTTGATTTTTTCAAAGTTCATTTTGAATTTCTTTCGTGAAATGCAAGATTTGGAATATTTCAGTAGTGTTTTGTCGTGGTTTACCTTGTCACAGTTATATTCTCTTGATTTTTCAAAGTTCATTTTGAATTTCTTTCGTTGAAATGCAAGAGTTGGAATATTTCAGTAGTGTCTTGTTGTGCTTTAACTTGTCACAGTTACATTCTCTTGATTTTTCAAAGTTCATTTTGAATTTCTTTCGTGAAATGCAAGATTTGGAATATTTCAGTAGTATTTTGTCGTGGTTTGCCATTTCACTGTTACATGCTCTTGATTTTTCAAAGTTCATTTTGAATTTCTTTCGTGAAATGCAAGAGTTGGAATATTTCAGTAGTGTTTTGTCGTGGTTTACCTTGTCACAGTTATATTCTCTTGATTTTTCAAAGTTCATTTTGGATTTCTTTCCTTGACATGCAAGAGTTGGAATAGTTCAGTAGTGTTTTGTCGTGGTTTACCTTGTCACAGTTACATTCTCTTGATTTTTCAAAGTTCATTTTGGATTTCTTTCCTTGACATGCAAGAGTTGGAATAGTTCAGTAGTGTTTTGTCGTGGTTTACCTTGTCACAGTTACATTCTCTTGATTTTTCAAAGTTCAGTTTTGGATTTCTATCGTTGAAATGCAAGAGTTGGAATATTTCAGTAGTGTTTTGCTATGGTTTACCTTGTCACAGTTACATTCTCTTGATTTTTCAAAGTTTATTTTGAATTTCTTTCGTTGAAATGCAAGAGTTGGAATATTTCACTAGTGTTTTGTCATGGTTTACCTTGTCACAGTTACATTCTCTTGATTTTTCAAAGTTCATTTTGAATTTCTTTCATTGAAATGCAAGAGTTGGAATATTTCAGTAGTGTTTTGTCATGGTTTACCATGTCACAGCTACATTCTCTTGATTTTTCAAAATTCATTTTGAATTTCTTTCGTTTAAAGGCAAGAGTTGGAATATTTCAGTAGAGTTTTGTTGTGGTTTACCTTGTCAGAGTTACATTCTCTTAATTTTTCAAAGTTCATTTTGAATTTCTTTCATTGAAATGCAAGAGTTGGATTATTTCAGTAGTTTTTTGTCGTGGTTTACCATGTCACAGTTACATTCTCATGATTTTTCAAAGTTCATTTTGAATTTATTTCATTGAAATGCAAGAGTTGGATTATTTCAGTAGTGTTTTGTTGTGGTTTACCTTGTCACACTTACATTCTCTTGATTTTCAAAGTTCATTTTGGATTTCTTTCGTTGAAATGCAAGAGTTTGAATATTTCAGTAGTGTTTTGTCATGGTTTACCTTGTCACAGTTACATTCTCTTAGTTTTTCAAAGTTCATTTTGAATTTCTTTCGTTGAAATGCAAGAGTTGGAATATTTCAGTACTGTTTTGTTGTGCTTTACCTTGTCAAGTGCCATTCTCTTGATTTTTCAAAGTTCATTTTGAATTTCTTTCGTTGAAATGCAAGAGTTGGAATATTTCAGTAGTGTTTTGTCATGGTTTACCATGTCACAGTTACATTCTCTTGATTTTTCAAAGTTCATTTTGAATTTCTTTCGTTGAAATGCAAGAGTTGGAATATTTCAGTAGTGTTTTGTTGTGGGTTACCTTGTCAGAGTTACATTCTCTTAATTTTTCAAAGTTCATTTCGAATTTTTTTTCATTGATATGCAAGAGTTGGATTACTTCAGTAGTGTTTTGTCGTGGTTTACCTTGTCACAGTTACATTCTCATGATTTTTCAAAGTTCATTTTGAATTTCTTTCATTGAAATGCAAGAGTTGGATTATTTCAGTAGTGTTTTGTTGTGGTTTAGCCTGTCACACTTACATTCTCTTGATTTTTCAAAGTTCAGTTTTGGATTTCTATCGTTGAAATGCAAGAGTTGGAATATTTCAGTAGTGTTTTGTTATGGTTTACCTTGTCACAGTTACATTCTCTTGATTTTTCAAAGATCATTTTGAATTTCTTTCATTGAAATGCAAGAGTTGGAATATTTCAGTAGTGTTTTGTCATGGTTTACAATGTCACAGTTACATTCTCTTGATTCTTCAAAGTTCATTTTGAATTTCTTTCGTTTAAATGCAAGAGTTGGAATATTTCAGTAGAGTTTTGTTGTGGTTTACCTTGTCAGAGTTACATTCTCTTAATTTTTCAAAGTTCATTTTGAATTTTTTTCATTGAAATGCAAGAGTTTGATTATTTCAGTAGTGTTTTGTCGTGGTTTACCTTGTCACAGTTACATTCTCATGATTTTTCAAAGTTCATTTTGAATTTCTTTCATTGAAATGCAAGAGTTGGATTATTTCAGTAGTATTTTGTCGTGGTTTACCTTGTCCCACTTACATTCTCTTGATTTTTCAAAGTTCATTTTGGATTTCTTTCGTTGAAATGCAAGAGTTAGAATATTTCAGTAGTGTTTTGTCATGGTTTACCTTGTCAGAGTTACATTCTCTTAATTTTTCAAAGTTCATTTTGAATTTCTTTTGTTGAAATGCAAGAGTTGGAATATTTCAGTACTGTTTTGCTGTGCTTTACCTTGTCACAGTTACATTCTCTTGATTTTTCAAAGTTCATTTTGGATTTCTTTCCTTGACATGCAAGAGTTGGAATAGTTCAGTAGTGTTTTGTCGTGGTTTACCTTGTCACAGTTATATTCTCTTGATTTTTCAAAGTTCATTTTGGATTTCTTTCCTTGACATGCAAGAGTTGGAATAGTTCAGTAGTGTTTTGTCATGGTTTACCTTGTCACAGTTACATTCTCTTGATTTTTCAAAGTTCAGTTTTGAATTTCTATCGTTGAAATGCAAGAGTTGGAATATTTCAGTAGTGTTTTGCTATGGTTTACCTTGTCACAGTTACATTCTCTTGATTTTTCAAAGTTTATTTTGAATTTCTTTCGTTGAAATGCAAGAGTTGGAATATTTCACTAGTGTTTTGTCATTGTTTACCTTGTCACAGTTACATTCTCTTGATTTTTCAAAGTTCATTTTGAATTTCTTTCATTGAAATGCAAGAGTTGGAATATTTCAGTAGTGTTTTGTCATGGTTTACCATGTCACAGTTACATTCTCTTGATTTTTCAAAGTTCATTTTGAATTTCTTTCGTTTAAAGGCAAGAGTTGGAATATTTCAGTAGAGTTTTGTTGTGGTTTACCTTGTCAGAGTTACATTCTCTTAATTTTTCAAAGTTCATTTTGAATTTTTTTCATTGAAATGCAAGAGTTGGATTATTTCAGTAGTGTTTTATCGTGGTTTACCTTGTCACAGTTACATTCTCATGATTTTTCAAAGTTCATTTTGAATTTCTTTCATTGAAATGCAAGAGTTGGATTATTTCAGTAGTGTTTTGTTGTGGTTTACCTTGTCACACTTACATTCTCTTGATTTTCAAAGTTCATTTTGGATTTCTTTCGTTGAAATGCAAGAGTTTGAATATTTCAGTAGTGTTTTGTCATGGTTTACCTTGTCACAGTTACATTCTCTTAGTTTTTCAAAGTTCATTTTGAATTTCTTTCGTTGAAATGCAAGAGTTGGAATATTTCAGTACTGTTTTGTTGTGCTTTACCTTGTCAAAGTGCCATTCTCTTGATTTTTCAAAGTTCATTTTGAATTTCTTTCGTTGAAATGCAAGAGTTGGAATATTTCAGTAGTGTTTTGTCATGGTTTACCATGTCACAGTTACATTCTCTTGATTTTTCAAAGTTCATTTTGAATTTCTTTCGTTGAAATGCAAGAGTTGGAATATTTCAGTAGTGTTTTGTTGTGGGTTACCTTGTCAGAGTTACATTCTCTTAATTTTTCAAAGTTCATTTCGAATTTTTTTCATTGATATGCAAGAGTTGGAATATTTCAGTAGTGTTTTGTTATGGTTTACCTTGTCACAGTTACATTCTCTTGATTTTTCAAAGTTTATTTTGAATTTCTTTCGTTGAAATGCAAGAGTTGGAATATTTCAGTAGTGTTTTGTCATGGTTTACCTTGTCACAGTGACATTCTCTTGATTTTTCAAAGTTCATTTTGAATTTCTTTCATTGAAATGCAAGAGTTGGAATATTTCAGTAGTGTTTTGTCATGGTTTACATGTCACAGTTACATTCTCTTGATTCTTCAAAGTTCATTTTGAATTTCTTTCGTTTAAATGCAAGAGTTGGAATATTTCAGTAGAGTTTTGTTGTGGTTTACCTTGTCAGAGTTACATTCTCTTAATTTTTCAAAGTTCATTTTGAATTTTTTTCATTGAAATGCAAGAGTTTGATTATTTCAGTAGTGTTTTGTCGTGGTTTACCTTGTCACAGTTACATTCTCATGATTTTTCAAAGTTCATTTTGAATTTCTTTCATTGAAATGCAAGAGTTGGATTATTTCAGTAGTATTTTGTCGTGGTTTACCTTGTCCCACTTACATTCTCTTGATTTTTCAAAGTTCATTTTGGATTTCTTTCGTTGAAATGCAAGAGTTGGAATATTTCAGTAGTGTTTTGTCATGGTTTACCTTGTCACAGTTACATTCTCTTGATTTTTCAAAGTTCATTTTGAATTTCTTTCGTTGAAATGCAAGAGTTGGAATATTTCAGTACTGTTTTGCTGTGCTTTACCTTGTCAAAGTTACATTCTCTTGATTTTTCAAAGTTCATTTTGAATTTCTTTCGTTGAAATGCAAGAGTTGGAATATTTCAGTGGTGTCTGGTCATGGTTTACCTTGTCACAGTTACATTCTCTTAATTTTTCAAAGTTCATTTTGAATTTCGTTGAAATGCAAGAGTTGGAATATTTCAGTAGTGTTTTGTTGTGCTTTACCATGTCACAGTTACATTCTCTAGATTTTTCAAAGTTCATTTTGAATTTCTTTCATTGAAATGCAAAAGTTGGCATATTTTAGTAGTGTCTTGTCGTGGTTTACCTTGTCACAGTTACATTCTCTTGATTTTTCAAAGTTCATTTTGAATTTCTTTCGTTTCAATGCAAGAGTTGGAATATTTCAGTAGAGTTTTGTTGTGGTTTACCTTGTCACAGTTACATTCTCTTGATTTTTCAAAGTTCATTTTGGATTTCTTTCCTTGAAATGCAAGAGTTGGAATATTTCAGTAGTGTTTTGTCATGGTTTACCTTGTCACAGTTACATTCTCTTGATTTTCAAGTTCATTTGATTTTACATTCTCTGATTTTTCAAAGTTCCTTTTGAATTTCTTTCGTGAAATGCAAGAGTTGGAATATTTCAATAGTGTTTTATCGTGGTTTACCTTGTCACAGTTACATTCTCTTGATTTCTCAAAGTTCATTTTGGATTTCTTTCCTTGAAATGCAAGAGTTGGAATATTTCAGTAGTGTTTTGTCGTGGTTTACCTTGTCACAGTTACATTCTCTTGATTTTTCAAAGTTCATTTTGGATTTCTTTCCTTGAAATGCAAGAGTTGGAATATTTCAGTAGTGTTTTGTCGTGGTTTACCTTGTCACAGTTACATTCTCTTGATTTTTCAAAGTTCATTTTGGATTTTTACATTCTCTTGATTTTTCAAAGTTTATTTTGAATTTCTTTCGTGAAATGCAAGAGTTGGAATATTTCAGTAGTGTTTTATCGTGGTTTACCTTTTCACAGTTACATTCTCTTGATCTTTCAAAGTTCATTTTGGATTTCTTTCCTTGACATGCAAGAGTTGGAATAGTTCAGTAGTGTTTTGTCGTGGTTTATCTTGTCACAGTTATATTCTCTTGATTTTTCAAAGTTCATTTTGGATTTCTTTCCTTGACTTGCAAGAGTTGGAATAGTTCAGTAGTGTTTTGTCGTGGTTTACCTTGTCACAGTTACATTCTCTTGATTTTTCAAAGTTCAGTTTTGGATTTCTATCGTTGAAATGCAAGAGTTGGAATATTTCAGTAGTGTTTTGCTATGGTTTACCTTGTCACAGTTACATTCTCTTGATTTTTCAAAGTTTATTTTGAATTTCTTTCGTTGAAATGTAAGAGTTGGAATATTTCACTAGTGTTTTGTCATGGTTTACCTTGTCACAGTTACATTCTCTTGATTTTTCAAAGTTCATTTTGAATTTCTTTCATTGAAATGCAAGAGTTGGAATATTTCAGTAGTGTTTTGTCATGGTTTACCATGTCACAGTTACATTCTCTTGATTTTTCAAAGTTCATTTTGAATTTCTTTCGTTTAAATGCAAGAGTTGGAATATTTCAGTAGAGTTTTGTTGTGGTTTACCTTGTCAGAGTTACATTCTCTTAATTTTTCAAAGTTCATTTTGAATTGTTTTCATTGAAATGCAAGAGTTGGATTATTTCAGTAGTGTTTTATCGTGGTTTACCTTGTCACAGTTACATTCTCATGATTTTTCAAAGTTCATTTTGAATTTCTTTCATTGAAATGCAAGAGTTGGATTATTTCAGTAGTGTTTTGTTGTGGTTTACCTTATCACACTTACATTCTCTTGATTTTCAAAGTTCATTTTGGATTTCTTTCGTTGAAATGCAAGAGTTTGAATATTTCAGTAGTGTTTTGTCATGGTTTACCTTGTCACAGTTACATTCTCTTAATTTTTCAAAGTTTATATTGAATTTTTTTCATTGAAATGCAAGAGTTTGATTATTTCAGTAGTGTTTAGTCGTAGTTTACCTTGTCACAGTTACATTCTCATGATTTTTCAAAGTTCATTTTGAATTTCTTTCATTGAAATGCAAGAGTTGGATTATTTCAGTAGTGTCTTGTTGTGCTTTAACTTGTCACAGTTACATTCTCTTGATTTTTCAAAGTTCATTTTGAATTTCTTTCGTGAAATGCAAAATTTGGAATATTTCAGTAGTGTTTTGTCGTGGTTTGCCATGTCACTGTTACATGCTCTTGATTTTTCAAAGTTCATTTTGAATTTCTTTCGTGAAATGCAAGAGTTGGAATATTTCAGTAGTGTTTTATCGTGGTTTACCTTTTCACAGTTACATTCTCTTGATCTTTAAAAGTTCATTTTGGATTTCTTTCCTTGACATGCAAGAGTTGGAATAGTTCAGTAGTGTTTTGTCGTGGTTTACCTTGTCACAGTTATATTCTCTTGATTTTTCAAAGTTCATTTTGAATTTTTTTCATTGAAATGCAAGAGTTGGATTATTTCAGTAGTGTTTTATCGTGGTTTACCTTGTCACAGTTATATTCTCTTGATTTTTTCAAAGTTCATTTTGAATTTCTTTCGTGAAATGCAAGATTCGGAATATTTCAGTAGTGTTTTGTCGTGGTTTGCCATGTGACTGTTACATGCTCTTGATTTTTCAAAGTTCATTTTGGATTTCTTTCCTTGACATGCAAGAGTTGGAATAGTTCAGTAGTGTTTTGTCGTGGTTTACCTTGTCACAGTTATATTCTCTGGATCTTTCAAAGTTCATTTTGGATTTCTTTCGTTGAAAGGCAAGAGTTGGAATATTTCAGTAGTGTTTTGTTGTGGGTTACCTTGTCAGAGTTACATTCTCTTAATTTTTCAAAGTTCATTTCGAATTTTTTTTCATTGAAATGCAAGAGTTGGATTATTTCAGTAGTGTTTTGTCGTGGTTTACCTTGTCACAGTTACATTCTCATGATTTTTCAAAGTTCATTTTGAATTTCTTTCATTGAAATGCAAGAGTTGGATTATTTCAGTAGTGTTTTGTTGTGGTTTACCCTGTCACACTTACCTTCTCTTGATTTTTAAAGTTCAGTTTTGGATTTCTATCGTTGAAATGCAAGAATTGGAATATTTCAGTAGTGTTTTGTTGTGGGTTACCTTGTCAGAGTTACATTCTCATAATTTTTCAAAGTTCATTTCGAATTTTTTTTCATTGAAATGCAAGAGTTGGATTATTTCAGTAGTTTTTTGTCGTGGTTTACCTTGTCACAGTTACATTCTCATGATTTTTCAAAGTTCATTTTGAATTTCTTTCATTGAAATGCAAGAGTTGGATTATTTCAGTAGTGTTTTGTTGTGGTTTACCCTGTCACACTTACCTTCTCTTGATTTTTCAAAGTTCAGTTTTGGATTTCTATCGTTGAAATGCAAGAATTGGAATATTTCATTAGTGTTTTGTTATGGTTTACCTTGTCACAGTTACATTCTCTTGATTTTTCAAAGTTTATTTTGAATTTCTTTCGTTGAAATGCAAGAGTTGGAATATTTCAGTAGTGTTTGTCATGGTTTACCTTGTCATAGTTACATTCTCTGGATTTTTCAAAGTTCATTTTGAATTTCTTTCATTGAAATGCAAGAGTTGGAATATTTCAGTAGTGTTTTGTCATGGTTTACAATGTCACAGTTACATTCTCTTGATTTTTCAAAGTTCATTTTGAATTTCTTTCATTTAAATGCAAGAGTTGGAATATTTCAGTGGAGTTTTGTTGTGGTTTACCTTGTCAGAGTTACATTCTCTTAATTTTTCAAAGTTCATTTTGAATTTTTTTCATTGAAATGCAAGAGTTTGATTATTTCAGTAGTGTTTTGTCGTGGTTTACCTTGTCACAGTTACATTCTCATGATTTTTCAAAGTTCATTTTGAATTTCTTTCATTGAAATGCAAGAGTTGGATTATTTCAGTAGTGTTTTGTTGTGGTTTACCTTGTCACACTTACATTCTCTTGATTTTTCAAAGTTCATTTTGGATTTCGTTCGTTGAAATGCAAGAGTGGGATTATTTCAGTAGTGTTTTGTCGTGGTTTACCTTGTCACACTTACATTCTCTTGATTTTTCAAAGTTCATTTTGGATTTCTTTCGTTGAAATGCAAGAGTTGGAATATTTCAGTAGTGTTTTGTCATGGTTTACCTTGTCAGAGTTACATTCTCTTAATTTTTCAAAGTTCATTTTGAATTTGTTTCGTTGAAATGCAAGAGTTGGAATATTTCAGTACTGTTTTGCTGTGCTTTACCTTGTCAAAGTTACATTCTCTTGATTTTTCAAAGTTCATTTTGAATTTCTTTCGTTGAAATGCAAGAGTTGGAATATTTCAGTAGTGTCTGGTCATGGTTTACCTTGTCACAGTTACATTCTCTTAATTTTTCAAAGTTCATTTTGAATTTCGTTGAAATGCAAGAGTTGGAATATTTCAGTAGTGTTTTGTTGTGCTTTACCTTGTCAAAGTTACATTCTCTTGATTTTTCAAAGTTCATTTTGAATTTCTTTCATTGAAATGCAAAAGTTGGCATATCTTAGTAGTGTCTTGTCTTGGTTTACCTTGTCACAGTTACATTCTCTTGATTTTTCAAAGTTCATTTTGAATTTCTTTCGTTTAAATGCAAGAGTTGGAATATTTCAGTAGAGTTTTGTTGTGGTTTACCTTGTCAGAGTTAAATTCTCTTAATTTTTCAAAGTTCATTTTGAATTTTTTTCATTGAAATGCAAGAGTTTGATTATTTCAGTAGTGTTTTGTCGTAGTTTACCTTGTCACAGTTACATTCTCATGATTTTTCAAAGTTCATTTTGAATTTCTTTCATTGAAATGCAAGAGTTGGATTATTTCAGTAGTGTTTTGTTGTGGTTTACTTTGTCACACTTACATTCTCTTGATTTTTCAAAGTTCATTTTGGATTTCTTTCGTTGAAATGCAAGAGTTGGATTATTTCAGTAGTGTTTTGTCGGGGTTTACCTTGTCACAGTTACATTCTCTTGATTTTTCAAAGTTCATTTTGGATTTCTTTCCTTGAAATGCAAGAGTTGGAATATTTCACTAGTGTTTTGTCATGGTTTACCTTGTCACAGTTACATTCTCTTGATATTTCAAAGTTCATTTTGGATTTTTACATTCTCTTGATTTTTCAAAGTTCCTTTTGAATTTCTTTCGTGAAATGCAAGAGTTGGAATATTTCAATAGTGTTTTGTCGTGGTTTACCTTGTCACAGTTACATTCTCTTGATTTTTCAAAGTTCATTTTTGGATTTCTTTCGTTGAAATGCAAGAGTTGGAATATTTCAGTAGTGTTTTGTTATGGTTTACCTTGTCACAGTTACATTCTCTTGATATTTCAAAGTTCATTTTGGATTTTTACATTCTCTTGATTTTTCAAAGTTCATTTTGAATTTCTTTCGTGAAATGCAAGAGTTGGAATATTTCAATAGTGTTTTATCGTGGTTTACCTTGTCACAGTTACATTCTCTTGATTTTTCAAAGTTCATTTTGGATTTCTTTCCTTGAAATGCAAGAGTTGGAATATTTCAGTAGTGTTCTGTCGTGGTTAACCTTGTCACAGTTACATTCTCTTGATTTTTTGAAGTTCATTTTGGATTTCTTTCCTTGAAATGCAAGAGTTGGAATATTTCAGTAGTGTTTTGTCGTGGTTTACCTTGTCACAGTTACATTCTCTTGATTTTTCAAAGTTCATTTTGGATTTTTACATTCTCTTGATTTTTCAAAGTTCATTTTGAATTTCTTTCGTTGAACTGCAAGAGTTGGAATATTTCAGTAGTGTCTTGTTGTGCTTTAACTTGTCACAGTTACATTCTCTTGATTTTTTCAAAGTTCATTTTGAATTTCTTTCGTGAAATGCAAGATTTGGAATATTTCAGTAGTGTTTTGTCGTGGTTTGCCATGTCACTGTTACATGCTCTTGATTTTTCAAAGTTCATTTTGAATGTCTTTCGTGAAATGCAACAGTTGGAATATTTCAGTAGTGTTTTATCGTGGTTTACCTTTTCACAGTTACATTCTCTTGTTCTTTCAAAGTTCATTTTGGATTTCTTTCCTTGACATGCAAGATTTAGAATAGTTCAGTAGTGTTTTGTCGTGGTTTACCTTGTCACAGTTATATTCTCTTGATTTTTCAAAGTTCATTTTGGATTTCTTTCCTTGAAATGCAAGAGTTGGAATAGTTCAGTAGTGTTTTGTCGTGGTTTACCTTGTCACAGTTACATTCTCTTGATTTTTCAAAGTTCAGTTTTGGATTTCTATCGTTGAAATGCAAGAGTTGGAATATTTCAGTAGTGTTTTGCTTTGGTTTACCTTGTCAACGTTACATTCTTTTGATTTTTCAAAGTTTATTATGAATTTCTTTCGTTGAAATGCAAGAGTTGGAATATTTCACTAGTGTTTTGTCATAGTTTACCTTGTCACAGTTACATTCTCTTGATTTTTCAAAGTTCATTTTGAATTTCTTTCTTGAAATGCAAGAGTTGGAATCTTTCAGTAGTGTTTTGTCGTGGTTTACCATTTCACAGTTACATTCTCTTGATTTTTCAAAGTTCATTTTGAATTTCTTTCGTTTAAATGCAAGAGTTGGAATATTTCAGTAGAGTTTTGTTGTGGTTTACCTTGTCAGAGTTACATTCTCTTAATTTTTCAAAGTTCATTTTGAATTTTTTTCATTGAAATGCAAGAGTTGGATTATTTCAGTAGTGTTTTATCGTGGTTTACCTTGTCACAGTTACATTCTCATGATTTTTCAAAGTTCATTTTGAATTTCTTTCATTGAAATGCAAGAGTTGGATTATTTCAGTAGTGTTTTGTTGTGGTTTACCTTGTCACACTTACATTCTCTTAATTTTTCAAAGTTCATTTTGGATTTCTTTCGTTGAAATGCAACAGTTGGAATATTTCAGTACTGTTTTGTTGTGCTTTACCTTATCAAAGTACCATTCTCTTGATTTTTCAAAGTTCATTTTGAATTTCTTTCGTTGAAATGCAAGAGTTGGAATATTTCAGTAGTGTTTTGTCATGGTTTACCATGTCACAGTTACATTCTCTTGATTTTTCAAAGTTCATTTTGAATTTCGCTCGTTGAAATGCAAGAGTTGGAATATTTCAGTAGTGTTTTGTTGTGGGTTACCTTGTCAGAGTTACATTCTCTTAATTTTTCAAAGTTCATTTTGAATTTTTTTCATTGAAATGCAAGAGGGATTATTTCAGTTGTGTTTTGTCGTGGTTTACCTTGTCACAGTTACATTCTCATGATTTTTCAAAGTTCATTTTGAATTTCTTTCATTGAAATGCAAGAGTTGGATTATTTCAGTAGTGTTTTGTTGTGGTTTACCCTGTCACACTTACATTCTCTTGATTTTTCAAAGTTCAGTTTTGGATTTCTATCGTTGAAATGCAAGAGTTGAAATATTTCAGTAGTGTTTTGTTATGGTTTACCTTGTCACAGTTACATTCTCTTGATTTTTCAAAGTTTATTTTGAATTTCTTTCGTTGAAATGCAAGAGTTGGAATATTTCAGTAGTGTTTTGTCATGGTTTACCTTGTCACAGTTACATTCTCTTGATTTTTCAAAGTTCATTTTGAATTTCTTTCATTGAAATGCAAGAGTTGGAATTTTTCAGTAGTGTTTTGTCATGGTTTTCCTTGTCACAGTTACATTCTCTTGATTTTTCAAAGTTCATTTTGAATTTCTTTCATTGAAATGCAAGAGTTGGAATATTTCAGTAGTGTTTTGTTATGGTTTACCTTGTCACAGTTACATTCTCTTGATATTTCAAAGTTCATTTGGATTTTTACATTCTCTTGATTTTTCAAAGTTTATTTTGAATTTCTTTCGTTGAAATGCAAGAGTTGGAATATTTCAGTAGTGTTTTGTCATGGTTTACCTTGTCACAGTTACATTCTCTTGATTTTTCAAAGTTCATTTTGGATTTCTTTCCTTGAAATGCAAGAGTTGGAATATTTCACTAGTGTTTTGTCATGGTTTACCTTGTCACAATTACATTCTCTTGATATTTCAAAGTTCATTTTGGATTTTTACATTCTCTTGATTTTTCAAAGTTCCTTTTGAATTTCTTTCGTGAAATGCAAGAGTTGGAATATTTCAATAGTGTTTTGTCGTGGTTTACCTTGTCACAGTTACATTCTCTTGATTTTTCAAAGTTCATTTTGGATTTCTTTCGTTGAAATGCAAGAGTTGGAATATTTCAGTAGTGTTTTGTTATGGTTTACCTTGTCACAGTTACATTCTCTTGATATTTCAAAGTTCATTTCGGATTTTTACATTCTCTTGATTTTTCAAAGTTCTTTTTGAATTTCTTTCGTGAAATGCAAGAGTTGGAATATTTCAATAGTGTTTTGTCGTGGTTTACCATGTCACAGTTACATTATCTTGATTTTTCAAAGTTCATTTTGAATTTCTTTCGTTAAATGCAAGAGTAGGAATATTTCAATAGTGTTTTATCGTGGTTTACCTTGTCACAGTTACATTCTCTTGATTTTTCAAAGTTCATTTTGGATTTCTTTCCTTGAAATGCAAGAGTTGCAATATTTCAGTAGTGTTTTGTCGTGGTTTACCTTGTCACAGTTACATTCTCTTGATTTTTTGAAGTTCATTTTGGATTTCTTTCCTTGAAATGCAAGAGTTGGAATATTTCAGTAGTGTTTTGTCGTGGTTTACCTTGTCACAGTTACATTCTCTTGATTTTTCAAAGTTCATTTTGGATTTTTACATTCTCTTGATTTTTCAAAGTTCATTTTGAATTTCATTCGTTGAACTGCAAGAGTTGTAATATTTCAGTAGTGTCTTGTTGTGCTTTAACTTGTCACAGTTACATTCTCTTGATTTTTTCAAAGTTCGTTTTGAATTTCTTTCGTGAAATGCAAGATTTGGAATATTTCAGTAGTGTTTTGTCGTGGTTTGCCATGTCACTGTGACATGCTCTTGATTTTTCAAAGTTCATTTTGAATTTCTTTCGTGAAATGCAAGAGTTGGAATATTTCAGTAGTGTTTTATCGTGGTTTACCTTTTCACAGTTACATTCTCTTGTTCTTTCAAAGTTCATTTTGGATTTCTTTCCTTGACATGCAAGATTTGGAATAGTTCAGTAGTGTTTTGTCGTGGTTTACCTTGTCACAGTTATATTCTCTTGATTTTTCAAAGTTCATTTGGATTTCTATCGTTGAAATGCAAGAGTTGGAATATTTCAGTAGTGTTTTGTCGTGGTTTACCTTGTCACAGTTACATTCTCTTGATTTTTCAAAGTTCAGTTTTGGATTTCTATCGTTGAAATGCAAGAGTTGGAATATTTCAGTAGTGTTTTGTTTTGGTTTACCTTGTCACCGTTACATTCTCTTGATTTTTCAAAGTTTATTTTGAATTTCTTTCGTTGAAATGCAAGAGTTGGAATATTTCACTAGTGTTTTGTCATAGTTTACCTTGTCACAGTTACATTCTCTTGATTTTTCAAAGTTCATTTTGAATTTCTTACATTGAAATGCAAGAGTTGGAATATTTCAGTAGTGTTTTGTCATGGTTTACCATTTCACAGTTACATTCTCTTGATTTTTCAAAGTTCATTTTGAATTTCTTTCGTTTAAATGCAAGAGTTGGAATATTTCAGTAGAGTTTTGTTGTGGTTTACCTTGTCAGAGTTACATTCTCTTAATTTTTCAAAGTTCATTTTGAATTTTTTTTCATTGAAATGCAAGAGTTGGATTATTTCAGTAGTGTTTTATCGTGGTTTACCTTGTCACAGTTACATTCTCATGATTTTTCAAAGTTCATTTTGAATTTCTTTCATTGAAATGCAAGAGTTGGATTATTTCAGTAGTGTTTTGTTGTGGTTTACCTTGTCACACTTACATTCTCTTGATTTTCAAAGTTCATTTTGGATTTCTTTCGTTGAAATGCAACAGTTGGAATATTTCAGTACTGTTTTGTTGTGCTTTACCTTATCAAAGTACCATTCTCTTGATTTTTCAAAGTTCATTTTGAATTTCTTTCGTTGAAATGCAAGAGTTGGAATATTTCAGTAGTGTTTTGTCATGGTTTACCATGTCACAGTTACATTCTCTTGATTTTTCAAAGTTCATTTTGAATTTTTTTCGTTGAAATGCAAGAGTTGGAATATTTCAGTAGTGTTTTGTTGTGGGTTACCTTGTCAGAGTTACATTCTCTTAATTTTTCAAAGTTCATTTTGAATTTTTTTCATTGAAATGCAAGAGGGATTATTTCAGTTGTGTTTTGTCGTGGTTTACCCTGTCACAGTTACATTCTCATGATTTTTCAAAGTTCATTTTGAATTTCTTTCATTGAAATGCAAGAGTTGGATTATTTCAGTAGTGTTTTGTTGTGGTTTACCCTGTCACACTTACATTCTCTTGATTTTTCAAAGTTCAGTTTTGGATTTCTATCGTTGAAATGCAAGAGTTGAAATATTTCAGTAGTGTTTTGCTATGGTTTACCTTGTCACAGTTACATTCTCATGATTTTTCAAAGTTTATTTTGAATTTCTTTCGTTGAAATGCAAGAGTTGGAATATTTCAGTAGTGTTTTGTCATGGTTTACCTTGTCACAGTTACATTCTCTTGATTTTTCAAAGTTCATTTTGAATTTCTTTCATTGAAATGCAAGAGTTGGAATATTTCAGTAGTGTTTTGTCATGGTTTACAATGTCACAGTTACATTCTCTTGATTTTTCAAAGTTTATTTTGAATTTCTTTCGTTTAAATGCAAGAGTTGGAATATTTCAGTAGAGTTTTGTTGTGGTTTACCTTGTCAGAGTTACATTCTCTTAATTTTTCAAAGTTCATTTTGAATTTCTTTCATTGAAATGCAAGAGTTTGATTATTTCAGTAGTGATTTGTCGTGGTTTACCTTGTCACAGTTACATTCTCATGATTTTTCAAAGTTCATTTGAATTTCTTTCATTGAAATGCAAGAGTTGGATTATTTCAGTAGTGTTTTGTTGTGGTTTACCTTGTCACACTCACATTCTCTTGATTTTTCAAAGTTCATTTTGGATTTCGTTCGTTGAAATGCAAGAGTTGGATTATTTCAGTAGTGTTTTGTCGTGGTATACCTTGTCACACTTACATTCTCTTGATTTTTCAAAGTTCATTTTGGATTTCTTTCGTTGAAATGCAAGAGTTGGAATATTTCAGTAGTGTTTTGTCGTGGTTTACCTTGTCACAGTTACATTCTCATGATTTTTCAAAGGTCATTTTGAATTTCTTTCATTGAAATGCAAGAGTTGGATTATTTCAGTAGTGTTTTGTTGTGGTTTACCCTGTCACACTTACCTTCTCTTGATTTTTTAAAGTTCAGTTTTGGATTTCTATCGTTGAAATGCAAGAATTGGAATATTTCAGTAGTGTTTTGTTGTGGGTTACCTTGTCAGAGTTACATTTTCTTAATTTTTCAAAGTTCATTTCGAATTTTTTTTCATTGAAATGCAAGAGTTGGATTATTTCAGTAGTTTTTTGTCGTGGTTTACCTTGTCACAGTTACATTCTCATGATTTTTCAAAGTTCATTTTGAATTTCTTTCATTGAAATGCAAGAGTTGGATTATTTCAGTAGTGTTTTGTTGTGGTTTACCCTGTCACACTTACCTTCTCTTGATTTTTCAAAGTTCAGTTTTGGATTTCTATCGTTGAAATGCAAGAATTGGAATATTTCAGTAGTGTTTTGTTATGGTTTACCTTGTCACAGTTACATTCTCTTGATTTTTCAAAGTTTATTTTGAATTTCTTTCGTTGAAATGCAAGAGTTGGAATATTTCAGTAGTGTTTTGTCATGGTTTACCTTGTCATAGTTACATTCTCTTGATTTTTCAAAGTTCATTTGAATTTCTTTCATTGAAATGCAAGAGTTGGAATATTTCAGTAGTGTTTTGTCATGGTTTACAATGTCACAGTTACATTCTCTTGATTTTTCAAAGTTCATTTTGAATTTCTTTCATTTAAATGCAAGAGTTGGAATATTTCAGTGGAGTTTTGTTGTGGTTTACCTTGTCAGAGTTACATTCTCTTAATTTTTCAAAGTTCATTTTGAATTTTTTTCATTGAAATGCAAGAGTTTGATTATTTCAGTAGTGTTTTGTCGTGGTTTACCTTGTCACAGTTACATTCTCATGATTTTTCAAAGTTCATTTTGAATTTCTTTCATTGAAATGCAAGAGTTGGATTATTTCAGTAGTGTTTTGTTGTGGTTTACCTTGTCACACTTACATTCTCTTGATTTTTCAAAGTTCATTTTGGATTTCGTTCGTTGAAATGCAAGAGTGGGATTATTTCAGTAGTGTTTTGTCGTGGTTTACCTTGTCACACTTACATTCTCTTGATTTTTCAAAGTTCATTTTGGATTTCTTTCGTTGAAATGCAAGAGTTGGAATATTTCAGTAGTGTTTTGTCATGGTTTACCTTGTCAGAGTTACATTCTCTTAATTTTTCAAAGTTCATTTTGAATTTGTTTCGTTGAAATGCAAGAGTTGGAATATTTCAGTACTGTTTTGCTGTGCTTTACCTTGTCAAAGTTACATTCTCTTGATTTTTCAAAGTTCATTTTAAATTTCTTTCGTTGAAATGCAAGAGTTGGAATATTTCAGTAGTGTCTGGTCATTGTTTACCTTGTCACAGTTACATTCTCTTAATTTTTCAAAGTTCATTTTGAATTTCGTTGAAATGCAAGAGTTGGAATATTTCAGTAGTGTTTTGTTGTGCTTTACCTTGTCAAAGTTACATTCTCTTGATTTTTCAAAGTTAATTTTGAATTTCTTTCATTGAAATGCAAGAGTTGGAATATTTTAGTAGTGTCTTGTCTTGATTTACCTTGTCACAATTACATTCTCTTGATTTTTCAAAGTTCATTTTGAATTTCTTTCGTTTAAATGCAAGAGTTGGAATATTTCAGCAGTGTTTTGTTGTGGTTTACCTTGTCAGAGTTAAATTCTCTTAATTTTTCAAAGTTCATTTCGAATTTTTTTCATTGAAATGCAAGAGTTTGATTATTTCAGTAGTGTTTTGTCGTAGTTTACCTTGTCACAGTTACATTCTCATGATTTTTCAAAGTTCATTTTGAATTTCTTTCATTGAAATGCAAGAGTTGGATTATTTCAGTAGTGTTTTGTTGTGGTTTACTTTGTCACACTTACATTCTCTTGATTTTTCAAAGTTCATTTTGGATTTCTTTCGTTGAAATGCAAGAGTTGGATTATTTCAGTAGTGTTTTGTCGGGGTTTACCTTGTCACAGTTACATTCTCTTGATTTTTCAAAGTTCATTTTGGATTTCTTTCCTTGAAATGCAAGAGTTGGAATATTTCACTAGTGTTTTGTCATGGTTTACCTTGTCACAGTTACATTCTCTTGATATTTCAAAGTTCATTTTGGATTTTTACATTCTCTTGATTTTTCAAAGTTCCTTTTGAATTTCTTTCGTGAAATGCAAGAGTTGGAATATTTCAATAGTGTTTTGTCGTGGTTTACCTTGTCACAGTTACATTCTCTTGATTTTTCAAAGTTCATTTTTGGATTTCTTTCGTTGAAATGCAAGAGTTGGAATATTTCAGTAGTGTTTTGTTATGGTTTACCTTGTCACAGTTACATTCTCTTGATTTTTCAAAGTTCATTTTGGATTTTTACATTCTCTTGATTTTTCAAAGTTCATTTTGAATTTCTTTCGTTAAATGCAAGAGTAGGAATATTTCAATAGTGTTTTATCGTGGTTTACCTTGTCACAGTTACATTCTCTTGATTTTTCAAAGTTAATTTTGGATTTCTTTCCTTGAAATGCAAGAGTTGCAATATTTCAGTAGTGTTCTGTCGTGGTTAACCTTGTCACAGTTACATTCTCTTGATTTTTTGAAGTTCATTTTGGATTTCTTTCCTTGAAATGCAAGAGTTGGAATATTTCAGTAGTGTTTTGTCGTGGTTTACCTTGTCACAGTTACATTCTCTTGATTTTTCAAAGTTCATTTTGGATTTTTACATTCTCTTGATTTTTCAAAGTTCATTTTAATTTCTTTCGTTGAACTGCAAGAGTTGGAATATTTCAGTAGTGTCTTGTTGTGCTTTAACTTGTCACAGTTACATTCTCTTGATTTTTTCAAAGTTCATTTTGAATTTCTTTCGTGAAATGCAAGATTTGGAATATTTCAGTAGTGTTTTGTCGTGGTTTGCCATGTCACTGTTACATGCTCTTGATTTTTCAAAGTTCATTTTGAATGTCTTTCGTGAAATGCAACAGTTGGAATATTTCAGTAGTGTTTTATCGTGGTTTACCTTTTCACAGTTACATTCTCTTGTTCTTTCAAAGTTCATTTTGGATTTCTTTCCTTGACATGCAAGATTTAGAATAGTTCAGTAGTGTTTTGTCGTGGTTTACCTTGTCACAGTTATATTCTCTTGATTTTTCAAAGTTCATTTTGGATTTCTTTCCTTGAAATGCAAGAGTTGGAATAGTTCAGTAGTGTTTTGTCGTGGTTTACCTTGTCACAGTTACATTCTCTTGATTTTTCAAAGTTCAGTTTTGGATTTCTATCGTTGAAATGCAAGAGTTGGAATATTTCAGTAGTGTTTTGCTTTGGTTTACCTTGTCAACGTTACATTCTTTTGATTTTTCAAAGTTTATTATGAATTTCTTTCGTTGAAATGCAAGAGTTGGAATATTTCACTAGTGTTTTGTCATAGTTTACCTTGTCACAGTTACATTCTCTTGATTTTTCAAAGTTCATTTTGAATTTCTTACATTGAAATGCAAGAGTTGGAATGTTTCAGTAGTGTTTTGTCATGGTTTACCATTTCACAGTTACATTCTCTTGATTTTTCAAAGTTCATTTTGAATTTCTTTCGTTTAAATGCAAGAGTTGGAATATTTCAGTAGAGTTTTGTTGTGGTTTACCTTGTCAGAGTTACATTCTCTTAATTTTTCAAAGTTCATTTTGAATTTTTTTCATTGAAATGCAAGAGTTGGATTATTTCAGTAGTGTTTTATCGTGGTTTACCTTGTCACAGTTACATTCTCATGATTTTTCAAAGTTCATTTTGAATTTCTTTCATTGAAATGCAAGAGTTGGATTATTTCAGTAGTGTTTTGTTGTGGTTTACCTTGTCACACTTACATTCTCTTGATTTTCAAATTTCATTTTGGATTTCTTTCGTTGAAATGCAAGAGTTTGAATATTTCAGTAGTGTTTTGTCATGGTTTACCTTGTCACAGTTACATTCTCTTAATTTTTCAAAGTTCATTTTGAATTTCTTACATTGAAATGCAACAGTTGGAATATTTCAGTACTGTTTTGTTGTGCTTTACCTTATCAAAGTACCATTCTCTTGATTTTTCAAAGTTCATTTTGAATTTCTTTCGTTGAAATGCAAGAGTTGGAATATTTCCGTAGTGTTTTGTCATGGTTTACCATGTCACAGTTACATTCTCTTGATTTTTCAAAGTTCATTTTGAATTTCGCTCGTTGAAATGCAAGAGTTGGAATATTTCAGTAGTGTTTTGTTGTGGGTTACCTTGTCAGAGTTACATTCTCTTAATTTTTCAAAGTTCATTTTGAATTTTTTTCATTGAAATGCAAGAGGGATTATTTCAGTTGTGTTTTGTCGTGGTTTACCTTGTCACAGTTACATTCTCATGATTTTTCAAAGTTCATTTTGAATTTCTTTCATTGAAATGCAAGAGTTGGATTATTTCAGTAGTGTTTTGTTGTGGTTTACCCTGTCACACTTACATTCTCTTGATTTTTCAAAGTTCAGTTTTGGATTTCTATCGTTGAAATGCAAGAGTTGAAATATTTCAGTAGTGTTTTGTTATGGTTTACCTTGTCACAGTTACATTCTCTTGATTTTTCAAAGTTTATTTTGAATTTCTTTCGTTGAAATGCAAGAGTTGGAATATTTCAGTAGTGTTTTGTCATGGTTTACCTTGTCACAGTTACATTCTCTTGATTTTTCAAAGTTCATTTTGAATTTCTTTCATTGAAATGCAAGAGTTGGAATTTTTCAGTAGTGTTTTGTCATGGTTTTCCTTGTCACAGTTACATTCTCTTGATTTTTCAAAGTTCATTTTGAATTTCTTTCATTGAAATGCAAGAGTTGGATTATTTCAGTAGTGTTTTGTTGTGGTTTACTTTGTCACACTTACATTCTCTTGATTTTTCAAAGTTCATTTTGGATTTCTTTCGTTGAAATGCAAGAGTTGGATTATTTCAGTAGTGTTTTGTCGTGGTTTACCTTGTCACAGTTACATTCTCTTGATTTTTCAAAGTTCATTTTGGATTTCTTTCCTTGAAATGCAAGAGTTGGAATATTTCACTAGTGTTTTGTCATGGTTTACCTTGTCACAATTACATTCTCTTGATATTTCAAAGTTCATTTTGGATTTTTACATTCTCTTGATTTTTCAAAGTTCCTTTTGAATTTCTTTCGTGAAATGCAAGAGTTGGAATATTTCAATAGTGTTTTGTCGTGGTTTACCTTGTCACAGTTACATTCTCTTGATTTTTCAAAGTTCATTTTTGGATTTCTTTCGTTGAAATGCAAGAGTTGGAATATTTCAGTAGTGTTTTGTTATGGTTTACCTTGTCACAGTTACATTCTCTTGATATTTCAAAGTTCATTTTGGATTTTTACATTCTCTTGATTTTTCAAAGTTCCTTTTGAATTTCTTTCGTGAAATGCAAGAGTTGGAATATTTCAATAGTGTTTTGTCGTGGTTTACCATGTCACAGTTACATTATCTTGATTTTTCAAAGTTCATTTTGAATTTCTTTCGTTAAATGCAAGAGTAGGAATATTTCAATAGTGTTTTATCGTGGTTTACCTTGTCACAGTTACATTCTCTTGATTTTTCAAAGTTCATTTTGGATTTCTTTCCTTGAAATGCAAGAGTTGCAATATTTCAGTAGTGTTTTGTCGTGGTTTACCTTGTCACAGTTACATTCTCTTGATTTTTTGAAGTTCATTTTGGATTTCTTTCCTTGAAATGCAAGAGTTGGAATATTTCAGTAGTGTTTTGTCGTGGTTTACCTTGTCACAGTTACATTCTCTTGATTTTTCAAAGTTCATTTTGGATTTTTACATTCTCTTGATTTTTCAAAGTTCATTTTGAATTTCTTTCGTTGAACTGCAAGAGTTGTAATATTTCAGTAGTGTCTTGTTGTGCTTTAACTTGTCACAGTTACATTCTCTTGATTTTTTCAAAGTTCGTTTTGAATTTCTTTCGTGAAATGCAAGATTTGGAATATTTCAGTAGTGTTTTGTCGTGGTTTGCCATGTCACTGTGACATGCTCTTGATTTTTCAAAGTTCATTTTGAATTTCTTTCGTGAAATGCAAGAGTTGGAATATTTCAGTAGTGTTTTATCGTGGTTTACCTTTTCACAGTTACATTCTCTTGTTCTTTCAAAGTTCATTTTGGATTTCTTTCCTTGACATGCAAGATTTGGAATAGTTCAGTAGTGTTTTGTCGTGGTTTACCTTGTCACAGTTATATTCTCTTGATTTTTCAAAGTTCATTTTGGATTTCTTTCCTTGACATGCAAGAGTTGGAATAGTTCAGTAGTGTTTTGTCGGGGTTTACCTTGTCACAGTTACATTCTCTTGATTTTTCAAAGTTCAGTTTTGGATTTCTATCGTTGAAATGCAAGAGTTGGAATATTTCAGTAGTGTTTTGTTTTGGTTTACCTTGTCACCGTTACATTCTCTTGATTTTTCAAAGTTTATTATGAATTTCTTTCGTTGAAATGCAAGAGTTGGAACATTTCACTAGTGTTTTGTCATAGTTTACCTTGTCACAGTTACATTCTCTTGATTTTTCAAAGTTCATTTTGAATTTCTTACATTGAAATGCAAGAGTTGGAATATTTCAGTAGAGTTTTGTTGTGGTTTACCTTGTCAGAGTTACATTCTCTTAATTTTTCAAAGTTCATTTTGAATTTTTTCATTGAAATGCAAGAGTTGGATTATTTCAGTAGTGTTTTATCGTGGTTTACCTTGTCACAGTTACATTCTCATGATTTTTCAAAGTTCATTTTGAATTTCTTTCATTGAAATGCAAGAGTTGGATTATTTCAGTAGTGTTTTGTTGTGGTTTACCTTGTCACACTTACATTCTCTTGATTTTCAAAGTTCATTTTGGATTTCTTTCGTTGAAATGCAACAGTTGGAATATTTCAGTACTGTTTTGTTGTGCTTTACCTTATCAAAGTACCATTCTCTTGATTTTTCAAAGTTCATTTTGAATTTCTTTCGTTGAAATGCAAGAGTTGGAATATTTCAGTAGTGTTTTGTCATGGTTTACCATGTCACAGTTACATTCTCTTGATTTTTCAAAGTTCATTTTGAATTTCGTTCGTTGAAATGCAAGAGTTGGAATATTTCAGTAGTGTTTTGTTGTGGGTTACCTTGTCAGAGTTACATTCTCTTAATTTTTCAAAGTTCATTTTGAATTTTTTTCATTGAAATGCAAGAGGGATTATTTCAGTTGTGTTTTGTCGTGGTTTACCCTGTCACAGTTACATTCTCATGATTTTTCAAAGTTCATTTTGAATTTCTTTCATTGAAATGCAAGAGTTGGATTATTTCAGTAGTGTTTTGTTGTGGTTTACCCTGTCACACTTACATTCTCTTGATTTTTCAAAGTTCAGTTTTGGATTTCTATCGTTGAAATGCAGGAGTTGAAATATTTCAGTAGTGTTTTGCTATGGTTTACCTTGTCACAGTTACATTCTCATGATTTTTCAAAGTTTATTTTGAATTTCTTTCGTTGAAATGCAAGAGTTGGAATATTTCAGTAGTGTTTTGTCATGGTTTACCTTGTCACAGTTACATTCTCTTGATTTTTCAAAGTTCATTTTGAATTTCTTTCATTGAAATGCAAGAGTTGGAATATTTCAGTAGTGTTTTGTTGTGGTTTACCCTGTCACACTTACATTCTCTTGATTTTTCAAAGTTCAGTTTTGGATTTCTATCGTTTAAATGCAAGAGTTGGAATATTTCAGTAGAGTTTTGTTGTGGTTTGTACCATTGAAGTTGTATTTGTAGTGATAGAAAAGATTTGCTCGTGGCGATAGAGATTTCTCCTATAGCGCCACTTATAGCGCTGGAGATTGTGTCAACTAGGCTAGCGCCGCTCTCAATATAAAGGGAGAAAATTGAATATGTAGACATACAAATGTGGCTTCTTCTTTCTTGAGCTATCTGGAGATCAGATTCCTTTGGGAGCATTTACCATGGAGACTGGCGAACTAGTTACCTATTATCGGACTAGACTCAGACATATAAGAGAAACAAACACATATAAAAAGATAATAGATTTATTGAACTTACATGCTTAGTTGTACAGCAACGGGTCACTTCAATGACAATAAAAATGGTGACCGAGATTGTTGCGGTACTAATCGCTTCAAATCTGGATAGAGATTAAAATTAAAAAGGCACATTTACCCCACTCCCAAACGCAGTTCTTTCGTCCTGCGCTATAGGGACTGCCTGCCATTGGCTTACGTGGCCCAAGGACGCGAACCCTCGTCCAATAATACGTCTTAAATATTTTTGATGATTTAGGCGTTCACACGGTTCTTATCGTTTAAACTTCCTTAAAAATATTGTGCGTAGCACTTTTCTTATTGCTCACTGTCTTAGCGAAATCCAAAGACTGCAGTTTCTTTTCTTTGCTGATTAAGGACTTTTTCATTTTTAAAACTAGATTTAGCTTAATTGTAGGAGTCCGAATTAAAGAAGGAACTTTATTTTGGTATTTCAAATATATCGTGTTTTACTCCCGGTACATATCACCCTTCCCATGAAATAATGACGCCCCGTCATTAGTTACTGCCCATCAGGAGTTTTAAAATTTTTCAATTATTTTTCTTATTTTATTCTACATCCCTATCTAAAATTTATCTACCGGACTAAGATTATTTTTGGTTCTAGGTTAGCTACTATACTAAAGATTTTTTTTTTTTTTTTTTCTATATCTAACACTGATTACTTTTACTTTTCCAATAAGGTTGGGACTATTCTACTTTTATATTAGTTCTCTTTTTTTTGATTTTGCTGTCTATATGACGTACTACATACTATCTACACAACGTTAAATGAATAACATAATAATATTACACCTAATTCTACTTGTGGTACATACATAAATGATTTATAACATACAATATTTGGTTCAACATATTCACAGATGACATTAAAACACTTTCACTATTTAGATTTTTGCATTGTCAAAGCTGTTAGGAAGTAACACATGTAGCTTCACATCTATTCATCACCTTTCGTGTCCTTAGTGTACTACACCCTTCTGTTGTAAATTACTGTCCTTCACTCCTTTTGTTGTGGCAAAAATTTCGAAGCACGTACGTTATGGTTTCTTCATGGAACAGTTCGAGTCTAGTTGTCTTTACACGGTATGTTTTCCCTAATAGTCAACTGGGAAATGACCGTTAAATATCGTTCTAATAGTCAACTGGGAAATGATTCTTCCCACTACAGGTGTTGGTGTTTTTCTTCTTAGCATATCATTTTTAGGATTTTTGAGGCACATAGAGAATGTATTCTCCAGTAAAATTGTTCATTTGTGCCTTTTGAAACGGGTTGCCGTCATATTATAGTGACTCTCTTAATATATTGTCTTTAAATTCAACTTCGAACCTCTTCAACTATCATCTAACTTCAAATATCGTTAAATATCGTTTATCTTGTACTGCTCGATGGTGTTCTCAGAGTTAAAGTTCAAATTGTCTTTAATTTCTGCTTCAAATATCTTCAAATGTCTTTAAGTGTCATTTAACTTCAAATATCGTCTATCGTGTGCTGATTGATGGAGTTCTCAGAATTAAACTTCAAATTGTCTTTAATTTGTCTTCAAATATCTTCAAATGTCTTTAAGTATCATTTAACTTTAAATATTGTTTAATATCGTTTAGCTTCAAATATCATCACTATACTGTCAAATTATTATGGGGTCCATAGTGAGTATCAACAGCGATATCTACGTATTTATATCTTGTATTGGCCGATGGGTTTCTCAGCGTTTATGCGATTATATAGTTCGTTAAAGCACTTTATACTGAGGTTCAAATATAGTGTTACCTGATACATATCATAGTCGAAGAAACGACGATCGAAGGCAACTGTTGTTTTCGTAGACGAAGCTGGGATGAAACTTGCCTGGAGTTATGGTGAGTACTCTTCGTTGGTTGAGATATGATGAAAATAGATGCTACTGGGTCGTATCTGTACTGGGCAGCTTATTGTAATGCTCAATAACCAAAGTGTCCATTTACTTTCCTGTAATAAAAACAACGCGGCAGAATCACATGTTCTTTGAAGTAAATACACATACAATAATTCACGCATTAATTGGGTTATAATTTCTTAGCTATGAGACAGAATTAAATAAATACACTAATATTGGTACTCACATTGAAAATCTAAAAATTTAAAACAGAGATGTTTTCAACTTTGTTTTGAGAACGGAAACATCGATAAAGGGCTTATATACTTCTTCAATACTTATTAAATAAACGTTATTTACCCTACATTATTAAGTTTGAGGTCTGTTTTTACAATATTTTTTCATGCCTGCATTGCTCACGCAAGTCCGTGCTGTATAAGAAACGCATGTTGCAGCGTCATAACCACACGGTTTTACGCAAACGATACTACAATGAGGGAACAAGACATAACAAGGACTAGTGGAGACCTCTATACCCACTAGTTTTCTGATGTCTTCCCTATTTCTTGGCTTAGACGTTCTCATGGGGCTCCGGGTTTAACGGCTGAAATGCCGAGGTTCCTAGTCTCAGGATTTTTCCGTAATTGCAAGTCAACATTGGTGCCTCGTATTCGCCTTCCGAATAAGGTCATTAGATGCAGGATTTCCAAGCTTGCCCGCGTAGATTCCAGTTGATGCTTGGCAAAGAATATAAGCATAATGAAGAACTGACATCAATATCTTTTTAGAAGGCTATTGTTTGAGCAAATCCTTCAGCACTAAATAAATAAATATTATATTAAAGTCTTATTAGAATCCGTTAAGCGAGAAACACCTTCACATTAATAGGGAATTCCTTGTGGGTTTTACTTAGTCGCCATTGGACATTCACAGGGTTTCAATCCATATATCTTAACTGATTAAATGGTTTTAAAATTTTACATATTATTATTGAGATATAATTTCACATCCGCCGTGAAATTCCACATATAGACGTACCATAGGTTGTTTGGTTATAGTTACCAATAGTTGGCTATTGGTACATATATTACTCGAGTAAGAAACATTATATTTCTCGAGTAAGAAACACATGAATAAGCAAACTTGCGGCGCATAATTACACTGGTAGGCCTAAAATAATTATAATCTGCACTAAGATAAAATATTTCATATAATTAGACGCTTCTGTACTGATAATTTCTTGTTTTGGATACTATCCATCTTAGTTAGGGCACGGGTCGAATTTTTCATAGAAAATCCGAGGGAGACCTGAGTCAGTATAGGTAAGATGTAACGTGACTGACTTGCGAAAATATGTCACAGAAATTAGAGCACAAGATATGTCATAGATAAACCAATGAAATTAAAGAACATTTTTGTCACAGAACTATAGAACAGTGATCTCTCTGTTATTGTATATGTCATAGATATAAACTAGTGGAATTAAATTTTTCGCCAAGGAGCTAAAGACATTAATGCCTTTGTTTCTCTTTGGAAGTAATGTTTAACACAGAGCTGTAGGACAGCATACGTCATAGATATAATATAATGAAATTAAAAAGCTTTTCTTTTTTTTTCTTTTTTTTTTCGCCTCGGAGCTATAAGAAAGTAAACTCTCTGTTTCTCTTTCAAAGCATTCTGATTCAAAAACGAAAACTTAGCTCACTGAAGTTTCTATTCAACCTTTAAGTATTGCTTTGACTGGCCCTGATTGGCATAAGAATACTAATTTCTTACACTTGAAGGACTGAGAAATATTCCTTCCTACGATCGTTTACACAAAAAAAAATTACAAAAAACAATCATGGGCCTTGAGTTCCTCCCCAGGCTTCCCACAAGACGTGGTCCAACACCACTTGTCGTTCTCAGTCGACCACGAGCTTCCTACCTTGGTTATTTTCTGTTTCAACCTTTCTATTATCCTTTGAAAGGGCATAGAAATAACACTAACAAAAATAAGACATCTAAACTTAATCAAATCCTTAGTAACATAGACTAATTTAGTCTAAGGTGCGCAAAGTATAGCAATCAAGGATGCTTGTTGTAACAAAACATTGAACGTAGATTTAATTAAACTGAAGTACTAAGGTATGTCTTATGTCTAGCTACAAAAATAAAACCTACATATGCTCATTCTCTCTCGCTCTTAAATAAATAGAACAACATAAAAAGAAAATTGACATTTTCAAATAAGCAGTTTTTAAGAACAATAGACAGACTTTTGACGACCTTTCTTAATTGTGTTGAATGGTATCTGTTTATAAGAAAAGCATTAAGTTAAGTCTGAATCATCATTACAAATAACCCATAAAATTAATAAGCACAAATAACGCGGATATTTATCCACTAGGGGACCTAACGTGTGCGAGGGGAGTCGACCCCAGCAATACAAATGACACTCGACCAAAAAAATATATTCATGTATTTTTAATTATTCTTTGTAAACAAGCATGAACACTGGCTTGTTTTACATCTACATGGCTCTAAAGCAGCCATGGTTCAAAATTCAAATTTTCTTGTTCACTCATTTTGCGGAGCTACTTCAGAATTTGAATTTTTTCTAACACCATTATTCACGTGAAGGTCATCTGTGGGCTTACATTCTTTGTAAACAAACATGAACACTGGCTTGTTTTACATCTACATGGCTCTAAAGCAGCCATGGTTTAAAATTCAAATTTTCTTGTTCGCTCATTTTGCGGAGCTAATTCAAAATTTGAATTTTTTTTTCTATCACCATTATTCAGATGAAGGTCATCTGTGTAGGTAAAGGAGACCCTTTTAAGACCTATCCCCCTGCCTCCATTTTTCTGTGATTAACGGTTTCTTTCGCCGAATTTCTCGCCTTATGCAGAGTTCCAGTCACAGCTGGGTAACAACTCTTCTTTTTTTGCTTCCTTCGGCGACTTTTGCTAAGCTTTCTAGCATGTGTGCTTATGCCGCTGCCGCCAATGTTCGTAGTGCTAGCTACCGCTGGCACCACTTATTGGGGTGTATGTGCAGGGTCACTACTTTTAAAGGCAAAAAATGACGCAAAAGATTGCTATGCCACTTACTCGAATGACGCAAAAAGATTGCTATGCCACTTACTCGAATGACGTAAAAAGATTGCTATGCCACTTACTCGAATGGGAGAACCCCTTGTCGGCCCTAATGTTAGTGAGATTCCCGCTCCCACCCCAGCGGTTCTGCAAATATCGGGTTTGGTACTACCCTATTTACAGTATACCCTGTCTCAGGGTATGGTAACGCGATCGAGTGGTCAAATGGCCACTTTCTAAAGCCAATGTACCCGCCTTTGGTTACGGCTAGAAAATTTCTACTCTCTCCTTGGAGGTAATAACCCTCCCTGTCAATATAATAATGACGGCGCCTTGTAGCTCTATTCCTACCCTGCCTGGGTTACGGAAAATACTACACAGTTTGTAGAAAATACCTTACTTGTATTCTTCCAAAAGGGTCACAAATGTAATTAAAGAAACGAATATAGGTCATTTATCTGAAAGGAAAAGAAACAGGGGTGGAATATAACAGACCCCATTTGCTACTATTATGCCTAAAATTCTTCTGTTTCTACCAACGTTTCATCGGTCCAGCTAGATTTTGTTTTTCTTTCCGTATTATCTTTTATTTAATTCTTTCAATTCACGGTACAAATACTTTATTATTTAGTAATATACGGCACTACTACATTGCATTTATTACTAACACTAAAAAAATTACTAATTATAAACTTGCTTCTACTTGTTAAAAACTGAATACTATTTTTTTTTTCATTTTATAATTCTTCATTGAGCCTTTTCTCCATTTTTTCTATTGTACCCAACTCTTTGAGGGGATACAAATTTATTTCTAATAGCCAAAGTTCAAGCAAAGCTGCTCGAAGTTTTGCTAATTCGAGAGCAGCTAAAAGCGAAGTCCATTTACCTTCCTCCTTTGACAAAGCCATTTCTGTTACAATATACAATATTTCAATATTTTTTCTTTTGCGTTTATATCAACTTAAAACAAATTTATTATTTTACTTAACCTATTTTGGGGAGGCTATTATCTCCTATGAGATATAAGGGGTTTCCTATCGTAGCCTAGCGGTTATAGGCCTAATCACTTTATTTATATGTCTGTATTTCTCCAATAATTAAATTTAAATTACAAAGTTTTAATAGCCTAATTAGTTCGCAGTTTTCTTCCAATTTCCGACTCGCGTCATTTGTAGCAATAGAAGTTTTTCTTGGCACACGATATGGCGAACTAATTAGCTATATAGGCTAAATACAGACATATAAAATGGAATAAACAGAGATAAGAAAGGGACAATAGATTTATTGAACTTACATGCTTAGTTGTACAGCAACGGGTCACTTCAATGACAATAAAAATGGTGACCGAGATTGTTGCGGTACTAATCGCTTCAAATCTGGATAGAGATTAAAATTAAAAAGGCACATTTACCCCACTCCCAAACGCAGTTCTTTCGTCCTGCGCTATAGGGACTGCCTGCCATTGGCTTACGTGGCCCAAGGACGCGAACCCTCGTCCAATAATACGTCTTAAATATTTTTGATGATTTAGGCGTTCACACGGTTCTTATCGTTTAAACTTCCTTAAAAATATTGTGCGTAGCACTTTTCTTATTGCTCACTGTCTTAGCGAAATCCAAAGACTGCAGTTTCTTTTCTTTGCTGATTAAGGACTTTTTCATTTTTAAAACTAGATTTAGCTTAATTGTAGGAGTCCGAATTAAAGAAGGAACTTTATTTCGGTATTTCAAATATATCGTGTTTTACTCCCGGTACAGGTTTACCTTGTCAGAGTTACATTCTCTTAATTTTTCAAAGTTCATTTTGAATTTCTTTCATTGAAATGCAAGAGTTTGATTATTTCAGTAGTGATTTGTCGTGGTTTACCTTGTCACAGTTACATTCTCATGATTTTTCAAAGTTCATTTTGAATTTCTTTCATTGAAATGCAAGAGTTGGATTATTTCAGTAGTGTTTTGTTGTGGTTTACCTTGTCACACTCACATTCTCTTGATTTTTCAAAGTTCATTTTGGATTTCGTTCGTTGAAATGCAAGAGTTGGATTATTTCAGTAGTGTTTTGTTGTGGTTTACCTTGTCACAGTTACATTCTCTTGATTTTTCAAAGTTCATTTTGGATTTCTTTCGTTGAAATGCAAGAGTTGGAATATTTCAGTAGTGTTTTGTCATGGTTTACCTTGTCAGAGTTACATTCTCTTAATTTTTCAAAGTTCATTTTGAATTTCGTTGAAATGCAAGAGTTGGAATATTTCAGTAGTGTTTTGTTGTGCTTTACCATGTCACAGTTACATTCTCTAGATTTTTCAAAGTTCATTTTGAATTTCTTTCGTTGAAATGCAAGAGTTGGAATATTTCAGTACTGTTTTGCTGTGCTTTACCTTGCCAAAGTTACATTCTCTTGATTTTTCAAAGTTCATTTTGAATTTCTTTCGTTGAAATGCAAGAGTTGGAATATTTCAGTAGTGTCTGGTCATGGTTTACCTTGTCACAGTTACATTCTCTTAGTTTTTCAAAGTTCATTTTGAATTTCGTTGAAATGCAAGAGTTGGAATATTTCAGTAGTGTTTTGTTGTGCTTTACCATGTCACAGTCACATTCTCTAGATTTTTCAAAGTTCATTTTGAATTTCTTTCATTGAAATGCAAAAGTTGGCATATTTTAGTAGTGTCTTGTCGTAGGTTACCTTGTCACAGTTACATTCTCTTGATTTTTCAAAGTTCATTTTGAATTTCTTTCATTGAAATGCAAGAGTTGGAATATTTCAGTAGTGTTTTATTGTGGTTTACTTTGTCACACTTACATTCTCTTGATTTTTCAAAGTTCATTTTGGATTTCTTTCGTTGAAATGCAAGAGTTGGAATATTTCAGTAGTGTTTTGTCATGGTTTACCTTGTCACAGTTACATTCTCTTTATTTTTCAAAGTTCATTTTGAATTTCTTTCGTTGAGATGCAAGAGTTGGAATATTTCAGTACTGTTTTGCTGTGATTTACCTTGTCAAAGTTACATTCTCTTGATTTTTCGAAGTTCATTTTGAATTCCTTTCGTTGAAATGCAAGAGTTGGAATATTTCAGTAGTGTCTTGTCATGGTTTACCTTGTCACAGTTACATTCTCTTAATTTTTCAAAGTTCATTTTGAATTTCGTTGAAATGCAACAGTTGGAATATTTCAGTAGTGTTTTGTTGTGCTTTACCTTGTCACAGTTACATTCTCTTGATTTTTCAAAGTTCATTTTGAATTTCTTTCGTAAAATGCAAGAGTTGGAATATTTCAGTAGTGTTTTGTCGTGGTTTACCATGTCACAGTTACATTCTCTTGATTTTTCAAAGTTCATTTTGAATTTCTTTCATTGAAATGCATGAGTTGGAATATTTCAGTAGTGTTTTGTCATGGTTTACCTTGTCACAGTTACATTCTCCTGATTTTTTCAAAGTTCATTTTGGATTTCTTTCCTTGAAATGCAAGAGTTGGAATATTTCAGTAGTGTTTTGTCGTGGTTTACCTTGTCACAGTTACATTCTCTTGATTTTTCAAAGTTCATTTTGAATTTCTTTCATTGAAATGCAAGAGTTGGAATATTTCAGTAGTGTTTTATTGTGGTTTACCTCGGGCCCCGCTGCGCTTCCCGGCCCGCCGCAGCGGCTGCCCGCTGCGGCGGGCCGAGAAGCGCAGCGGGGCTGCGCTGTAAACCACAACAAAACACTACTTAAATATTCCAACTCTTGCATTTCAATGAAAGAAATCCAAAATGAACTTTGAAAAATCAAGAGAATGTAACTCTGACAAGGTAAACCATAACAAAACACTACTGAAATATTCCAACTCTTGCATTTCAATGAAAGAAACCCAAAATGAACTTTGAAAAATCAAGAGAATGTAACTGTGACAAGGTAAGCCACGACAAAACACTACTGAAATATTCCAACTCTTGCATTTCAATGAAAGAAACCCAAAATGAACTTTGAAAAATCAAGAGAATGTAACTGTGACAAGGTAAACCACGACAAAACACTACTGAAATATTCCAACTCTTGCATTTCAATGAAAGAAATCCAAAATGAACTTTGAAAAATCAAGAGAATGTAACTCTGACAAGGTAAACCATAACAAAACACTACTGAAATATTCCAACTCTTGCATTTCAATGAAAGAAATCCAAAACTAACTTTGAAAAATCAAGAGAATGTAACTGTGACAAGGTAAACCACGACAAAACACTACTGAAATATTCCAACTCTTGCATTTCAAGGAAAGAAATCCAAAATGAACTTTGAAAAAATCAGGAGAATGTAACTGTGACAAGGTAAACCATGACAAAACACTACTGAAATATTCCAACTCATGCATTTCAATGAAATAAATCCAAAATGAACTTTGAAAAATCAAAAGAATGTAACTGTGACAAGGTAAACCATGACAAGACACTACTGAAATATTCCAACTCTTGCATTTCACGAAAGAAATTCAAAATGAACTTTGAAAAATCAAGAGAATGTAACTGTGACAAGATAAACCACGACAAGACACTACTAAAATATTCCAACTCTTGCATTTCAATGAAAGAAATTCAAAATGAACTTTGAAAAATCAAGAGAATGTAAATGTGACATGGTAAAGCACAACAAAACACTACTGAAATATTCCAACTCTTGCATTTCAACGAAAGAAATTCAAAATGAACTTTGAAAAATTAAGAGAATGTAACTGTGACAAGGTAAACCACGACAAAAACACTACTGAAATATTCCAACTCTTGCATTTCAACGAAAGAAATTCAAATGAACTTTGAAAAAATCAAGAGAATGTAACTGTGACAAGGTAAAGCACAACAAAACAGTACTGAAATATTCCAACTCTTGCATTTCAACGAAAGAAATTCAAAATGAACTTTGAAAAATTAAGAGAATGTAACTGTGACAAAGTAAACCATGACAAGACACTACTGAAATATTCCAACTTTTGCATTTCACGAAAGAAATTCAAAATGAGATATGAAAAATCAAGAGAATGTAACTGTGATAAGGTAAACCACGACAAAAACACTACTGAAATATTCCAACTCTTGCATTTCAACGAAAGAAATTCAAAATGAACTTTGAAAAATTAAGAGAATGTAACTGTGACAAGGTAAATCATGACAAGACACTACTGAAATATTCCAACTCTTGCATTTCAACGAAAGAAATTCAAAAGAACTCAAGAGAATGTAAAATGTAGAAATTCAAAAATCAAGAGAATGTAAATGTGACATGGTAAAGCACAACAAAACACTACTGAAATATTCCAACTCTTGCATTTCAACGAAAGAAATTCAAAATGAACTTTGAAAAATTAAGAGAATGTAACTGTGACAAGGTAAACCACGACAAAAACACTACTGAAATATTCCAACTCTTGCATTTCAACGAAAGAAATTCAAAATGAACTTTGAAAAAATCAAGAGAATGTAACTGTGACAAGGTAAAGCACAACAAAACAGTACTGAAATATTCCAACTCTTGCATTTCAACGAAAGAAATTCAAAATGAACTTTGAAAAATTAAGAGAATGTAACTGTGACAAAGTAAACCATGACAAGACACTACTGAAATATTCCAACTTTTGCATTTCACGAAAGAAATTCAAAATGAGATATGAAAAATCAAGAGAATGTAACTGTGATAAGGTAAACCACGACAAAAACACTACTGAAATATTCCAACTCTTGCATTTCAACGAAAGAAATTCAAAATGAACTTTGAAAAATTAAGAGAATGTAACTGTGACAAGGTAAATCATGACAAGACACTACTGAAATATTCCAACTCTTGCATTTCAACGAAAGAAATTCAAAAAGAACTTTGAAAAAATCAAGAGAATGAAACTGTGACAAGGTAAAGCACAACAAAACAGTACTGAAATATTCCAACTCTTGCATTTCAACGAAAGAAATTCAAAATGAACTTTGAAAAATTAAGAGAATGTAACTGTGACAAGGTAAACCATGACTTGACACTACTAAAATATTCCAACTCTTGCATTTCAATGAAAGAAATTCAAAATGAACTTTGAAAAATCAAGAGAATGTAAATGTGACATGGTAAAGCACAACAAAACACTACTGAAATATTCCAACTCTTGCATTTCAACGAAAGAAATTCAAAATGAACTTTGAAAAATTAAGAGAATGTAACTGTGACAAGGTAAACCACGACAAAAACACTACTGAAATATTCCAACTCTTGCATTTCAACGAAACAAATTCAAAATGAACTTTGAAAAAGTCAAGAGAATGTAACTGTGACAAGGTAAAGCACAACAAAACAGTACTGAAATATTCCAACTCTTGCATTTCAACGAAAGAAATTCAAAATGAACTTTGAAAAATTAAGAGAATGTAACTGTGACAAGGTAAACCATGACAAGACACTACTGAAATATTCCAACTCTTGCTTTTCACGAAAGAAATTCAAAATGAACTTTGAAAAATCAAGAGAATGTAACTGTGACAAGGTAAACCACGACAAAAACACTACTGAAATATTCCAACTCTTGCATTTCAACGAAAGAAATCCAAAATGAACTTTGAAAAATCAAGAGAATATAACTGTGACAAGGTAAACCACGACAAGACACTACTAAAATATTCCAACACTAGCATTTCAATGAAAGAAATTCAAAATGAACTTTGAAAAATCAAGAGAATGTAACTGTGACATGGTAAAGCACAACAAAACACTACTGAAGTATTCCAACTCTTGCATTTCAACGAAAGAAATTCAAAATGAACTTTGAAAAATTAAGAGAATGTAGCTCTGACAAGGTAAACCACAACAAAACACTACTGAAATATTCCAACTCTTGCATTTCAACGAAAGAAATTCAAAATGAACTTTGAAAAATCAAGAGAATGTAACTGTGACCTGGTAAACCATGACAAAACACTACTGAAATATTCCAACTCTTGCATTTCAACGAAAGAAATTCAAAATGAACTTTGAAAAATCCAGAGAATGTAACTTTGACAAGGTAAAGCACAACAAAACAGTACTGAAATATTCCAACTCTTGCATTTCAACGAAAGAAATTCAAAATGAACTTTGAAAAATTAAGAGAATGTAACTGTGACAAGGTAAACCATGACTAAACACTACTGAAATATTCCAACTCTTGCATTTCAACGAAAGAAATCCAAAACGAACTTTGAAAAATCAAGAGAATGTAAGTGTGACAAGGTATACCACGACAAAACACTACTGAAATAATCCAACTCTTGCATTTCAACGAACGAAATCCAAAATGAACTTTGAAAAATCAAGAGAATGTAAGTGTGACAAGGTAAACCACAACAAAACACTACTGAAATAATCCAACTCTTGCATTTCAATGAAAGAAATTCAAAATGAACTTTGAAAAATCATGAGAATGTAACTGTGACAAGGTAAACCACGACAAAACACTACTGAAATAATCCAACTCTTGCATTTTAATGAAAAAAATTCAAAATGAACTTTGAAAAATTAAGAGAATGTAACTCTGACAAGGTAAACCACAACAAAACTCTACTGAAATATTCCAACTCTTGCATTTAAACGAAAGAAATTCAAAATGAGCTTTGAAAAATCAAGAGAATGTAACTGTGACATTGTAAACCATGACAAAACACTACTGAAATATTCCAACTCTTGCATTTCAATGAAAGAAATTCAAAATGAACTTTGAAAAATCAAGAGAATGTAACTGTGACAAGGTAAACCATGACAAAACTCTACTGAAATATTCCAACTCTTGCATTTCAACGAAAGAAATTCAAAATAAACTTTGAAAAATCAAGAGAATGTAACTGTGACAAGGTAAACCATAACAAAACACTACTGAAATAATCCAACTCTTGCATTTCAACGATAGAAATTCAAAATGAACTTTGAAAAATCAAGAGAATGTAACTGTGACAAGGTAAAGCACAACAAGACACTACTGAAATATTCAAACTCTTGCATTTCAACGAAATAAATTCAAAATGAACTTTGAAAAATCAAGAGAATGTAAAAATCCAAAATGAACTTTGAAAAATCAAGAGAATGTAACTGTGACAAGGTAAACCACGACAAAACACTACTGAAATATTCCAACTCTTGCATTTCAAGGAGAGAAATCCAAAATGAACTTTTAAAAATCAAGAGAATGTAACTGTGGCAAGGTAAACCACGACAAAATACTACTGAAATATTCCAACTCTTGCATTTCAAGGATAGAAATTCAAATTGAACTTTGAAAAATCAAGAGAATGTAACTGTGACAAGGTAAACCACAACAAAACACTACTGAAATATTCCAACTCTTGCATTTCAATGAAAGAAATTCAAAATGAACTTTGAAAAATCATGAGAATGTAACTGTGACAAGGTAAACCATGACAAAACACTACTGAAATAATCCAACTCTTGCATTTCAATGAAAAAATTCAAAATGAACTTTGAAAAATTAAGAGAATGTAACTCTGACAAGGTAAACCACAACAAAACTCTACTGAAATATTCCAACTCTTGCATTTCAACTCCAACAATATTCCAACTCTTGCATTTAAACGAAAGAAATTCAAAATGAACTTTGAAAAATCAAGAGAATGTAACTGTGACATTGTATACCATGACAAAACACAAGTGAAATATTCCAACTCTTGCATTTCAATGAAAGAAATTCAAAATTAACTTTGAAAAATCAAGAGAATGTAACTGTGACAAGGTAAACCATAACAAAACACTACTGAAATATTCCAACTCTTGCATTTCAACGATAGAAATCCAAAACTCAACTTTGAAAAATCTAGAGAATGTAACTCTGACAAGGTAAACCACAACAAAACTCTACTGAAATATTCCAACTCTTGCATTTAAACGAAAGAAATTCAAAATGAACTTTGAAAAATCAAGAGAATGTAACTGTGACATTGTATACCATGACAAAACACTAGTGAAATATTCCAACTCTTGCATTTCAATGAAAGAAATTCAAAATTAACTTTGAAAAATCAAGAGAATGTAACTGTGACAAGGTAAACCATGACAAAACACTACTGAAATATTCCAACTCTTGCATTTCAACGAAAGAAATCCAAAATGAACTTTGAAAAATCAAGAGAATGTGAATGTGACAAGGTAAACCACGACAAAACACTACTGAACTATTTCAACTCTTGCATTTCAAGGAAAGAAATCCAAAATGAACTTTGAAAAATCAAGAGAATGTAAGTGTGACAAGGTAAACCACAACAAAACACTACTGAAATAATCCAACTCTTGCATTTCAATGAAAGAAATTCAAAATGCACTATGAAAAATCATGAGAATGTAACTGTGACAAGGTAAACCACGACAAAACACTACTGAAATAATCCAACTCTTGCATTTCAATGAAAAAAATTCAAAATGCACTTTGAAAAATCATGAGAATGTAACTGTGACAAGGTAAACCACAACAAAACTGTACTGAAATATTCCAACTCTTGCATTTAAACGAAAGAAATTCAAAATGAACTTTGAAAAATCAAGAGAATGTAACTGTGACATTGTAAACCATGACAAAACACTACTGAAATATTCCAACTCTTGCATTTCAATGAAAGAAATTCAAAATGAACTTTGAAAAATCAAGAGAATGTAACTGTGACAAGGTAAACCACGACAAAACACTACTGAACTATTCCAACTCTTGCATTTCAAGGAAAGAAATTCAAAATAAACTTTGAAAAATCAAGAGAATGTAACTGTGACAAGGTAAACCATAACAAAACACTACTGAAATATTCCAACTCTTGCATTTCAACGATAGAAATCCAAAACTAAACTTTGAAAAATCAAGAGAATGTAACTGTGACAGGGTAAACCACGACAAAACACTACTGAAGTATTCCAACTCTTGCATTTCAAGGAAAGAAATCCAAAATGAACTTTGAAAAATCAAGAGAATGTAAATGTGACAAGGTAAACCACGACAAAACACTACTGAACTATTCCAACTCTTGCATTTCAAGGAAAGAAATCCAAAATGAACTTTGAAAGATCAAGAGATTGTAACTGTGAAAAGGTAAACCACGATAAAACACTACTGAAATATTCCAACTCTTGCATTTCACGAAAGAAATTCAAAATGAACTTTGAAAAATCAAGAGCATCTAACAGTGACATGGCAAACCACGACAAAACACTACTGAAATATTCCAACTCTTGCATTTCACGAAAGAAATTCAAATTGAACTTTGAAAAATCAAGAGAATGTAACTGTGACAAGGTAAAGCACAACAAGACACTACTGAAATATTCAAACTCTTGCATTTCAACGAAAGAAATTCAAAATGAACTTTGAAAAATCAAGAGAATGTAAAAATCCAAAATGAACTTTGAAAAATCAAGAGAATGTAACTGTGACAAGGTAAACCACGACAAAATACTACTGAAATATTCCAACTCTTGCATTTCAAGGAAAGAAATCCAAAATGAACTTTGAAAAATCAAGAGAATGTAAGTGTGACATGGTAAACAACAACAAAACACTACTGAAATAATCCAACTCTTGCATTTCAATGAAAGAAATTCAAAATGAACTTTGAAAAGTCATGAGAATGTAACTGTGACAAGGTAAATCACAATAAAACACTACTGAAATAATCCAACTCTTGCATTTCAATGAAAAAAATTCAAAATGAACTTTGAAAAATTAAGAGAATGTAACTCTGACAAGGTAAACCACAACAAAACTCTGAAATATTCCAACTCTTGCATTTAAACGAAAGAAATTCAAAATAAACTTTGAAAAATCAAGAGAATGTAACTGTGACATTGTAAACCATGACAAAACACTACTGAAATATTCCAACTCTTGCATTTCAATGAAAGAAATTCAAAATGAACTTTGAAAAATCAAGAGAATGTAACTGTGACAAGGTAAACCATGACAAAACACTACTGAAATATTCCAACTCTTGCATTTCAATGAAAGAAATTCAAAATGAACTTTGAAAAATCAAGAGAGTGTAACTGTGACAATGTAAACCATAACAAAACTCTACTGAAATATTCCAACTCTTGCATTTCAACGATAGAAATCCAAAACTGAACTTTGAAAAATCAAGAGAATGTAACTGTGACAGAGTAAACCACGACGAAACACTACTGAAATATTCCAACTCTTGCATTTCAAGGAAAGAAATCCAAAATGAACTTTAAAAATCAAGAGAATGTAAATGTGACAAGGTAAACCACGACAAAACACTACTGAACTGTTCCAACTCTTGCATTTCAAGGAATGAAATCCAAAATGAACTTTGAAAGATCAAGAGATTGTAACTGTGAAAAGGTAAACCACGCTAAAACACTACTGAAATATTCCGACTCTTGCATTTCACGACAGAAATTCAAAATGAACTTTGAAAAACCAAGAGCATCTAACAGTGACATGGCAAACCACGACAAAACACTACTGAAATATTCCAACTCTTGCATTTCGCGAAAGAAATTCAAATTGAACTTTGAAAAATAAAGAGAATTTAACTGTGACAAGGTAAAGCACAACAAGACACTACTGAAATATTCAAACTCTTGCATTTCAACGAAAGAAATTCAAAATGAACTTTGAAAAATCAAGAGAATGTAACTGTGACAAGGTAAACCACGACAAAACACTACTGAAATATTCCAACTCTTGCATTTCAAGGAAAGAAATCCAAAATGAACTTTTAAAAATCAAGAGAATGTAACTGTGACAAGGTAAACCACGACAAAATACTACTGAAATATTCCAACTCTTGCATTTCAAGGAAAGAAATCCAAAATTAACTTTGAAAAATCAAGAGAATGTAAGTGTTACAAGGTAAACCACGATAAAACACTATTGAAATATTCCAACTCTTGCATTTCACGAAAGAAATTCAAAATGAACTTTGAAAAATCAAGAGAATGTAACTGTGACATGGTAAACCACGACAAAACACTATTGAAATATTCCAACAAATGCATTTCACGAAAGAAATTCAAAATGAACTTTGAAAAATCAAGAGAATGTAAAAATCCAAAATGAACTTTGAAAAATCAAGAGAATGTAACTGTGACAAGGTAAACCATGACAAAACACTACTGAAATATTCCAACTCTTGCATTTCAAGGAAATAAATCCAAAATGAACTTTGAAAAATCAAGAGAATGTAACTGTGATAAGGTAAACCATAACAAAACACTACTGAAATATTCCCACTCTTGCATTTCAACGAAAAAAAAATCCAAAAATGAACTTTGAAAAATCAAGAGAATGTAACTGTGACAAGGTAAACCATAACAAAACACTACAGAAATATTCCAACTCTTGCATTTCAACGAAAGAAATCCAAAATGAACTTTGAAAAATCAAGAGAATGCAACTGTGACAAGGTAAACCACGATAAAACACTACTGAAATATTCCAACTCTTGCATTTCATGAAAGAAATTCAAAATGAACTTTGAAAAATCAAGAGAATGTAACTTTGAGATGGTAAACCACGACAAAACACTACTGAAATATTCCAACTCTTGCCTTTCAACGAAAGAAATCCAAAATGAACTTTGAAAAATCAAGAGCATGTAACTGTGACAATGTAAAGCACAACAAAACACTACTGAAATATTCCAACTCTTGCATTTCAACGAAAGAAATCCAAAATGAACTTTGAAAAATCAAGAGAATGTAACTGTGACAAGGTAAAGCACAACAAGACACTACTGAAATATTCCAAATCTTGCATTTCAACGAAAGAAATCCAAAATGAACTTTGAAAAATCAAGAGAATGTAACTGTGACAAGGTAAACCATGACAAAACACTACTGAAATATTCCAACTCTTGCATTTCAACGAAAGAAATCCAAAATGAACTTTGAAAAATCAAGAGAATGTAACTGTCACATGTTAAACTATGACAAAACACTACTGAAATATTCAAACTCTTGCATTTCAACGAAAGAATTTCAAAATGAACTTTGAAAAATCAAGAGAATGTAACTTTGACAAGGTAAAGCACAACAAAACAGTGCTGAAATATTCCAACTCTTGCATTTCAACGAAAGAAATTCAAAATGAACTTTGAAAAATTAAGAGAATGTAACTGTGACAAGGTAAACCATGACAAAACACTACTGAAATATTCCAACTCTTGCATTTCAACGACAGAAATCCAAAATGAACTTTGAAAAATCAAGAGAATGTAAGTGTGACAAGGTAAACCACAACAAAACACTACTGAAATAATCCAACTCTTGCATTTCAATGAAAGAAATTCAAAATGAACTTTGAAAAATCATGAGAATGTAACTCTGACAAGGTAAACCACGACAAAACACTACTGAAATAATCCAACTCTTGCATTTCAATGAAAAAAATTCAAAATGAACTTTGAAAAATTAAGAGAATGTAACTCTGACAAGGTAAACCACAACAAAACTCTACTGGAATATTCCAACTCTTGCATTTAAACGAAAGAAATTCAAAATGAACTTTGAAAAATCAAGAGAATGTAACTGTGACATGGTAAACCACGACAAAACACTACCGAAATATTCCAACTCTTGCATTTCAATAAAAGAAATTCAAAATGAACTTTGAAAAATCAAGAGAATGTAACTGTGACAAGGTAAACCATGACAAAACACTACTGAAATATTCCAACTCTTGCATTTCAACGAAAGAAATTCAAAATGAACTTTGAAAAATCAAGAGAATGTAACTGTGACAAGGTAAACCATAACAAAACACCACTGAAATATTCCAACTCTTGCATTTCGACGATAGAAATCCAAAACTGAACTTTGAAAAATCAAGAGAATGTAACTGTGACAGGGTAAACCACGAGAAAACACTACTGAAGTATTCCAGCTCTTGCATTTCAAGGAAAGAAATCCAAAATAAACTTTGAAAAATCAAGAGAATGTAACTGTGACAAGGTAAACCACGACAAAACATTACTGAACTATTCGAACTCTTGCATTTCAAGGAAAGAAATCCAAAATGAACTTTGAAAGATCAAGAGATTGTAACTGTGAAAAGGTAAACCACGATAAAACACTACTGAAATATTCCAACTCTTGCATTTCAACGAAAGAAATTCAAAATGAACTTTGAAAAATCAAGAGAATGTAACTGTGACAAGGTAAACCACGACAAAAACACTACTGAAATATTCCAACTCTTGCATTTCAACGAAAGAAATCCAAAATGAACTTTGAAAAATCAAGAGAATATAGCTGTGACAAGGTAAACCACGACAAGACACTACTAAAGTATTCCAACACTAGCATTTCAATGAAAGAAATTCAAAATGAACTTTGAAAAATCAAGAGAATGTAACTGTGACATGGTAAAGCACAACAAAACACTACTGAAATATTCCAACTCTTGCATTTCAACGAAAGAAATTCAAAATGAACTTTGAAAAATTAAGAGAATGTAACTGTGACAAGGTAAACCATGACTAGACACTACTGAAATATTCCAACTCTTGCATTTCAACAGAAGAAATTCAAAATGAACTTTGAAAAAATCAAGAGAATGTAACTGTGACAAGGTAAAGCACAACAAAACAGTACTGAAATATTCCAACTCTTGCATTTCAACGAGAGAATGTAACTGTGACAGGGTAAACCACAACAAAACACTACTGAAATAATCCAACTCTTGTATTTCAATGAAAGAAATTCAAAATGAACTTTGAAAAATCATGAGAATGTAACTGTGACAAGGTAAACCACGACAAAACACTACTGAAATAATCCAACTCTTTCATTTCAATGAAAAAAATTCAAAATGAACTTTGAAAAATTAAGAGAATGTAGCTCTGACAAGGTAAACCACAACAAAATGAACTTTTGAAATTCAAAATGAACTTTGAAAAATCAAGAGAATGTAACTGTGACAAGGTAAACCACGACAAAACACTACTGAAATATTCCAACTCTTGCATTTCAACGAAAGAAATCCAAAATGAACTTTCAAAAATCAAGAGAATATAACTGTGACAAGGTAAACCACGACAAGACACTACTAAAATATACATTTTGAATGAAATTCAAAATGAACTTTGAAAAATCAAGAGAATGTAAGAATCCAAAATGAACTTTGAAAAATCAAGAGAATGTAACTGTGACAAGGTAAACCATGAAAAAACACTACTGAAATATTCCAACTCTTGCATTTCAAGGAAAGAAATCCAAAATGAACTTTGAAAAATCAAGAGAATGTAACTGTGACAAGGTAAACCACGACAAAACACTACTGAAATATTCCAACTCTTGCATTTCAAGGAAAGAAATCCAAAATGAACTTTGAAAAATGAAGAGAATGTAACTCTGACAAGGTAAACCACGATAAAACACTATTGAAATATTCCAACTCTTGCCTTTCACGAAAGAAATTCAAAATGAACTTGAAAAATCACGAGAATGTAACTGTGACATGGTAAACTACGACAAAACACTATTGAAATATTCCAACTCTTGCATTTCACGAAAGAAATTCAAAATGAACATTGAAAAATCAAGAGAATGTAAAAATCCAAAATGAACTTTGAAAAATCAAGAGAATGTAACTGTGACAAGGTAAACCATGAAAAAACACTACTGAAATATTCCAATTCTTGCATTTCAAGGAAATAAATCCAAAACGAACTTTGAAAAATCAAGACAATGTAACTGTGACAAGGTAAACCATGACAAAACACTACTGAAATATTCCAACTCTTGCATTTCAAGGAAAGAAATCCAAAATGAACTTTGAAAAATCAAGAGAATGTAACTGTGACAAGGTAAACCACGATAAAACACTACTGAAATATTCCAACTCTTGCATTTCATGAAAGAAATTCAAAATGAACTTTGAAAAATCAAGGGAATGTAACTGTGAGATGGTAAACCACGACAAAACACTACTGAAATATTCCAACTCTTGCCTTTCAACGAAAGAAATCCAAAATGAACTTTGAAAAATCAAGAGCATGTAACTGTGACAAGGTAAAGCACAACAAAACACTACTGAAATATTCCAACTCTTGCATTTCAACGAAAGAAATCCAAAATGAACTTTGAAAAATCAAGAGAATGTAACTGTGACAAGGTAAAGCACAACAAGACACTACTGAAATATTCCAACTCTTGCATTTCAACGAAAGAAATCCAAAATAAACTTTGAAAAATCAAGAGAATGTGACTGTGACAAGGTAAAGCACAACAAAACACTAATGAAACATTCCAACTCTTGCATTTCAACGAAAGAAATCGAAAATGAACTTTGAAAAATCAAGAGAATGTAACTGTGACAAGGTAAACCACTACAAGACACTACTGAAATATTCCAACTATTGCATTTCAACGAAAGAAATTCAAAATGAACTTTGACAAATTAAGAGAATGTAACTGTGACAAGGTAAACCATAACAAAACACTACTGAAATAATCCAAGTCTTGCATTTCAATAAAAGAAATTCAAAATGAACTTTGTAAAATCAAGAGAATGTAAACATCCAAAATGAACTTTGAAAAATCAAGAGAATGTAACTGTGACAAGGTAAAGCACAACAAAACACTACTGAAATATTCCAACTCTTGCATTTCAAGGAAAGAAATCCAAAATAAACTTTGAAAAATCAAGAGAATGTAACTGTGACAAGGTAAAGCACAACAAAACACTACTGAAATATTCCAACTCTTGCATTTCAATGAAAGAAATCCAAAATGAACTTTGAAAAATCAAGATAATTTAACTGTGACAAGGTAAACCACGACAAAACACTACTGAATTTAAGCATGTTTCATCTCATTCGAAGACATGTAAAAAAATGTTGAAAAAAATATATCATGTTAAAAAAAATAAAAAAAAAATAATAATGGGGAGGGGGGGGGCAAAAAACTGGAGGGGAGGGGGGCGCCCTTCGAGTTTGGGGATAGGGGACCTTTGGGGGGTTGATGTCTCTGCTGGTTAGGGTCGTCGGTGCTTATGATCCTTGATGGTTATGATCCTGAATTTCATTATTAAAATTCTTTTCTTGCCATCTACATCTCTCTTAGTATCAACTTTTAGTATACTATAACGTTAGACTCTATTTTAAACTGACAACACTGTTCAAACACAACTTGTGTATTATACAGAACACATCGGAGAGGTAGAGCTAGGTCAACTCGCAATGTCATTCTATCATCATTAACCATTTTCATAGATTTATGTTGTTCCAAATTTATAATAAATAAGGTATGAATTAACAAGCCGTTCGGGGTTACCTTAACTGTTAATCAGTTTAATCCTTTTTTTCTCCACCTTCATACAATCCAATTCGCAAACACTATCTAGCTCTGTTTTTTCCCTATTTTTCAAATAAGATCGTTTGTTTAGTCCAATTTGCGAATTCCTTACCCCTTTTTTTTCTCTACCTTCATACGATCCAATCACTAATTATAATCATTCACGCTCCCATTGTTCAGACATTAATTAATATCGTTCATAGAGTTCAATTCGCAAATGCTCAACCCTTTTTTTTAAATAGAGTTATTTTTTGGTAAATGATTCAACAGCATATTGGCATCAATTCTAGACATGCTACATTCTTAATCAAACTACTCTCGAGTTAAGGCAATTGTCCAAAAAAATATATCGCTTTTTGCAAGGGGAATCCCCGCTCATACTGCTCGCTTTTAAACGCTTAGAATAACACAGCAAGGAACATAAAGTATGCAAATTCATAGGTACATGCTCTGGAATGGTGCCAAGGAACGTAAAGTAAGCAAATAGCACAGGAAGGAACATAAAGTATGCAAATTCATAGGTACATGCTCTGGAAAGGTGCAGAGGAACGTAAAGTAAGCAAATAGTACAGGAAGGAATATAAAGTATGCAAATCCATAGGTAGATGCTCTGGAAAGGTGCCAAGGAACGTAAAGTATGCAAAAAGCACAGGAAGGAGCATAAAGTATGCAAAGTATAACTTAGCACTTTACTCACTACTTTGTAGAAACATTATGCCCGCTTTTTTCTCTGTATTTACATTTAATAAATACTCAAAATGGAAAGGCAGCGGTCTAAGAAATTATTTACTTTAATAATAATAATAATAGTAAATAATAATATTTAACCATTATATTTGAATATTGCTTAACCATTATTTACCTTATGCAATTTTCACTACATTTTAAGATTTTAATGACGTGGTGTTCACGTCATTAAAATAGAACAAGTCACACATTTATGTTGTTTGTAATGCAGCTTACCTTTTGCCAGTTGTATAATATACTCGGATGTTTTCTGAATGGGCATACAAGTCTTGCAGTTTGCCCTACAGCGTAATTTAACACCGTTTCTGAATCTATCAATCGTTCTGGTAAGGCTGAAAAACAAATGTCAGATAATTTTAATTAAAAATACATTTCTTTTACTAGATAAAGAAACAAGATTGCCCCGGATGTAAGAACAAAATGTATTCGTCAATTTTTGAAAAAATTGTAGGACTAATGAAAGAATCACAGCCTGCTAGAGTTACATTTTTGTTTTTCTGAAAAATAAAGGTCGCCGTTCTATACACATAAATAAAGGTTGCCGTTCTATACTTATGTGGTAAAAAGTGCAGTTTATTTCCATCGGTTTATTTTTTTTGACACATTTTCTTCAGCACAGCAAAGTATTTTTGAAGAGTTTGTCAGAAAAGGAACCCAAACAACCCTCGCTTTTTTCACTTGTTGCCGGCACATCAAATATTAAACCAGTAAAAGGAATTTCAAGCCCAATTGGTTCTTTCGTGTGAAATTTTAAGCCAAAGAAAGGAAAGATTTTTTTTTAGTTACTTTGTCTTTTTACAAGTAAACCGTCTTTTTATCAAAAATTCAAAATTCAAGCATTTATTCAAAAACCGAGCTTCAGGCCTAAATCTCGAGACTTTTAACGATGTTATCTTTTATTCTTTCCACCACTTGCTATTTTTCTTTTTTTTTCAAATCTGTCCCCCCTTCCCAAAAATGATTTCATCTTCCACCTTGCCACAAAAATCTCTTGCACGTACATCACTTCATCAAGATGGATTTTCCTGCTTGATTAGTATATTGTTTTACAATGAAATTGTTTCACAAATGGCAATGTTGCTGAGAAAGGCTGTTCGTAGCACACTTGCTCAGTGTCAGTAAGTGTGCTACGGCTTTGATCTTCCCTTGATAATTTTGACGTAATGTGCTGTTAGTCCAAGTTCCAGAAACTTACCAGGTCAACACTTCGTAAGTTTACAAATTTCTGTCTTTTTATATAGGAAAAAATGAAAGTCATTATTTTGTTGGGGAATTCTTTTCTTTGTTAAGATATTGTAGGTGGACATTTGATAGAGTGTATTTGTGACGTTTTCATCAAAATTATGGATTAGCAAAATTATAAAATACAATCACAGAAACTCGTAAATTCTGTCCGCTTGCCTAGATGCGTCCAAAACTTGGTCCTGAACACCTTAGCATTCAGTTTCACAATTTTTTCGCTCTCCTAGACAATCCCAACCAATATTTCTTTTCTTTTGTTCCAAATAGTAATATGTAAAGAAGAAGACAGCGAAATTACGAATCTGGAATTTTGAAAAATAACCAAAATTTGGTAAATTTTGTCTGCTCTCCTGGATATCTTCAATGAACATGATTTTCTTTGGTGTCCACTGGTGACATGAAAATAAGAAGATTTCAAATTTTTTGAACTCGAAAAATTTTGAAAATTAGTTCAGTTTCGTAAATTTTGTCCACTCTCTTAGAAAGGTCCAAAAATCTTGGCCCCTTGTAACTTAACATTCAGTTTTATAAATTTTGCCCACTCTCCAGAATAGGTCCAACATTTTTGGCCCTGGAATATTTTTACATTCAGTTTCGTGTGTTTCGTTTTCTCTGCTGCACAATTTGAAAGATTACGGTTGTGTGCTCACTATCTGCTCATGACATTACAAAAAAAATAGATTAAAAAAAAACACTGCTAGTATCAGTAACAACTCACTGCAGCACCAAGTCGCTTGAGGCCACCGCAGCTACCCACGCTTCTCCTCCATCCCAATTTATTCAAAGCCTCCCTCTTTAGACCCTCCCAGGAAGCTCTCATGCCGCTTAAACCTTTCCTTAAGACGTCCTCCCATCCCAACCGGGGACAACCTGCTTTTCGTTTGGCCATAGATGGTAAAAAAAAAAACCACTATAACAAAGAAAGAACCGTTGGTTTATCTCAATTTCAATTCAAAGATTTCAAATTGTTTAAAATATTATCTCAGTGCTTTCAACTTTTCAATGAACTTCACTTCTATATAGATGTATGTTTGCGATGACACTAGCTTGCAACTGAAGTTTAATGACCTTGGGCGGGTCCCCCTCACTCTAGTGCATGACATTATTTTGGTTTCAATTTCTATTTACTTGCATAAAAAAGTTCTGTTTGAACCTTGCTGCATGAGAGCTTATATGCCGTAACAATGCACTAGCTATCATAGGCAGCGCAATAGCAATGCCTAAGTAAAGAGCGATGTGGGCACAATGTATTACTTAATTATTTAACTTTTTTTTCGTTTTAGATCAAGGCACTCCGTATCGAAGAAGTTGTCGTAGAAACTTCGAAAGGGCTCATTCAATTGGAAATTGAAAGGGCTAGTTCCCTTTTAATATTCACATTCCCTTTTAAGTGATTGAAGGGCAACTAACCCTCCTCCTACGCCCAACATTTCCCCAAACACATCCAATCAAAATTTTAAAATAGCTATTTTGTTCGACGTAGTTGAAAGGTCCGGTAATTATGTATTTGAGGATGTCAACCCCCCTACAGCCCTCTAAGCAAAGGTTGTGAATTATGCCCTGGGGGCATATGAGGTTTATATAAAAAAGGGTGATCGTATACACCTCGGAGAGGGTTCATTGGATTGCTAATCAGAAGTTTTAGCACCCGCTCTGAGATTCAGAGTGATGGGAGGGTGGATGCCCCACCCCCCAAACCTCGTATTTTCCCGAAATGCATCTGATAGAAACTTTGAGATGGCCATCTGTTGTCGTAGAAACTTTGAAAAAGGATCCTTCGATTGGAAATTGAAATGGTTAGTGCCCTTTTTAAGAGTCAAAAGTGATTGAAGGGCAACTAACCCCCCTCCCACGCCCACTATTCTCCCAAACACATCCAAAAAACCTTGAGATAGCCATTTTGTTCAACGTAAAAGAAAGGTCTGGAAATTATGTCTTTGAGGATGACAACCCCCCCCCCCCAGAGCCCTCAGGGCAAGGGTTGTAAGTTATGCCCTGTAGGGCATTTAAGGTATATATAGAAAGGGTGATCGTATAGACTTCAGAGGGGGCTCATTGGATTGCTAGTTAGAAGTTCCAGTGCTCTTATTAAGATTCAGAGTGATCGGAGGACGGATACCCCCCCCCCCCCACACCTCGTATTTTTCCAAAATTTCTGTGATGTAAATTTTAAGATGGTCATTTGTTGTCTTAGAAACTTCGAAAAGAGCTCATTCGATTAGAAATTCAAAGGGCCAGTGCCCCTTTTAATAGTCAAAAGTGATTGGAGGGTAACTAACCCCTCCTACCACCCCAACCATTTCCCCTAACACATCCGGTCAAACTTTTGAGATAGTCATTTTGTTCAAAGTAATTAAAATGTCCATAACTTATGTCTTTGAGGATAACAACCCCTCCCCCTCCCATAGCCCTCAGGGCATGGGTTGTAAGTTATGCCCTGGGTGCATATAAGGTTTGTCCAGAAAGGGATCGTACAAACTTTGGAAAGGGCTCATTGGATTGTTCAGAAGTTATAGTGTCCTTTTTAAGATTGAGAGTCATCAAAGCTCCCCCCTCCCACACCTCGTATTTTCCCGAAATTTATCTGATAGAAATGGTCATTTGTTGTTGTAGAAACTTCAAAAAAGGCTCATTCAATTGGAAAATGAAAGGGCTAGTGCCCCTTCTACTAGTCAAAAGTGATTGGAGGACAACAAGCCCCCCGCCCTCCACGCCCAACACATCTAATCAAAATTTTGAGATAGCCATTTTGTTAGGCGTAGTTGAAAGGTCCGGAAATTATGTCTTTGACAACCCCCATACCTTCTCAAGACCAGAACATAATTTGCACGTTACTGAAAAAAATTAGCTGTGGATTGTCAGTTTAGTATATATATACTGATATATATTCCTTAAACTTTTAATACTTTTTTATTTGTTAAAGTTGAAAAACTTAAAACATTTTAAACGCATTTTGTCGCTTAATGTCGTAGGATGAAAGGATTAGAATGGCTTTTGAGTCTTCAACGGGAAAGTGAAACCAAAACAAATAATTTTGATTAAAAAAATGCAAGACAAGATAAATTTGTTCTAAAATAAGATCAGTAAATGATAATTATATATTATAGCTATTGTAGCTATTAAGCTATTATATTAAGAAATTTACAGTTTTGAAGTGCTTCATTACTGAAATTTTGAGATAGCCATTTGTTCAAAAGCAGTCCAAAGATCATATAGCAAGTTCTTTGGGGTTGACACAACCCCTCAAATTCTGGGGGCCAGGGTTGTAAGTTATGTCCCGGGGGCATGTAAGCTTTTTATGGAAGGTGTGGTTGTTTGAACTTTAGAGGAAGCTTATCTGATTGGAAATGTGTAATTCTTGTTCCCTTTTAAGAATCAAAATTGATCTAGGGCAACTAGTCCCTCCTCCCTGACAACCTGTTTTCCCCAAACACATCCAATCAAAATTGTGAGATACCCAGTTTGTTCACAAAAGTCCAAAGAGCATATCAAAATGGCGTCAAGGTAGACACAACCCTCTAGAGCCCAAGTGCAAGGGTCGTAAGCTCTGACCCGTGCATATAAGGTTCTTATGGAACGGATAGTCGTATAAACTTCCAGTCGGATGGGGCTCATTTGATTGGAATTCGAAAGACTTAATGACCTTTTTAAGAGTCAAAAGTGAAAGGAGGACAACCAGCCTCCCCCCACAATCCTATCATTTCTCAAAACATATCAAACCAAAACTTTAAGAGAACTATTTTGTTCAGCATTATTGAAAGGTCCAGTAATTATTTCTTTGGGTATGTCAACCTCCCCACATTGTCAACTTATATTATGTCAACTTATATTATTAATTAATTTAGACCTTTAAGAGTAAGTTGTGGGGGATTTTGAACTAGCCAAAAGGCACTATATATATATACATTCAATACTACCACTACAGTTAATGTAACTAATGACGCTAAATGTGTTAAGATGAAACTCTTAGGGAATGTTTGGGAGTTTCAATTAAAGGAAAAAAAATGTATTTAAGCAGATTTTCAAAAGGGAGTATAAGAAATATCATAGACAGCACCACTCTATAATAGCTAGAAATATCATTGAAAATGTTAAAGGAGCTAATTCAATTCGAAATTACAGGTTCTGGTGCCATTTTTAAGAGTAACAAGAGATTGGAGGAGTCCTTCTCTCAAGCCTATTCACTTTCCAAACGCATCCAGTCAAAACTTTGAGACAGCCATTTTGTTCAGCATAGTAGAACGGTCCAGCAACTATGTCTTTAGGAATATTAGGCATTTCAACCCTCCATAAGACTGCGATTGGCCCATTATGCTTTTAAACTAAATGTTGCTTTAAAATAAACCAAAAGGCATTGTGTTTATGGTTGCCAATAAGATACCTCAGCATTATATCGAGAACCAATGGGGAAATTAAGTTGAAACTGTTGGGGATACTATTATTACTACTTCTGCTCTTACATCTTAAATAAATAAATAGATTATAAGTGTATCCAGGTTGTAAAAGAGCATAGACAGAATCTTTTAGGAATGATATTTAGTTTTATTTTTCAGGTCAACTTCAGAAGCTATAAAATAAAATTAAAAACACTGTTTGTGTCAGAATTAAAAATTGTCGAAAAAGTTTCTCCAACGTACAAATAGCAAGCCATACTATGGATTCTTATAGGAAAAACTGAAGAGATATAAAATATTATTTTTTCCATGAAATGGACTATGTCAGTAAGAAACGAACAGAAATTAATTTAAAAAACCTTTTCCACTAAACAAGTTTTTCAAAGAATAGTAAAGAGCTCCATTAAGCCAAGAATTAGGAAAAATTACAGTCAAATAATATCCCAAGCGTAAAACTACCCCAAATCCCTATCAATAAATAAATGAAACTCAAAACGAACAGAAATTACAATAAATAGTTAAGTCAAACTCAAAACGAGCAAAAATTCAAATGAGTGGGGCTGATAACCCCCATGCCTTCTCAAAACCAGGACACAATTTGCGCTTTATTGATAACAACATAAGTTGAAATGTTTTCACTTTTCTTACTTTAATAAATAAAAAAATATCAAAACTTTAAGGAATAAATATCAGTATATGCTAATTATTAAATAAAAAAACTATTTTTTTTTTAACTGAAACTGAAAGCAAGGAGCGACATTAAAACTTAAAACGAACAGAAATAATTCCGTATATGAAAGGGGCTGTCCCCTCCTCAACGGTTCGCTCTTTATGCTAAAGTTTTTTATTGTTTAAAAAAATAAAGTTGTGAGACAGAGTCAAACTTTAGCGTAAAGAGCGTGGCGTTGAGGAGGGAACAACCCCTTTCTTATACGGAATAATTTCTGTTCGTTTTAAGTTTTAAAGTCGCTCCTTACTTTCAGTTAAAAAAAAACTTGTTTTTTTTATTTAATTTCCGAATATTTTTGAATTAATGCAGCTTTGATTTTATCTCACCGTACATGAATAATTAAAACGAAAATCGCATATTAATTTTCCTTTTTTTCGGCTAAATGTTTTTCTTGAAATTTTGCTCTGACGTAACTTACGAATTAACTTACGTAACGAATTTCTATATTCGTACGTTTTTATTACGTGTATTAGGGAGTTCTCCCCCTAGTCAATACCACGCTCTTTACGCTAAAGTTCAAATTTTGTTCGAATCACAAACCCCTGAATTATACAGGCCGGTTAATTAGAATAGATAGCTCTTTTCAAAGTACTATAAAAACTTTAGCGTAAAGAGTGAGGTATTGACTAGGGGGCGAACCTCTTCATATACGTAATCATTTCTGTTCGTTTTCAGTTTTGATACTGCTCCTTACTTTCAGTTGAAAAACTTTTTTTTTTAATTTAATTTCTGATTGTTTTTAAATAATGCTGAGAAATCTGGCGTCCCCTTCATAGAGATGTCCCTTCCCCCAAGGAAATATGCTCCATGGACAGATTCTTCTCCGTAACCCCTAATCCGACCCCCCCGCCCCCGACCAGAAATATATTCCTCCTGAAAACGCCTGTATACTTCCCAATAACCAACACTGTATGTAAACAATGGGTAAAGTTTATAACTTACAGCTCTTCCCCTGGGAACTGTGGGGGATTAAGTCATCCTCAAAGACATATTAATTAGATTTTAAAATATGCTGAACAAAATGGCTATCTCAAAATTTTGATTGGGTGACTTCTGGAAAAAAATGAGCGTGGGAGGTGGCCCAGTTGCCCTTCAATTTTTGGTTACTTAAAAAGGGCACTAGAACTTTTAGTTTCCGTTTGAATGAGCCCTCTCGTGATATTCTAGGAATACTGGATCGATACGATCACCCCTGGGGAAATAATAATAAAAACAATAAATAAACACGCATCCGGGATCTTTCTTCTGGCAAAAAATACAAAATTCCACATTTTTGCAGATAGCAGGTTGAAACTTATATAGTAGTGTTCTCTGATATATAGTGAATCTGATGGTGTGTTTTTAATTAGGGTTCCATGACTTTTAGGGGTCGTTTCCCCCTTCTTTTCAAAAATAAGGCAAATTTTCTGAGGCACGTAACTTGTGATAGGTAAGAATAAAGTTGATGAAACTTATATATTTGAAATAAGCATAAAAATTTGATTCTTTTGATGTATCTATTGGTATCAAAATTCCGTTTTTTAGAGTTTCGGTTACTATTGAGCCGGGTCGCTCCTTACTTACAGTTCGTTACCACGAACTATTGGAAATTGACAATCCACGGTCATTTTTTTTTCTTTTCAGTAAACTTTTTCAGTATTTATTCATCATTTTATTTATAACCCATCACAAAAATCTGGGCAGAGCCCAGAAATTGACAGAGTAAAAATCAAGAAAACCCCAAAAAAAAGAAACAACAGAAATAAAAACACACACAACTACAAACAAGGGATAAACAGAAATGACCAAAGATGTGAACACTTCTGGCATTCAGTAGAGAAATCACAAATACGCTTCTCAATAACCCAAGCTGGGTTTACCAGTTAATACTTTTTGGTACTTCGCATTAGATTGGCCTCTCTAAAGAAGTCCTCTGAAGATTGGCCTCTAAATATTTGTATATGCAATGCTTTGCCCCCCCCCCCCTAATGTGCAAATATATAGCCCAAGTTTGTTTCTAAACTATTATATAGTCATCCTAGTTTATTTTACTTCATTAGCATTAACCAAACTTGAATTTTTAGAGAGGCCCATCTAAGGTGAAAGTTCTACTTTCTCTGCAAAAAAGAGTTACTTGTCCAAGTTTGAAGTTCCATTAAATACTTTGCAAATTTAAAAGGCGATGAACTTGCTTTCTCTTACCGCAATTAAAAAAGACCAAACAGGAGCAAGGGTAAGTAAGTGAGGAACTGTTAGGCTGTTATATAACTGAGAACGGTGAGCTCTAGTCATATACGACACGTTTGAACCCAGGGAGGCATACGCAGCCCGTATCTTGCTAGCATAGTTTTTCATTGCCAGGTTTACAGTTTCTTTCAGGTTTGCTCCAATAGACATGCCCAGATAAGTAAGGCTGCTAGTTAAAGGAACCTCAGAGCCGGATAAACTTATTGAATTTCTATTCCCTTTCTAGTTGAATGGTAGAACTAGAACAACTGTTTTATCAGTGTTAAAGCTCAGACCAATGCCTTCGTACTTATCCTGGAGGAGCTCAAAACTTGAAGAGCATCCTTGGAAAGTGCAGGAAAGGTTCAGTAGGTCATCCGCAAACGTAACTAACGAAAGATTAACTCCTTTGAAGATAAATGTACGGTTCAACTTATCCTGAGCACCAGTAACACAATTATTAAATAAAACTGGAGAAGTCAGAGCTCCTTGGCGTACACCTTTCTGAATCGGAAATAGTTGACTACCATCTTTAATTCCAGCCTTCAGATTTCTATATATGTATCTTAAACAAGTAACTCTCGCAGCATCGGTACCTTTCAAATGGGCCTCAAGCAAAATATGCGAAAATATACAAGAGTCAAAGGCTCTTGCAACATCGAGTGCACACAAGACTAAGAAATCATCTCTTTCTTCAATATCCTTCAGCACATTTATAAGCAGAAAGAGAGCGTGCTCTCTACCTAAGCCTCGCTGGTACCCAAACTAACGAGGAGGGGCAGAACAACTGTCTTCAATGTCTTTTATCAGAAATGACTCAAAAATCTTGAAAGTAGTACACGAAATGGTAATGGGGCGATAAGAACTGCACAGAGAAGCATCATTTTTGCCTTTTTTAAGGATGGGAGTTATTTGTCCGACACAAAATTGAAAAGGAACTACACCACAGACAAGGATCATCTGAAACAGTAGTGCTAAATGTTGCTCGATTAAAGAGCCTGCAAGTTGCAGGTGCCTAGCTGAAATAAAATCAACACCAGAGGAAGATTTTTTCTTTAATTTCGGAATCAAAGAATGAACAGAACTTGGCGACACAAACAGGAAAGACTTCGTCATATTTAAAAGAAGAAGGCCAAACTGTTTTTCATAAAATTCCTCCGTGCTTTGGTTGGGAGCACTGAACTCCCTTGTGAAATATTCAACCCACTTTTTTCAGGCACACTAGCACTCTAGGCTTTGGTAGGCTTGCTATACTTCCAGAGTTTAGAGGGGTCTTCAGCAATACGGATTACATTTCTCTGGATCAGCGTTAACTTATGGTTTTTCTGTTCCTTGTTAAATCTAAGTTCCGTACGGAGCCTCAAGTCTTTTACTAAGCCATCTCTCGGACGGCCACAGCCGTTCCAAACAGAAAGCCATAGCTTGGCCGAATTACACGCATTCACTAGATCTTTGTTCTTTGACCAATCTTCTAGCTGAGACTTTTTACGAACAAGTCGAAGAGGGGGCACTTATTTCGGCACATTTCAGCGCGGGATTTATTTGTGCCAAGTAGGAAGTGAGCTGAATTGAGATGTTCTTTTCACTTTGTGGCAGCACAGCACGACCGCATAAGAGATTGAAAGGCATTTTGATTTTGCTCAGCATCTCGTCACAGACTTTACTGAAAGACTCAGTTGACATATTTTTCCAATTTCAATAGGAAAACCAATTTGATTCCTTATTTTGAGTCATAGGCGGGGAGGAATAAAAGCAAGTAGAGATAGGAAGGTAGTCAGAATAAAATCCTTCTTTTAAAACTTTGACCTCGTGACTGCCGAACGAAGCAACAACATGGTCTAAGTTGGAAGTTGAAGAAAGCGGCCCAGTGTATGAAAAGCTGTTACTCTTAGGCCATACACAATAGTCAGGAGCAACACAGCCCCAAAAGATTCGTGATCGGGGAGACATTGTGTTAGTTATATCTACATTAAAATCTCCGATCATGATAACAGGTTTGGAGCCAACTTTTTTAAGAAACCTGCCTAGAAGATATTGATAGTGATTTGTTGTTGTTTTACGCTTTGAAGGTTATTTACTTCATTTTTGCTCATTCTTGGCGTAATGGAGCTCTCTACTTTTCTTTGAAAAAATTGTTTTGTGGCAAAAGTTTTTTAAATTAATTATAAAAAGATGAACAAAAATATGTAAAAGGATTTATGTTACAATTATGGCCTTTAATCGATCTTAGCGGAAATTTAGAATATTTTACTATATTTCTTATCACCCAATGGCATTCAGCTGCACTAATTGAATGACAAAATGATCATTGTGTTATTTCTAATGCTATTTATCTCCTGAACCTTATTTACCTAAAGATTTATTTTCTTGCATGATTATTTTTAATGTGTAAGAACTATTTACATTCCCTTAGCCAGAGGATTTATCATGTCAAAAATATCTTCATGACAGTTTTCTGGCGCTGCATATTAGATGTATAAGCACCTGATTGCCAAAATAGCTTCTTTTATTTCTTTTTTTAGGGTTGTATCGAAGGTTTTGCCAAATGGACGGAAACTTTTACTGCAGAAAAGGTAATTCTAGGCCAATTTTAGGCCTACGGTGTAACTACAAAATTCTTTTCTTATCGCATTGAATTTTGCAAGGTTTCTTTTAACACAAAAAAGAAAGTTAAAATGTCCTTGACATTTCCTATACGGTTGCACCTAGACCCCGGCGCCGCACCGATAAGGGAAGACTGGCGGTGGCGGAGCCAAAAATAACAGCGGCGGTGCGCCACCAATGATTTTTCGCACCACCACCGGTATGATGTCCGCAGCGCGCCGCCGACGCGATCAATGTTGACCGCAAACATTAAGGTTTTCATCAGTCTTTCTTAAATCCCAGCTTGAATTTACAACATATTCGGGTCTATTTATGAGTTAAAAACTTCGCAAGTCGCTGGTTGGACGCTGATCTTCGTTATTCATCAAGAGAAGTACAAAGCTGGTAGAAACGAAACGTCTGTGGCGCTTCAGATCCTTGCATAATGCTTGAAATGATAAATAATAGATTTTGGCATTCAATAAGATCCAAGGAATCTAATTAAAAGGGAGCACACAAAAACTTGATCGGATTTTTATGCTGATTTCAAATATATAAATTTCATTGTTTAGTGTTACCCACCTAAAGTTACAAGCCTGAGAATATTTGTCTTATTTTCGAGAAAGGGGGAGAACACCCCCTTAAGTTATAGAATATTAATGAAAATCACACAATCAGATTCAGCGTATCAGATAATTCTATTGTAGAGATTTAAAGCTCCTACATGGAAAAATGTGGATTTTTTTTCTGCCAGAAGAAAGATCACGGATGCGATTTTATTTGTTTGTTTTTTTTCTTCTCAGGGATGATCGTATCGACCCAGTGGTCCTAAAATATCGCGAGAGGGCTCATTCAAATGGAAATCAAAAGCTCTAGTGCCCTTTTTAAGTGACCAAAATATTGGGGGGCAATTAGGCCCCCCGACGCTCATTTTTTCCCAAAGTCACCAGATCGAAATTCCGGGATAGCCATTTTCTTCAGCATAGTAAAAAAAAAATCTAATAGCTATGTCTTTAGGTGTAAATGACCCTCCACATTCCCGCGAGAAGGGCTGCAAGTTGTGAACTTTGCCCATTGTTGACATATAGTATTTGTTATTGGGAAGTATACAACCTTTTAGGGCGGGTTAAGGAGAGAATCTTCCTTTGGAAGGGAAATTTCTGATGAGGGAATATTCTAGGGGAAATGTTACATTGGGGGGTTTTGACAGAATTACTATACGAAATTCATTTTAATTGTCTCACATTCTCTTTGCCAAATCTTTTATATGGAGATATTCCGGGGGGGGGGGGGGTATTCTGGTTTTTTTTTCCGCGCGTTTTGTTTTCTGGAAAATAATTTCCACGGAAGGGGGCATTTATGGAGTGACCAAGAAATTGATTATAGATTAAAATCTTATTCCCATGAAAAAATTCTAAGAAGAATTTTTCAGAGTGAATCGTCCACAAGCTATTTTACTGAGAGAGGGGGGATTCTCAGCAAGGAAGGAACGATCTGGAGGGACTTTGACGGGGGGGGGTGCACTTTACGTTGGATGAAATTTCCACGGAGGATATCCGTGAGGGGGAGGAGTATATTTCAATGAGCGGCAATATTTGAAAAACGAACAGAAATTATGCCATATATGAAGGGTTGCCGCCTCCTCAATACCTTATTCTTTACGCTTGAGTTTGACTGTTTACTAAAATTGAAACACGGAGGCTGTTTAATTAAAATAGGAAGCTTTTTTAAAACTTTCAACAGCTTTAGGGTAAAGAGCAAGGTATTGAAAAGGGGAGACTTTTCACATTCGGATCAAATATGCCAATATTAATATACAAATTGTGTTTTAATTTTCATGCACGGTGAGCCAAAATCGAACCTGCATTAGTTGAAAATCGTTCAGAAATTAAATAAAAAAACAAGTTTTTTTTACTGAAAGTAAGGAGTGACATTAAAACTTAAAACTAGCAGCAATTATTATTTATATGAAAGGGGCTATCCCCTCCTCAAAGTCTCGTTTTGTGCGCTAAAGTTGAATTCTTTTTCACTACTCTCCTTTTTAAAACAACAAAAAACTTTAGCGTAAAGAGCGAGGCGTTGAGGACGAGACAGCCCCTTTCACATACGGAATAATTGCTGTTCGTTTTAAGTTCTAATGTCGCTCCTTACTTTCAGTTAAAAAAAACTTGTTTTTTTTATTTAATTTCATAAAGACAATGCTTTTGTCAACATATGAAGTACCGTGTATATTGCAATTGTATCAGTCTGGTTTATTTGCAAAGTAACACAAGTGACGAAAATTAACGAACAAGAGAGTAGTGAAGCATTATGGTATACAAAGTAATATTTGGCAGGGATAGTCGCTAGTGATAAATCACTAGGGGTGGCACCGTGATTTGGTGATTTTCGTGGATTCGGGGAACCAAATTTTTTTTCGGGGTGACACATAGATTTTCGGAAAAATCCCCCAAAATTCGAGGACAGTGCAAGCCCTGCTTGATTTCTAATCAGGAAACTCGAAATACTTAACCACACGAGAAAACAAAAGCTCCGACTTAGTGGTCGACGTAATGAAGAATTGCCGCAAAATTAATTCAAAATCAACCGAACACAGCCGCCTCTGCCGGTGGTGGCGTGCGTGTGGTGCGCCGGTGTAGTTGCGGCACTTTGGTGGCGGTCAACCGGGCCTCTCGTTGGCGGCGTTCGGGCGATGCGCCGGCGTGGTGCCGGGGTCTAGTTGCACCAAAGATTGTATCTGATGGATGGAGATTGGAGAGTAATAATACCGAACAGGTTATTTTAGGTCTGTTTTAGCAATGGAGCAACTATAAAAAATCTTTTTTTTCGCAAGGAATTTTGCATTTTTTTTTTTTGCTACCGAAAAAAGAACGCTAAGAATTCCCTTGATTTTCTTATAGGGTTGTATTAAAGATTGTGCTTCATTGATTGAGGGTTTTTACTGCAGAAAAGGTAATTATTGGTCTGTTATTCCCATGGTATAGCTCGAAATCATCATTTTATATACAATTTGTTTTTATATTTAAGGAGTTAGCACCATTTCAAGGGAAAAAAATTAGAAAATTCTTTCTTTTTTCATCTGAGAATAAATAGACAAATTGGGGAAGGGAGGGAGGGCCTCTCATAGATACTTTTTCCGTTGAAGGTTAACTCGGGGAGAAGTTTGGGATTTCATTCTATTCTAAATGATCTGTTTAGAGGAAATGTAAGTAGGAACCTATCATGAGCTCCCACGTGTCACCCCTGCTGCCATCTACGATTTAGTTTAACGCTGACAGGACATAATTTATGGTTTTTGTCCCTGAGAATGAAAAAACAGGATTTTTCTCACTTTTATGGATGTTTCTTGGATGGTTATGAGTGTTTGTCAATTTATTTGATGTTTTTCATGGATGTCAACAGCAATTTATGCATGTTTTTATGGTTTTTGTCACTGAGAATGAAAAAACAGGATTTTTATCACTCTGATGTATTTTCAAGGTCAATTTATTTGTTGTTGTAGTTGTTGTTCGTCCAGGTGTACGCCAGGGAGAATGTTTTGATCCAGGAATAGGAAACAGGAAGTACATGCCTCCTTTTAAGCCAATCAGAGACTCGCTTACATATGGTTTCCCCCATTACATCGCAATTCGCCCTTGAGATTTCATATATAACGGATATTCGTTGTGATTAAATTATCAGAAAGTTCTGTGACACTAAGGATATAACAATGAATATTATTGATGAGCTAGAAGCCATGGATACAGCGATTAACAATGTGAGTTCTGTTTGCTACATTTTCATTCTTTATTTTCAAAATAAAATTATTTTCCTTCGTCACCCTCCAGTATATTGAGGTAAATTCCCCCCCCACTCTAATACAAACTCCACTATGCTATCTTTACAGTCGTTAGAAGACTATAAAATATGCTCTTTTTAACCATGTAAACCCCAATCCTCCCTTCCCTCTCCCCCTCCCCATGTTTATGACTTTAATTCTTGCAATGGAAATAATTCTGTTTTGAATTCTCCCTTTGACAGGCAACTTCCGTTAACTCTTAGCTATTAAGCCGCCCGCTAATTTGGCATAAACATATTTTCCGCAATGATTTAATTGGCTGTCACCCTATTTAAAACATATCCGCTTTTCTCAATCCATTACGGGTAACGATTTAACCAAAGGGATGTTCAACAGATCAAAAAGGATTGTTTTTCCCGTCAAAATAAAACAGTTTCAAGCAAAATGAGATTACAATAATTAAGCTCATGGGTTCACAACCTGTGTGGAAGAATGAAATGCTTTCTAAACAAAATTAATGCTAACAAATATTTTTAGGACATTATGTGAAAAGGGGGAAGGGGCCATGCCTCAATTCTATCGCCATCATTGTAAAGTGAAAAAACAAAACTGTTTCTTCGCGTTAGGCAGTAGGAGGGCCGGGGATTTCTAAGAAAAAGACAGCTTTATTATGTGTAAATTGAATACCATTTGATTTCTGAGTTTAGTATATTGCTCGTAAATTTTACTTTTTACTTTGTTGAAAAGGGGGGGGGGACTTCTTTGTGATAAATGCATTCTAGACAAAATTATGGCTAGGGGCGGGGGGTACTAATTTTTTTATTCTGTGAAAAAGGGGAAAATTATTTCAATACTAACTTTTTTCTCTTCTTTTAAGGACAATTATGAAGAATGTATTGCCCCCCCCTCCACCTAAGAGAGCGAAAGAGGTTGGCTATTCAAGACCAACGCTGCCTGCGCAAGCTACATCCTCAACGCAAGCCCCTGACCATCGAGCTGTCACTCAACCTGATGTCGCTGTCAGAAAGTTAAAAAGAGATTGGACGGCTGCATACATGATGGCAAGCCCCAGTGCTCCAACCCCTCAAGCCCGTGACATCGCTGCCCCACCTACACAAGGTCAGGAGGTTGCCCTCCAGCATGCTTCGCCAGCGGCTTCAGGCACTCAAATGCAGCCGGGATATAAAAATGTGAGCATTTTTTTTTACCTAACTTATAGAAATATGCGAAAAACAACTACAACAAATCCATTTTTCGTCGCGCTGTAAAAGTGTGTTGTGTGTCTCTGAGATATTAAAATATTAACCACCCGACCCAACCATTGTTTTAAATTTCTCTGCTCCCTCAGAGATATCTAAATATAATGTTTTTTTTTTGTTTTTTTTTGGTTTTCAAAGAAAACCACTCTTTTTTCTAATCTTTCCTATTTTCTCTGGCCCACTGTAGCCATAAACTGTTGCTATCTCTTCGCTATCTCATAATAATATTTTTCGTTAATTTCTAGTGTTGTCAATTAGTGATCATAGATTGTCTAGATTCTTTTAAGTCAAAGCAGAATGCTATTTTTCACCATTGAATATTATAGTTTTAAGGATTCGGTCTTCCAACAATCGACTCATTTCATCAGTCGATCAGTCAGTCAAAGCCTGTCAAAGATATTAAAAGAAAAATTGTTCCCCCCCTTTTTAGATCAGGTCAATTATCGTATACAGGGGAGAGGGGGCGGCTGCAAAGCACCGCGGGGCCCGCTGGGCCGGGGGCGGGTCGGAGGGGGGTATTAAATAGTGTAAATTGAGGGGGTTATTGGAACAAAAATCAAAACCTTCTATGTTATCCTTTAGATTTTCGTTAAGTTGGAACTTCACAGAAAGACACCTTTTTCCTGTCGAATTAGCGATAGGGTAAATCTTATGTAATTGCAAGGGGAGCTGGTGACAGTTATGATAAATAGTTTCATATAGTATTGTTTTTCATTTTGAGTACTCAGTGTCTATATGGGGGGATGGGTTTAGGGTTACAATGCCTCGCTTCTAGCAGCTTCGCTGCAAGGTGAAACCAAACTGTTTCCCCCCTCTAAATTGTAAAAATAGGAGCTGCTGACTGTGGCAAATTTTACCTTTTGCTTTGCTGAAAAGGGGCCGGGATTTCTAAGAAAAAGAATACATAACTTTATTATGCGTAAATTGAATAGCATTTGATTTCTGAGTTTACTATATTTCTCGCAAATTTTACCTTTTGCTTTGCTGAAAAGGGGGGAGGGGGACTTCAATGTGATAAATGCTTTCTAGACAAAATTATGGCTAGATTAGGTTTCTTTCGGGGGGGGGGGGGGTACTAATTTTTATTCTTTGAAAAAGGGAAAATTAATTCAATACTAAATTTTTTCTCTCCTTTTTAAGGCAAATTATGATGAATATACAGCCCCTCCATCTAAGAGAGCAAGGGGTAATAATAAAACCCCTGCGAAGGCGACAGTTATGCAATATGGTCGCTGGCCAAAGCCCCCCAGACAAGTGTTGCCTGCTCAAGTGCATACCGTCACTGGTCCTACTGCACAAGCCGCAGTCGGATCTGTACAAGAATGCAACATCGCCGCTGGCCCGTCCACCTTCCATCATGCATTGCCAGGACCATCCGGCACTCAAGTGCAGCCGAAATTTGGGGATGTAAGTTTAAATTTTATTTCTCGCTATTTTCTCAGCCTGATAAAATATAACGTTCCCCCTTTGAATCATAACAAGTGCATGCATTCAGTCTGCGGAATTAGGTTAGCGAAGCCAAAAAAGGCTCTATATCCCACTCATAATAAGTAGCGAAATCCTTTGCGATATAAACTGCTTTATTAACGAATGGTTCACCTTGCCTTTACAAATATTATAAAAACATCTTTCTATCGGAATGAGTTGTGTATCATGAAAGGGATAGGCTATCCATCTCAAATCAAGTAAAGACACCGTTTTTTTCAATGCAGATAAAAAGTATTAATATGAAATTTTTTGAGGGGTTGTTGGAACAAAACCTACTATGTCCTGTTTTAGATTGTAAATATCATATATTAAGTTGGAACTTTCAGAATATATAGAGTAATTAGAGTAGTGTATTAATCAAATGCTACTACTAAGCGTGTTTTTAAGCAATAATAATCCAATTTTTAAAAAATGGGGTGATTTAGACACTTTGAAAATAAGGTATTTTTCATTTATAAGTTGTTCTAGTTCCATACTCGCCATCTCCCCCTGCTCGTCAGTTGGAGAAGGAGAGGACGCGCCTATGGAGCCCTCAAACAATTCAACATTGAACGGTATTGTTAACGGAATTCATGGCAATATTGATGATTTTTAGCTGATTATTTTAATGTAGATAGCAGCACAGTTGAGCAGGGGGACTTACCTTTGCTGAGTCCAAACACCTTGCAGCTTTTAGACGATTTTACCTGGGAATTTACAGGGAACCCTCCCCCACTTCAAACAACTGAAGTGGCTTCCCATAGCCCTATTATTGAACAATGTGGGGGAGGGGTGTTGATAATATACAAAAGGAGGGGGTGGGGTGGGGGAGGGGTGTTGATAATATACAAGAGGGGGAGGTGGGTGAGGGGGTAATATCCAATTTACGACATTTCCCGAATTTCAACTCTCAAACACAATTTTAAATACAATAGTTGTCTACACTGCAACCTTTGGAGACCCATTTAATTCGCTTTTGTGTGGTAATTTTGTGTTTGACCCCGTAGAAATTGTTCATGACTATGTAGATAGAATTCGTGCACTGCTAGAGAACCAAATTCAGTTGTGGGGAGGGGGGAGGGATTCAATTAAGGTTTCTATTGTTTTAAAGGTGTTTTATTTAAACGAGGGTAAAAGCGAGGTTTACCATCATTATGTACACACCGAGATGCGACAGATCTGTTTTGAAACAGATCAAAAATGTTTCAAGTACGCTTTCCTCATATCAGCATTTCAGCCTCTAGCAGATGACGCTACCAAGACGAATTTAGATCACTGGGCTGTACATGGGAAGGAGGGGTCCAATTTTTCCATTGTAGATTTCTCTTGTTTAGAGGGAAAATACCCAGTAACGCTAAGGTCTATTGATATTTTTGAAAGGGCCAATGCCCATTTAAATATCGGCGTTACTGTGGCTCAGTATGAAACTGAATTTGAAGATGGGGTTCGTTCTAAAAAGAAGGGGGTGATGTTCCCAGTAAGGGGTCCGTCGATTGAATTGGTCAAACACTGGGTTTGGTTGTTGTACACACTGCCATCTAGTGACCTAGCCAATTCAATTGGTCATTTCAATCCAATTACAGACATTAGTAGAGTTCTGGGGGAGGGAAAGACTAGGGGGACACGTTTCTACTGTCCAGCATGCCTGTCTCGATTTTGGACATAATTAAAGTTACAAAATCATAAGAAGCACTGTAGACGGCATGGCTACCAGTCAGTGGAAACGGTTTCAGGGGATAGGACCATTTTAGGGGATAGGGCAAAAATTTCCAAAACACCCTCCTCCAGAGCAAAAAAATCTCGTTGGACTGTGAAGCGAAGCTGGTGGAAGTGAACGATCCTCGATTTCCAAACCGAATCAAAGAACATCAAGCTATGGCAGTGTCCTATGCCCACGCACAAAGAGGCAATTCTAACACAATGCAGTTGTTGGAAATAGTAGAAACACTGGATGAGGGAGAGTGCATGATCAAGGCACTGACTAAATTAATTGGCACAGCGAATGGCGCTATTTCTCGTTTGAAATACGCATTGCACTATGGTGCTGTCTGCAGAGGATCGTCTCGCGATTAAAAATCAAAAAATATGTTGGGTTTGTAAGGGGGAGTTTGAAGAGGGGCATAAGGGGACTAAAGGGAAAACAGGGAGGAAGGAGAAAGTCAGAGACCACAATCACTTGTGGCAGGAAATATCCTCTGGGGGTAGTAATTTTAGATGGGTAGTGCATCAATCGTGTAACATAAATGTTAGCCAGCAGTTTTTTATACCAGTTTTTATTCATAATTCAAATTATGATTTAAAATTTATTTTACCGGCACTGGCACGTATGCACAGGGAGGGAGGGGGAGTAGATAGTCCATGGGTAAATAATTCATTTACCTATAACATCATTCCCAAATCGGCCGAGAAGTTGGTGCTTCTCGAGTTGAAATGGCAGGTAGTAAATAATGGGCATACGTGTTGGAATAAAATCAGGTTTTTAGATTCCTTTAGTTTTTTCTCCAAGGCATTGAGTCAATTGATTCAAGTGCAGAAAAGCGACAATTTTGACAGTTTTCCTTTGCTTAAACAGCACTTTCCAGACAGTGAAATGTATGACCTATTGACCTGTAAAGGTGTATACGCATACGACTATTACTGTTGTGGCGCTCGCTTAAGCGAGGTGAAACTATCTCCAGTTGAAGCTTTCTATAATTCACTCACCAACAGTGATTGCACAGCCGAGGACTATGAGTTTGCCAAGAAGGTGTGGTCTAAGGAGAATTGTAAAAATGGGTGGGATTATTGTAGACTGTACTTGGCCAGGGACGTTTTAACTCTGTTAGACATAGTTTGCAAGAACACAGACCAAATCTATTCAGAGTTCGGACTAGATATAGGCTATTATTTTTCCACACCACATTTGGTGGATGGACTTGATTTTAAAAATGAGTAGGGAGGAAATAGGTCTAATCACCGACGTGGATCAACACCTTTTTGTAGAAAGATCAATGAGGGGAGGGTATGTTTTTCATGGGGATCGCGTCTTGACAACCGATCCATGCGGACAAAACAGCACCGGTGCAAAGTCAAATGCAGTGTTCTTGGACATGAACTCATTGTACCCCTCGGCAATGTCTCACTACTCTTTGCCGTGTGGGAACTATCAATGGCTTGAGAATCCTTGTGAGTTTCCCGACATTAACACCGTCGAGGACAATGGGCCACAAGGATGGTTCTTTGAAATTGATGGTCACATTCCACTGGCGCTTCATGATTCAGTCAGAGATTTTGTTTTTCCCTGTATCAATCTACCAGTGAGCAGGGACTCACTGAGTCCCTACAATCGATCATTGGTTGAGGATATGGGGATGCACTGGACCCCCTCTAAGCAAAAACTGATTGCAGATCTGGACCCTAAGGAGAATATCGTTGTTCACCATGTGCTTTTGCACTGGATGGTGAACAATGGTTTCAAGATCACCAAAATACATAAGGTCCTGCAATTCAGTCAGAAACCATACTTAAAGACGTTTATCGACACTTTTGTTGATAAACGCTCTCGGGCAAACAGTAAAGTAGAGAAGGAAATGTACAAACTCATTCTAAATTCAGCGTTTGGCAAAATGTGTGAAAGCGTACGGAACAGATCTCGCTGCGACGTCGTGACTGATCCTCAAGAGTGTGCACGGATTATTGCCGACCCCAATATTACAACGTTCACGAGCATAGAGGCTGGCATGGTTCTTCTACACAGGAAAAAGAGAAATGTGGTACTGAACAAGAATATAGCAGGAGGTAGTTCAGTACTTGAAATTTCCAAAAAGCTCATGTTGTCGTTTTTTTACAATGTGTGCAAGGTGCAATGGCCACGGGAGGGGGAGGCTCAAGTTTACAATGGGGATACAGATTCTCTGCTGTTAAAGGTAAAAACCGAGGATTTATTGGGAGATTTAGAAAATGTGGAACACATCAGCTCGCGGATGGATTTCACCAACTGGAATCCGTCCCTCTACCCCGAGTTGGTGAAACGTCAAGCCCCCAACCATTTACTAATGTTAAAATCAGAGACGGGGAGTGATTTGATATCCAGGGGGTGTTCCCGGGTCCTAAAGTTTATTGCGTAGAAACACATAACAGGGATGTAAAGCAGGCGTGTAAAGGGGTGCCTACACATTTTGTAAAGAGCAATTTCAACATGAGCGTGTACAGAGACTGTGTAGAAAGTAGCCTAGTGCTGAGAGCACAAGTGTTTGCAATTCGATCTCTACAGTACAAAAATTATACTGTAAGAGTGGAAAAGAACGCAATGTCGTGTATATCCGACAAAGTCTATGTGCTCGAGAATGGTGTAAGTGTACTGCCACATGGCCACTACCTTATTTCAGACCGAGTTGAATGCATAGACTATCGCAATCAACTTGGTCTGGATAAATTAACCTAACCATTAACCTAACCCTAACCTAACCACTAACCTTTCATAAATTAACTAACCCAACCTAACCACCTTAACCCAAACCTAACCTGTTGCAGCAGCAGCAGCAGCAGTGACGACGACTATTGTACTGTTTCGATCCCCGGGGGTGGGGGGTCCCGCCCACCCGTGGCTCCCGGGGGGTTGGGGGTCCCGCCCGCGGCCGGCCTTCGGCCCCGCGGCTCCCGGGGGGGGGGGGGGGGTCCCGTCCGCGGCCGGCCTTCGGCCCCGGAGGGTGGAGGGTATTAAATTCATAATGTTCAACTGTGCTATTTTTTTTAAAGTCCATGTTCCAAGTGTTCCAAGTGTTAAGTGTTGTACAATAGTGTGTGTGTGTGTGTGTATGCTAATGTGCAAAAAGTGATGCTGGACAAGAAGTGTTTTTATGACAATAAGTGTTGTTGTTGTTGTTCTTAATGAACAAAAGTGTTTTTATAATAAATGTTGTTCTTTATGATTGAAGAACAAGTGTTATTTTTATGTTGTTCATGTTTGAACTAGTGTCTCCATTTTTATGTTGTTCATGTTTGAACAGAAGTGTTTTTTTTCTTAATAATGTTTGAACAAGTGTCATTCTTATGTTGTTCATGTTGAACAAATAGAGTTTTCATGTGAATAAATGACCATGAAATATTGTTTTTGTTGTTCTTGTTAACGTACTAGATAGATCTATGGGAAAATTATTACTACTACTACTACTTATTCACTGGACACGTATGATTTACAGTTAGTTGTAGTCCGACTGTTGTCAACAACAGCAGCAGTAGCAGCATGTATCAATTTAAAACACCCTTCAGATCGTTTCTGTGTGGTCCATCAATGTCGGAGAAAGCAACACTTTTAGCTAAAATAATTCAAAATTGTAATAAAATGTTTTTGGAAAAACCAAAGAAAATTTATTATTGCTATAGTATTTGGCAGGAGTCCCGTGATCAAATAAAAGCCATTGCCACACCCATACCAATACAATTCATACGGGGACATGATGTTTTCAATAATATTGAACCAAACTCGTGGCTGATTATTGATGATTTGGCTGAATCCATTGAACAGTTCTCACAGGAAATTCTACAGCTGTTCTCATCATGAACAGATTTCCATAGCCCTAGTTCTACACAATCTGTTTCATCAGAGCAAATGTATGTGAACCCTTGCTTTGAATTGCACCATCTATATTATCTATCGAGTTGTTCGTGATTCTAGCTCGCTAATAACTCTCAATAAGCAAATATACCCCGGCGCCCTAAATTTCTGCTGTCAGCGTACACTCAGGCGACTAATAAGCCCTACGGTTACATTTTGCTGGATCTTAATCAGAGCACGCCCGAGGATCTACGTGTAGTCACCGACATTTTCGACAAAGAAATTACAGTATATCTACCGGTGAACAGTAGAAAAGGCTATTAGTTGGCATTATGACACTGAAGAAACTACACGAACAACGGCATTTATTTTCCGTTTTAGGCACTTCAAAACCTGCACTCAGGAAGGCTATACTCAAACATGGTGTTGACAATGATTTCATTAATCTAATATCTGAACTTTGTTTAAATTTAACCGAGGGCAATGTTCAACTGCCAGAAGGTGTTAGACAACAGACAAAGCAACATCGTTCCACTGTACGCGCCTTGGCTTGTAAAAACAAGGGAAAAATCTTTTAAAAGAAAACGTCTTCTTCAAGCGGGCGGTAGCTTTTTCACACTTTTACTACCAATAATTGCAGGACTTGTAAACAGTTTTCTCTAGAGAGAGAGAATGGCTAAACCCTATAAATTGACACCATTTGAACTTGTCCTCTCGCCCGTCGAACATTTTGAAGACAATCTAAGCAAATTCATTAATGATGAGAATATTGCCGATGACAAAAAAACTGCTTTTACTTCAAGATGCATTGCGACGTGTGGACAAACATAGACCTTATCGTGAGAGACCCGCCGCTGTCACCGTCACCGATCCCTCCAAACGGGAAACATCTCCTCAAGATTCTGCAGCAGCAGTGCAATCAAAGGGGAAGGAATTGAATTCAATTGTATCGAAAATTGGAAACCTATTCCCACTGACCTATCGAGAACAGAGTAAAAGAGTATTATCATATCTCATGTTGGAAAGTGGTGGTGATGATCATCATCAAATTCAAGTCGATAGCACAGGGAAACGAATTATAATTCAGGAAAAAAGTTATAATCTAGTTGATTTAATTTGTGATATGGTGACGAATCGTAAAGGACTTTTATCATTTGCAAATAATCTATACACCTTTCTAAATGCATCAAACTTTCCCAAAAGTCTTATTGGCAATAAGCAAATTCTAAAGAAACTAAGAGAATATAGTCCTTCAACAACGTCAACACCAACAGCATTTAAAAAAGAAGAAGATTCAATATTTGAAAATACTAGCAGCAGCAGCAATGATTTTATAACACCTATGGCTGCTAGTCAAAAGCGAAGACGGATTGATTCACCCTCCAGTGTGCAAAAGGGGAGTGGACATTACACTATGTGTTTGCGTTCAAAATGTATGAAGTTCTGAAACATGTCTATGAAAATATTTGTGAAGCGGGAAGTTTAAGTTCCCCCAAAACGCTTTCTAAAGTTGCCTCTGACAGCACATTAAAAAAATCAAAGGAGTATCTAGAGAATGAACCGAGTTACACACTGCATCGGAATCACAGGCTTCGTGGCAAACAATATCGACAAACTAAAGCCTTTTTCCCTCTGCATATAATGCAAACGGATCTTTTAACTTTAGACGCAATTCAACGGCGTCACAATGCACCCTACAAATATATTCTGGTGGCTATCAGTATCTTTAGTCGCTATGCCTATGCCATTCCATTACGGTCAAAGAGAGGTGTTGAAGTTGCTCTGGCCATTGAAAGTATTCTTGAACAGGATTGCTATAGAAAAATTCAATCGGATCGTGGTAGCGAATTTGTTAATCCCCATGTGCAAAAGGTTCTATTGAAATATAATACAACACTTTATCATAGTCACAGCCCGATAAAGGCTGCATTGGCTGAACGATTCGTCTATTAATTTCAAGATATTGTACACTGAAAAATACATCTGCTTTTATTCATGATTTAGATAAAATCATGCGGATATACAACCATCGACCTCATCGATCTCTGTCCAACTCAAGCCCTCGGGAAGTTCATTACAGTGAAAATACATTTGATGCTTTTCTAAAGCAATACTCCAATGGTGAAAAAGAAAAAAAATGTGAAGAAGAAATTCAATGTTGGTGATACTGTTCGAATTAATAGAACCACCAATATTTTTGAAAAGGAAATTATTTATGGAGCACCAAACTTTTTAAAGTGTCCAAAATCCTGGACACCGAACCCACGACATATCGACTGCGAGACACCAAAGATGATGAGATTCTCGGCGGTTTTTATGAATATGAACTACAAAAAGTTAGAAACACTAGTGAAATTTATCAAATTGAAAAGATATTAAAGGGTCGTACTCGTAGGGGCAAGAGACAGTTGCTTGTTCGCTGGCTAGGATACAACTCTAATTTTGATTCTTGGGTCAGTGCTGAAGACATTAACAATGCCCAATGATTTCAATGTGACTTTCATGTCCAATGTTTCTGATCCTCTCTACAATGACTTGAATAGAACAAGTGATTTTTGGACAAAACTCTCTCCCACCATCAAATTCGATGACAATGGAAAGTATGAAGTGGCTCTTGTCGACTGTATTCTCAAAAATACCTACGACATCCTGAGAAAAGATCGTAAATATGATATAAAAATTAGACCCTATGATTGGTCGCCACCACCCTCAGGTGATCAAGAACAAATTCAAAAAATCAATTGGATGAATTATCCACATATTGAATTACCCTACGAGGAACTCACCTGTATGAATGATTTATGTCGTTCTATTAATAAAAGAATTTCCGCTCGTAAAAAAGGAGGTTTTCATTTCAACTATTCAAAGGAGGAGGGTAAGATCTATATTAGTTCACCTATTGCCGATGAAAAGGTTATTCTCAATGATAACCTAAAGGATGTTCTTGGCTTTAAGCTCAATATAATCAATGGTAAAAGTGCCGGAAATACCAATTTCATTTTTGCTGACTACCCGCCTGCCTTCTCCACGGACACTTGCATATTTCTCTACGCTTCATTTGTGGAAACATCTCGGGTTGGTAATTCAAATGTTCCCCTCCTACGAGTTCTTGAACAAAAACCAATCAAGAACATATTCACAACTACAATATAAAGCATCTTCAATATATTCCCGTAAACACTTCCTATTTGGAACTCTGTCAGTTAACACTACGAACTGAATTGAGTAATCCCATAGCAATTTCAAAAGGTTTGGCTTTGATTACATGCCATTTTCGGCCCATCGTTCAACAACAACAAGATGTCTAATAGAAAAGTGGTATTCATTTGTCCTGATATTGACTGCTATGTTAATACTCTTGGCCCAAGACAACAGGGCAATGGAATGGACTATTACAAAGGTCGCTCGTCAATGTCTGGCTACGGTCTTGGCAGTTGGTTTGCTAAGCTCTTTCGCTCTGCACTACCTCTGGCTAGAAAATATCTTGTACCGGCTGCGACAGATTTTGCATCCTCTACACTATACGATTGGGGCTCTGGCAAGGATTTTAAAAAAAGTGCTTCGGAAAATCTCAGGTCCAAAGCGGGAACCCTTGGCGAGAGATTAAAACAAAATTGAAAAGGTTTAAAAAGGTCAAGAAACACTTCATCACTCATCAGTCTCTACTCAGGTCAGAAACAAAAGACATCACCACTCTTGTCAAAGAAAAGAAGGAAAAAGCCGACACGTACTGTAAACAGAAGAAGAAGCCCCAGGAAGAGAATTGTTAGATCGAAACTAGATTTCTTTTCCTAAGATGTCCTACCTACCGCATAAGGATTCTCAACCTTCAATCACCTCATCATTGAATCTATTAAATGCAGAAAATGTTGATGTGAGTGTCAAGCATGGATACTATGAACAATTTTATTCAAAATAACCCCTCTCTGATAATATCCACTTTCAAATTTATTCCAAAAGACTACTTTATGGACATGTCTTCGAAATTTATAGATTTACAAATGAAAGTCCGGAAATCTGATAATACATTGCCAATTCGGGCCGAGGGAATATCCTATGAAAATTGTGTATTACATAATTTATTTCGTCAAATCAGTGTCTACATCAATGGCACGCTGGTATCAATGGCAGATTGGAGCACAAGCAACAATCTCTCAAATTATACAAGCTATATGCAATTCATGTTGATGACACCCAAGTCATACAAGGAATTGAGAGGCACCTCCAATGGATATGAATATATTACTAATACTGATAGTACAGATGCACTTAAAAATGCTACAACTAGCGAATTACATCTAGTTGGAAAAATATATCATGAAATATTTAATATACCCCAATGGCTACCACCCAATGTTAAAGTGGATATAAAACTGACGCTTGCACCATCCAATTTCATATTGAGAAAAGAACTTGTTGCCAATCCTGATGTGACTCTCTCCCTCACCTCTGCAATACTTCATGTGCGCAAACAACAAGTCATGAGTTCTGTTGCTTTGGCATTGGAAAAACTGAGAGCCAATGGAAATAATATTAAACTACTTGTTCCTCATACAATCACCAATCAACGTCATATAGCCATGGGGTCACGCACCTTCACCGACTCATCCTTTATCAATGGCGAAATTCCGTCAAAACTCGCTTTGGCATTTGTAAAAAGCGCCAGTGCAATAGGATCGTGGACTGGATGTCCACATAAATTTGAAATGTGTGGACGTTCATCTCTTGTGTGCAAAGTAAACGGTATCCCACTCTACAATCTATCTTTTGATAAATCCTATAGAACATTGTATGAGTTGACCATGCAAACCCTAGATCACGATTCGCAACTATTTGAAAATGGTATAACCGAAGAAATGTTTGCTAAAACACATGGTATCATTGTACTAGATTTGTCTGGCACACAGGATATGAGTATAGTACGTACGGGGAGTGTGCGTTTAGAGTGTACATTTGCCGACCCATTGGCTGAGAGTATTGCACTAATCTCACTAAATTAATATGAAACCTATTGGGAAATCACTCCTGAAGGCAGTGTTCTACTAGACTTGGCACCATGAACACCAGTCAAATAATCAATGTATTTAATATGGATCCCTACATGTCCCAGTACAAATCCTATTGTCTGCCCTCAGACTTTCTTGGAAAAATTCAAAGTGCGAACAATAGCTTAATTATTGTTAATAGCAGTCCGTCGACTGTGCTGACGGGTCATTGGCTGTGCATCTTTCAAACGATGAAGACGATTGAATTTTTTTATCCTCTTGGTCTACCCTATACATTTTACACACACCACATCAGCAACTATATTGAAAGCAGTGGGAAAACTATTATTCAAAATCGGAAGAGGGTGCAGGATCTAACGACTAAAAGCTGTGGCTTCCATGCACTACTATATTTTGTGTTCCGATGTCTCGGCTATACTTACAAGCAGTTTCTCCACATTTATGGTGACAATCCACGTTTGAACGACTTTCTAGTGGAAAATATCCTCTCAGACCTATATAATATTGATTTCAGTGCCCTAAGAGTAAAGTGCTTAAAAAATGTTTGTGAATTTGTTTATTAATAAAATGCATATATATACAACAATGTCTTTAAATCTTCACTTTAGATTTCTTCTTCTTCATCGAAGTATACGCAACTGTTGTGAACCACTAATGCTGGTAAATCATTTGGATTCACTGTATATTGATCTTGATTGGCTGCAAAGTCAGGGTCACATTTTCTACAGTATAATGTAACTTCACTCTTGTCATATCTCTTTGTATAGTCAATGATACTATTTGCATTCATATTATGAAATTCACGAGTTTCAATCTGTCTATTTGAAGCAATATCACATACAGTGTTTTCAACTGTGTCGTCACAACGATGACGTAGAAACCAAATTGTCTTGTTACCCCAACAGTTGAATCGTAGACCTGGCTCCTCCTCCCAGAATAATTTAAGTCCACGACGATACCAATCTCGTGGAAGTAAACTAAAATCACGTTTGGGATTATTTCCAATCATAGCGGGGTAAGTATTCTCCCACCGATCACATTTATCATAGTGACAATTGGAGCACAGATGTCCTCTAGGGTGAGAGTCACAAATCTCTTCAAGACATGAATTACATCCTTTAATTTGTACTGCATAGCCTCTATGTAATTTACAAGGATTATATAATTTGCACTTTTCACTATAGTCATCAATAATTGTACAATTCTCACATTGACTCCAACTGCCAAGAGTGTACATGCATAATGGACATGTATAGAACATTTTTTTTGGTTTCCAATGTCACTTGACTCTCTCACAGCTAAAACGAAACTGATCGTCCCTGCCGACGGATAAATTCAGGGTGGAGGAATGGGAGAGGAGTAACTCTGTGACGTCACCTCTTTCGAATGGTGGGGGGAGCCATCTACATTGAATCTATGGCAATGTTTTCAAAAGTGTATCAACGATATGATTCTGTTTTGTTCCAATTAATACATCAATAAATTGAGTATAAGCATTTGAGTCACATTGACAAAGCTTCATACAATATCCCAATGGGGGGGGGGGGGAGAATCAGTTTTCATTATATTGTCAAGTGTTCCCCGAGAGGTCCTGTCAGCGTTAGACTGAATTGTAGGTGGCAGCAGGGGTGACTCGCGGGAGCTCATGATAGGTTCCTACTAATGTAATGTCTTACTATAAACAAAAACAAGGTTACAACGCTCATGATCCCCACAAATACATATCCGTATGCAACGTTTTGAGTAATTCTTTTTTGTTTTCAACTGTTAAGTCAAAACTACGGTAAATATATATATCATGGACGGCGCCATTTCCCTGCCTGTGATCTATGTATTTTCAATGTACACCTGGTGAAAAATTCACAAGAATGATAATTACTTGTTTCCAAAATCACATTAAGAATCATTAAGAATATGTCTTTTAGTGGGTCTGTTCCCTCTTTTCTTCATCTTTTTGATGTTGCTCCTTACTTTCAGTTGAAAAACTTTTTTTTAAATCTTAATTTCTGATCTTTTTTTAAATTATGCTGGGAAATCCGGTGCTCCCTTCATAGCAATGTCCCTTCCCCTATGAAAATTTCCTTCATGAAAAAATCTTCCCACATAACCCCGATCCCCCCCCACTGCCAGAAAAAATCCCTCCTGAAAATATCTGTATACTTCCCAATAACCAATACTATATGTTAACATTGGGTAAAGTTCATAACTTTCAGCCCTCCCCCCAGGGACTTTGGGGGATTAAGTCATCCTAAAAGACATAGTTATCATATTTTCGACCATGCTGAACAAAATGGCTATCTCAAAATTTTGACCTGGTGACTTTTGGAAAACAATGAGTGTGGGAGGGGGCCTAGTTGCCCTCCATTTTTTGGTCACTTAAAAAGGGCAGTAGAAATTTTAATTTCCGTTCGAATGAGCCCTCCCGAGATATTTTAGGACCACTGGGTTCATAGGTTCATCCCTGAAAAAAAAAATAAATAAACACGCATCTGTGATCTTTCTTCTGGCAGAAAATGCAAAATTGCCACATTTTTGTAGATGGGAGCTTGAAACCTCTACAGTAGGGTTTCTGATACGCTGAATATGATGATGTGATTTTCATTAAGGTTCTATAATTTTTAGGGGGTCTTTACTCTTTTTTCGAAAATCAGCCAAATTTTCTAAGGCGCATAACTTTTGATGGGTAGGACTAAACTTGATGAAACTTATATATTTGAAATCAGCATTAAAATCGGATTCTTTTGATGTTTCCGTTTTCTATAGTTTCGGTCACCATTGAGCCGGGTCGCTCCTTACTTACAGTTCATTACCACGAACTGTTTGATTATTTACGAAATCAACTAGGTGAATAGCAGAATGACTAGTAGACTGGCTTCTCCAAAACCAAACTGCGTCGCACTTAATAGGCCATGCTTCGTAAGATGACCATAAAGGTGTTGGTGGACCACTTTCTCAAGTATCTTGGAGAACAACGACAATATTGAGATTGGTCTCCAGTTACTCATATCTGACTTCAAACCTCCTTTGAACAGAGGTATTACTTTAGCTTCTTTCAACGCATCTGAGAAGGTGCCTATTGTCAGGGATATGTTAATAATGTGAAGCAAGGAAGGAAGTAGATACATTATTATAGCTTAAAGTGTCCTTGGATTTACACCGTCAATCCCAGCCGAATTTGATTTAATATTCTTAACAATTCTTATAACCTCATCACTTGTAACTTTATCAAACCGAAACTCCAATTTTTCCCCTCGATCATCCACAAATTCATCTGAAAGAATTTTTTTTTTAATCATTTCTAGCACCCTTGTGAACAAAAGATCCTATTTTTGAATAAAAATGACCGAAATGATAGGCGACAACAACTTTGTCACTTACAGACGTGCCATGAATGTTAATACGAGGAAGAGTGGCAGCAGTTTTTTCTTCCCATGAATTCATTAATAACCTGCCACGCTGCCTTAGTATCACCCTTGTGCTCGCTGAACTTTTCACTAAAATACCTCTTTTTAGCATGGCGTCACAGAAAGTTCACTCTATTTCTTGCCTTTCTGAGCTCCTCGAAATCAGTCAGATCATGAGTATTTAGAGCTTGTTCGTATAGCAGATTTTTTTTTTAGTTCTCTCACTTATGATTTGGTCAGTTATCCATGGCTTTCATGGTTCATCCTTCTTCTGTCTTACAGCTCGTAAGGAACACGTTTTATCATAAATCGGCTGTAAAATAGACATGAATTTATTGTAAGCAAGGGAAGAATCATCAGTTATTTCCAACACAGTGTCCTAGCTGAGATAGCTCAGTTCCTCGTCAAATTTACTCAGATTTTCTTTTTTAAGTGCACGCACAATTATTTTCTTTGACCTAGCATAACCTTTTTTAAGACAAGTTAACTGAGTTACAACTGGGGAAGGTCTGAACCGGGATGCACAACCACATCTGCGCAAGTATGATTCAAATAAGCAGAACCAACGAAAACATTATCAATCAGAGTAGCCGAGTGACTTGATATACGGGTTGGAACATAAGCTAAGGGATAAAGATCATTTGAAATCATATAATTAAAAATGTGCCAAATTAACAGCTGTAAGATTTAAAAGGATATAGTTTAAAATCACCCTTACATATGAAATCCAAACCTGTAGAAGAAATACATCGAAGCAGTCCATCAAGACCATCGATAAACTTATCCAGGAGAGCACTGGGTGGCTTATACACCATGCTAATCAAAATCTTCTTTTTTAGACCTCAATTTCAAGAGAAAAACTTTCAATCCTACCTTAAATCCGAACCCCCAAATCATCTCTAATTACATACTTTAAATTTTTCTTTGTTAAAAATCCCAATCCAACAGGGTTCATAGATATTTGGTTCCTTACTTCAAAATAATAGCCTGGAAAAAAAAGCCGAGAGAGATTGGCCAGAATTTAGAAATGTTTCACATTTTTCACCAGCACTGGAGCCACCGCACTCGGTGTTTGCGTATTTGACGTGGCGTTTAAGAGTCTTAACCGATTCACCGCTAACACTTGTGTAGATGACACACTGCTGACTCCCATTCGTTGTGTAACGTTGAGTACTGTTGAGCCTAGACTAGTCTAAGGATTTTGCTTTACACCAAAAAACACCAACGAAACAAGAAGCTTCTCCTGTTCAAAATCATCAATTTTTTGCTCAACGCTCTCAATTCTACGCTCCAGAGACTGAATCTGGCTTCTCAAACTGTCTAAAAAAATTTGTACTTTTTGAACTTCCCACTATGCTCAATGGTAATTGAGTCGTAAATTTGCGAATTAATCAGTTCCGTGTCAACGAAGTTTTGTTGTTTTGTGCCAGCTGATTCAACAACTTTTGCTTGAACTTTTTTTTTAACAATTTCAGTACGAATTTTGTCCGCCTCAGCTTGTGTGGAAACAAGTTGATTGCGGAGATCGGAGGCATCGCTTGAAACAGTAGCCGTTCTTCTCGATACTTTCCGATCTCTTTTCCTGACAAAGTCAAGGTAAATGTCTGGATTGCTCTCGTTTTCCCGAAAGGCGTGATTTACGCCCGTCTGTGTTCAACTTGAAGTGTCGACGTAATTATCTTCAAAAGATACAAGATTCTCAGCTATCAACAAATGAAAATCATGAGATCCGTAGCAAAAAACGGTAAACTTAAGTATAGATTCTTTTGACTTAATAACACTTACAGTAGGAGTGGATATCCCTTGAACTGCGCCAAAGCTAAGTCTCCCTTCTTGAACTCCACCATTCTGAAAAAAATGATCCAAAAAGTATATATATAAAAACGATCCAAAAAGAAACTTGTCTTAACGTGGGCAGGCCCACGGAAGCAGTGGCGATCATCTTTATTGGAATGGTGGCCCAGTGGATCGTGGAGTGAATTTCATAAAATTCAGCAATTTAAAATCAAAATTGTCCGCCAATGCTATCCAAAGAATGTCGTTTAAAAGAATGTTGTCAAAAGAACGTATCAACAATGTCCCAGGCATTGTTTAGAACATTAAGTTGAAACTTTCAGGGTATACTGAGTGGGATATTGAAAAAACTAAATGGTGGTATGCACCTGCTGCTACTGCTATTTCTACTAAAGCTGCAAAAATAGCGACTAAGACCACACTGCCTTTCCATATCCAACTACAAAAGCACGAAGAACAATAGGGAAATCTTTTTGCAAGACAGTGGAGATAATTTGAAACCCAGATAAAAGAAACAAATATGGGAGTAGAAAGAATACATTCGGGAAGGAGGAAACCTGGTAATATGAGAGAGCATGAAATAGAAACAGTGGCGATAATGCATGAAGAAAAATCATTATATGAAAATACGGGTAAAACAAAACCAACTCACCCTCAATTTCCATGTGCAAAATGTAGGCGAGTTGCGGGAAAGAGAAATATAGTCATAGAACGAACATACTCAGAAACGAATTAAGAGGATATAAAGACTGAGAGAATCATATTAGGCTGAGTAGAAGGAGTAGTAGAAGCTGAATTTCCAGCAAGGGCTTGCGAAAAAGTACTCAAATAGATATGACACAACAATTATTAAATTTCATGAAGGAAGAAAGAATAGCCAGAGAACGAAAAGAAAGGAAAATAGAAAAGAAAGAGAGAATATAAGAATAGCTAAAAAACAAAATAGAAGAGGCTGATAGAACAGCCAGAGAACGAACCAAAGAGGCTGCTAGAATAGCCAGAGAACGAAAGGAAGGGGCTGATAGAATAGCCAGAGAACGAAAGGAAGAGGCAAATAGAGAGGATAGAAAAGAACTCATGCAAATAATTGCAGGGAAAAATTCCCAGGAGCCTCAAGAATCGTCCACAGTAAATTTAATGCATGCAGTAAACTTTCAACCAATGAAAGAGAATGAAGATGTACATTTGTACGTCTACAACTTCGAAAAAACCGCGGAATTAAATGGATGGCCAAGAGAAAATTGGGGTGACAACAACACAATCCCTCCTTAACTATGAAGCACAAATTGCATATAAAGCATTACCAATGCACTACTCAAAAGATTTGAAAGGGTTAAAACAAGCCATTTTTGAAGAGTTTCAAGTCTCCCCCGGGCACTTTCAAAGAAGGTTTAGAAGCGAAAGAAAACGAGACAACGAAACTTACAAAGAATTCGGGTACAGATTAAAAGATATGTGTTTAAAATGGCTAGAGTTAGAAAATTATGGAATGTTAGAAGACCCGCAAGAGATAAACGAAAAATTGACGGAAGTGATAGAAAAACGGTAATGGAACAATTTTTAGAAAATACCCACAGAGAATTGAAAATATATTTGAAAGAAAAGAACCCAAAAAAAGCGAGGAAATGGCGGAAATTGCAAATAGGGGGACCGAAATAAGAGAGGAAGTTTTGGACATAGACATATTTCAATACAGAGACTATAACAAAAATAGGCACTATAACACAGCGCAAGGAGAATTAACTTGCCATAGCTGTGGTGCTACGGGGTATTTTGCAAGAAACTGCCCCTGTAAATATGACAAAAATAATTCATAAAACGACAGCCTGGGCCATGACCCATAATAAGGGAAAAATTTACGCATTTGCAGAGTCGCATAAAATATACGGAAAATTGAACGGGGAATTAGTTGAAATGGCAGTTGATTCTTGCAGTGACCAAACTTGTTTGCGAAACTAACCTAATTAATAGAACGGAGATAGACCATAAAAACTAGATTACAACAGTATGTTATTATGGAGACTAGCACCCATGCCTGTCTGCTTGGGTTAGAATAGAAATTGCAAAGAACGACGGTACAATCCAAAGAAAAAGGATAAAAGTAGGCTTAGAACCTATGCTAGCAGTGAATGTTTTAGTAGGAGGAGACTTTGGGGATACCGGAAATGCCCTATCGTTAAAAGGTACTTCTGTAACAGTGGGTAAATTACAAAACTACACTAAGATGGAAAAATATACAACTTTGTTGACTACGGGGGGAGGTGGGCCGGCCCATAAAACAAATTGGGAAGCTGAGACCCCCTGTCGAAAAAACAAAATGCTTGATACTAGTATTCAAAATGTTGATAATCCGTAAAAATGGGAGGTGGAAGTAAAACAACCACATAATATTGAAAATAAGACGCGCGAGAATGATTTTTCGGGAAAATATCCAGAAAATGGAGAACTTGAGAACACTTTTAACGAGTGTAAGAGGCCGAAAAATGTTTGCCAAAATGAAGTACTGATTGTACCAGAGAAAGAGGGGACGAAATTTATTGTACGCGCTTTTCCTCGTTAAGTTCGATAAATTTTAGTACAATATGACAAAACAAATGTCCGAGTTCAGTTCCCATTTGATGACGAAATATTTTTTTCTGCGGTAAAAGTAAAGAAGATTAAAAGAGGAACTACACTGTGGAGCTACAATAAAGAAATGCAGTCAAAGATAGTGGACCCTGGAGTCCAATTCAGATTTAATGATGATTTAATGTGCGCGATTGGAAGGTTTGAGAAAAGTAGAGATGAAAAGAGAAGTACAAAAAAGGGACAAAATTTGGAGATTCAGCCTGCAGTGGCAAGAAATAAAAAGTTGGATGGGCTGTGCCTAGCTAACATAAATAAAATGGATAATATGATGAAAAATTAAAAGTTGGATGGGCATTGACTAGCTAACATAAATAATAGGGGGGACAAAGAGGGCCAAGACCCATGGGGAATAAAACAAGATGATTACAAAATAGAGTTGAACGACCTACAACGGGTTGGGGAAAAGTTGGGAGATATTGAATGTCGGGTTGGATTGGAAAATCTTGGGAAGGAATCTGAGATTAGTACTATCAGCTCAAAAGAGATTTCGATCCTTTATGAGGGGGAGGAATCCCTTGGGGAAGATCCCCTGTGGGAAGTTGTGAAAGATAGCCCTTTTCCTCAATGCACAACTGGCGGACAAGTACTGATCCCTTTACCGAGATTTTGCCTCTCTGATCTAGAGTCCTTGGGGGATACTCGCTCCCAGTCACTTCATACTTCACCCAAAACTTTGTCCAGTAGCCCTATTCATAGTTATTATTCTTCATGCGAATCAACAATTATTTCCGGTAAACTGTATTCAGTGGGAGATGTATCCAAATTTCATCTTCAATTAGCCTCAGCGCATATTCTTCATTTGATTATTCCAGGGGAGGGAACCCAGAGTGAACTGATTAGTGATTCGCTCAAACCTTAGCTTACTTCCCTGTACCCTTATCATTTTACAGGCCTTTCGTTTTTCGGCCTTAGATTATTTGAAATTATGGCAAGCGGCAATTTACATTTGAATTGAGATGTGGGGTTGTATCCACAGATGGAAATTAAGAGGCTAGTGCAGCCAATTTTTCATGATAGCTGCCATCATCGAATGTGCCAGAAACTGATTCTTTGTACCTCTCAAATGTAAATTCGAGAGAGTGAAAAAAGTTATATTTTTGATTGTGCTGAGCACGATCGTTTTCTGCGAATCTCGGAGACTTCAATTTTCAAAACTTAATGCGGATGCCATACGATAGAGACCATGGTGATTCTAGAGTAGAGACGGATGACGACAGATCCTGAGCCAAGCGGTGGAAGCACAGGCACTGGTGGAAGTAAGAAGAGAAGATATAAGTTTGGTAATTTTGAACTTGGTGCTATTTATTTTATGTCTGAGTTTCCAGCCAATCCACCGGAGTAGCAGCCATTTATTTTAGGAGGGAGGTGTTGGGACCGTTGGTCCTGGTTTTTTTTCAGATAAATGTCCTTCCTTGTTTCTCTTCTTTGGGTTTAATTATTCCCTTTTCCCTTGGTAGTAATTATTAATTTTCTCCTAATTGTGGCTGCACCTTGTTTCTTTCTTTAACTGCGTAGGTTGTTAAAAACCACGAGGTTATAATTGCGCAGTTAGGGATGATTCACCATAGCTAAAAGTTACCTTATAATACCAAGTCGGGTTTAAATTGTCGGGGGGTGATAGAAGGGGCATAAAGCCAATTCATTTGAAGTAAGGCGGTAATTGGTAAGCATTCGGATTGGCTTGAAAAGTTTGCCCACCGCCGCTGCAGACACGCGGTTGAGCGGTCTAGGGGAAAAATTATTATTTTGTAGATCAGTCTGATATATGTGTTATCTTGAATACAGTAATCTTTTTTGTACTTTATAATCTTTGACTTTTTAGCCTAGGTGGAGTCCAAGGAGATAGTTAGAAATATTAGTGGTAAACCAGGGTGGGTACCCTTGGCCTTAGAATTGGCCGTCTGGCCTTTTGATCGCGTTTTCATACCCTGAGGCAGGTTATATTGTAAATTGGGTACTGACATACCCTATATTTACAGAACCGTTGTGGTAAGTGCGGGCATCTCATTGTAATATTTGGCACCACCGGGGGCTTTTCCCTCCAGTAAGTGGTGTAGCACCATTTTTGCACCAATAAGTGGTGACACCCGTAGCTTACCACCCAAATATCTGGACATTGGCTCTGCAAACCACATTCTTGAATTTTAAATTACGTGCCGTTTCTTTTCAGAACTTGTAAACATATACGGATCTTCTGTACAAAATTCCCACAGTTGCAGTCAAGCATTCATAGTGAACGGAGTTAAGTGTCACTTTTTGAATGAAAGTAAGTTTCACGGAATATCCTTGACGCCTTGTTTTCGTAATTTAGAAAACATTTACGCCGTCATTGATTTTTCTGTAGATATTAGAATATTGGAGCTATCATGTAGTTCAAAAATATTAAAGATCGGAGCAGGAGTTTGAGAGTTAAAAATTTAACTCTTAAAAATGGCACTGGAGGCAGGTTCGGACAAAAATGATTGGGGCAGCTTTGGACGTGTCCGGACCTGCCCCCAGTACTTTATGTTTCACCAAAATATGTTCTGTATTTTTTAAGATGCCTTTATAACTGGATTTTTGGTTTTAGGTCCTGCAAACTTGTTCTACTTGTTAACCAAGTCTCTTTTCTTTCAGACATGGTTCGAACTCACAAGCCAAAACGCGGAACGTTCCCTGTTTTAGACGAAAGTATTTCACCTGCAGTTAGAGCTGTAGTTGTCGAAAAAAAAAATATGATCAGAAGTGTATCTGGTACAATCGGAATACCACGGTCAATACTCGGTGACAATGTCACTGCCACCGTTAGATGGATGCGCCTTATAGACAGAGCTGAAATAATACCAGAAAAGGGGGTTCCTAACATGGGAACACAGATTGAGAGATTGTCTTCATGCAAGATCTTTACAAATGAGCAGGAAGCTTCTCTTGAATCCTACCTCTGAAGATAGTCACAGATACACTATGGCTTAACTTACTTCCAATTGCAAAAATTTGCGTACGAATGTGCCGTCAAGCTGAGGCTGACCATTCCTGAAACTTGGGAGAAGAATCACGTTGCATGTTGCATCTCGATACAGAATTATATGAAGCGTCATCTAGCCCTATCACTGAGAAAGCCAGTGAACTGCAGTCTTGCACGAAGCTCAAGCTTCAACCATTCAAGTATGACGAAGTTTCAAGACAACCTATCGCTTGTTGTCGAAAAATACAAGCTTACTGGAGAGCGTATCTGAAACCTGGACAAGACAGGTGTTACGACTGTCATTGGGAGTCCGAAAGCTATTACTGGAACTGGTGTCAAACAAATCGGACAGGCGTCATCAGCTGAGTGAGGTGAGCTTACGACCGTCTGCTGTTTTATTAACGTCATCGGTGGAACAATTCTTCTTTTGAGCCCCCCCCCTAGCAACCTGGGTCTAGCCCAGACAACAGGATGGATGACAGTCAGCACTGTCATGGAGACTATCAAGCATTTCAAAAAGCATGTAAGGTGCACCAAGGAAGACCCTGTGCTTCTGCTACTACATAATCGTGAAAGCCACATTAGCCTGGAGCTTATTATATTGCAAGAAAGAGCGGTATTGTTATGCCTTCATTCCCCCTCACTGCAGCCATCGACTCCAGCCGCTAGACATTGTCGTGTATGGCCCCCTGAAAGCAGGACTAAAGAATCTTTCAGTGACTGGATGACCAGTCACCCGTTCCAGAGAATTCAAATTACTGACACAGGTCAGTTAGTCGGTAAGGCATATCCAGCAGCTTTTACCATGCAGAACATCACATCTGCTTTCTCTAAGCCCGGTATTTGACCGTTCAGCACAACTGCATTTAGTAACGAAGATTTCCATGCTGCATCAGTTAGTGACAGACCAGAGCAGCTTTCATCACCAGTAGTGGCAACTGCGAACCCCGAATCTCTTGTTTTGATATCTGTGAGTGATATATTGCAACAGCCTTCAGTTAAAGGTCACGAAAATGACGATACAGACCAAACATCCACCTTACCTCTTGTATCAGCAAATGAAAATGCTGCAAACCTGCCCCATGAGGACATTAGACCATATCTGAGAACTCCACCCCGCAAGAACGATGGTAAAGGCTGTAAGAAAGTGGCTGCAAAGATCCTGACGGATACTTCTGAAAAGGACGTGATCGAAGCAGCTGCAAAAGCAAAGCAAGACGAGCTAAAAGCGAAAGAAACGAGGAAGAGGGCAAAGGAAGAAAGAGCCATATTAGGAAAGGGGAAGAGGTCAGCAAAAAAAAACAAGAAGTCTTTGAAACCTATTCTGGAGAAAAACGAAGCCGATTCAGACCCAGTGGTAACACAATATCAGGATGAAAGTGACTCAGACGAGAGTTTATATTTGGGAGAAGATCCAGCTGATCTAGAAACAGTGCTTCCGGAGGAATTAATTTAGTCTTAATTAAGTTTGCAAAAACTCGTTCATCTACCATGTCTGACTTGTGCTCGAAATGGAAAATGGTGTGCTCAAGATCAAGTTTGCGAGGAAGAAGTTCGGCAGCTGCCTGAAATTAGTTTTTCCAGGTGTGGATACATTGCTCACGTTAATATTAAAGACGTAAAGCTGAAAACTACCATGTCCAACAATTAGTGGAGGTATTGCTCGGATTGCCTCAGCAACAACGTTTGGGGTAAATCTGGGCAGTATGCAGAATCTTCGCTCGAATGTTTAAGTGTTTTACCTGTTTTACCTTTTTAATACCGAATTTTAGTATATATCTGAAATAAAAGTAAAATAAAAATTTGGCCCTCTCCTGAGTATGTGAAAAAATGGTGTCAAGAGCTGCCCCAGCCATGTCCGAACCTACCCGCGGTCTGAGGCAGGTCCGGACAAAAATAGCTCATAGGAAAATGGTAAGTGCAAAGAGAGGGATGAAGGTAACGAGATTCTACAAAGTGATAATTATAGCAGAGATATCATTATAGATAATCGGAAAAAATGGATTCGGTTGCACTTCAAAAAAAAGTTCTTGGGGTGCCAAAGAGCAAAAACGTGACGAATCTGCCCCCCTCTCTCCTACCATCTTTTAGATTACTTGGCGTTACAATTTCTTCTATTTTAAAATGAGATATCCATCTTTAAGATATTATCCATTGATCTAATTTGTACATTTCCTTCCTTAAGCTCCTAATTAAGTTTAGTGTCCCTCCTTCCTACCCTTTGAGGATTTATGCTTCCTTTTTGCTGCCGAATCTTGAATAATTAGTTTAAAGAAACTAATATTCTCATACTCCTTTCTTCTAAAAAAAAAAAAAAAAACAGATTGGAAACGCTTGAGCACAGGAGAGTTTCGTTGTGTCTTGGTTTTTCAAAAATTGCAGTAGCAAACCCTCGCATAATAAATATTTTCCCTAATAGACAGTCGCCAACAAAATTCTGACCACCTCTGTTTGTTTCTGGACCAACTCCTATCTTGTCCTTAATTCACTGCTTTACCTCCAGGTATAAGAAAAAACATTTGTCCCCTTATTTGCGGAAAGAATCAACAAAATACCCCGATAGATTTTCCTTTTTATTATTTGGTACTGGTATTGCCTAAGTTTTGTGTTTTGTTCGCTTGTTCCCGCCCCCCTACTTTTTTTGTACCTGTCTCTTTAATTTTATTTATTTTTAAATTGCATATATTTAGTTCTTTTTTAGCTTTATCAGTTTTTTACCTTTTTAACTTAATCTGACGCTGCATTTTAATTATTTTGACTAAAGAATGATTTTTCGTTCTGTTATTGTTGTTTTTGCATTGTTTGTCATTTTCTTTTTTTTTTTTTTTAGGTTTTTTTGCTTGCTGTGTTTTTTTATGACTCCGAAATATGAATTCAGCCCTTCGGGGCTTGTGATAGTAATTCTTCGAAATAATATCTTATCTTATGTACATGGTACTAATAAAACTTCTCCTGCTACTACTACTACTGCTACTACTACTACTACTAACAACTCACAGCAGCACCAAGCCGCCTGAGGCCAACACAGCTACGCACGCTCCTCCTCCATCCCAATCTATTCAAAGCCTCCCTTTTTACACCCGCCCACGAAGCTCCCATTTCCTTTAAATCTTTCTTTATAACGTCCTCCCACCCCAGACGCGGACGACCTGCTTTCCGTTGAGCCCTAGACGGTTGGCCGAAAAGAACAATCTTCGGCAATCTGTCATCTTTCATCCGCACGACGTGCCCTAACCACCTCAACCTTTCTTTCATTATAGCCATAGAGAGCGGTATTGAACCACATTTTCGTATAGCCTATTGTTTGAAATACGGTCAGTCAGCCGGGTACCCAGAACAATCCTTAAGCAATTTCTCTGTGAAACACCTAGCAAATCTTCATCCACTTTTCGGAGCGTCCATGCTTCAGAGCCATATTTGACCACTGTCATCACTGTAGCTTCTAATATTCTAATCTTGGTTTGCAGATTTATCTTCCTATTCTTCCAGACTTTTTTTAACTGTGAAAAAACACCCCGAGCCTTGGCTATTCTATTTTTAACATCTTCAGTGCTCCCTCCATCTTTAATAATAATACTACCAAGGTAATTGAAGCTGCCCACCTGATCAATCTTTTCATTACCCAACGTCACCTTTTCATCTTCACTTATTCCTAGCCTTAGTGACTTAGTCTTCCTATCATTAATTTTCAGACCAATTCTAGCACCCTGAACTCGCAAAACATCTAAAACTTCATTCATTTTGCTCACACTTTCATCTAGGATGCTTAAATCATCAGCATAATCCAAGTCCAGGAGACTTTTTCCTCCCCATTTGATTCCGTGGTCTCCCATTGCCTTTCCTGTGCTCCTTAAAACAAAGTCCATCAAAATTATCCATATAAAGGGGGATAGAACACAACCCTGCTTAACTCCTAATTTAATACAAAACCAGCTGTTACTGCTAGTACGATTACTGCTACTACTGAAACTTATGGTATTAGTGTGAAATCTTCAGAGAAGGTTTATGGCGTGTTGACAAATGTGTATCAGATATACTTCAGGAACAGCTTAGAGTATTACGTTGAAACTTTCTGGACACGCTGAGGGGGATGTTGAATAATGGTAAACAAAAGGCACTATGTATATGCTGCTGCTACTGCTTCGCCTGCTACTTTTAGTTAGGGTAAGGGTACTAAGGTGAAAACTCCTGGAAATGTTGATGGGGACGTTGAACCAAATAAAAACTCACTGTGTATGCAAGTTACCAAAAGGAAGTATCAGCAATATCTAAGAAACGGCTTAGAGTATTAAGTTGACACTTTTAGGGCACGTTGAGAAGGATTTTGACCTAAACAACAGTTGTACCTAAGTAAAGAGCGATGTGGCCACAATGTATTATTTATTTATTTTTTTGTTGTTTTTTTTTGTTTTTGACCAAGGCACTTCGTATCGAAGGAGTTTACCCTTCTTATTGAGGGAGATACCCTTTCCTTTCCTGAAGCCTATTGCTGTCTCTAGGTGGGAGCACAGGGCTATCTAAGCCTGGAAATTTCCACGGCGGTGGTGGAGCTCCAGGCAATGAAGCTCAACCCTCCGTCCCTAGACAGCATAGGAAATTCTTCAGCGTACCTCAAAGTGGTGAAAGGGTGTAAACATCACTAAGGTTCACGCCAAGCACGGTGATGGCTAACGCGCTCCAGATGACTGCAAGACTGAGGGGCTTGTGGTGAATTTTATCCCTAAAAACGTCCAACGAAGATGATGATTGTGATACAGAGTAAAAGTTTGGCTACGGCATCCCCGGTTTTATACGATGCGACGAGACTTGTGCCCTCTTCGAAAAGTGGGCTAGCTAAAAATATGATGATGAATGCAAAGCAGAGTAAAAAGTTTGGCTATAGCATCCCCGGTTTTATGTGATGTGACGAGACTTGCGCCCTCGTCGAAAAGTGAGCTAGCTACCATTGTATCAAGAAGACAAGGCCTAAACTTTGGCTGCTGGAACCTATGCTCGATAAAGTGCCCCCTGACACAAGCTTTTATAGCTGAAGAATTTCATTTTTATAACTTTGACATCTTGTGCTTCTCTGAGACGAGGCTGAATGCACGTGACAAAGGTCACATTGTACAACTCAGGACCAACTGATAGCTCTGGCTTAGCAGGACTAGCTCTCATATTGTCCCCAAAAGTGGCCACTGGGCTCTTCGAATATGAGGCAGTATCTAGCCGGATTGTATGGGCGATATTTAAAGGTCAAAATAACAGCATGACCGTCCTTAGCGCATACGTCCGAACCAGAAATCCGCCTGAACACCTGAAAGATCAGTTTTACAGAAAAATTCAGATAGTCATTGACAGGATCCCCGGAAAAGTTACACTCGTGATTGGAGGCAATTTTAATGCAAGGGTTGGTGGCAGGCTGAATGACTCCGAACAGACGATTGGCAATCATGGCCTCGGTGAAAGGTACTCTAATGGAAACAGACTGATCCTGTTAGCAATGCAGAACAATCTTGCTGTTGGTAATACTTTGCTTAGACACAAGCACTGCCGCACATATACCGGGAATCCAACGATGGAAGAACGAAAGCTCAAATTGATTACCTGCTTATATCACGAAGGTGGAAGACCATGATGTTAGAATCAAGGTTGCACAGAGGTGCTTACACAGGATCAAAAAATTGATCCAACCACTTCTTGCTGAAGACCAGGCTAAAATACAGAGTCAGTACAAAGGAGGCGCCCATGCCAAGTCAGAAAATAGATGTATCTAAATTGAAAATAGATAAATTCTGAGATTCCTTTGTCCCTGAGCTTTCCAACTGCTTTACCACCCTACAAGACGACGCCGAAGGTATTGATTAGGATTCCAAGTCATCAGGATGCCCCACTTCTAAGATAGATAGAAAATCGAGCAAGTTCAAAGGAAACGTGAAGGAAACTGCAACAAACATCCTCGGAATTGTAAAACGAAAAACCAAAAAATATATCTCTGAGAACTCTCTGAGAACACCTAAACTCTCTGCAATGAAGAAGAAGATATCCAGCAAAAAGTCTGCTGCATATAAAGCGCTGTGTTAGGAATGCCATAAGTCTGCTAGAGCCGACAGAAAGGCCTACTGGTAAAGTTTGTCCGAAGAGTTGGAAATACCGCCGCCTCACGAAATGATACAAGGAAACTTTACGAGATTCTTGGAGAATGTACTGGGAAGAAAAAACAATTTACCACTCCTCTGCTTAAAGCGAAAGACGGGCAACTGCTCACAAGCAGGGAAAAACGTATCGAAAGATGGCGGGCACAGTTCCAAGAATTGCTTAGACCAGGAATTGCTAGCAGCGAAAACTAATACCCATAGCCTTACCCAACCCGTCAGAAATCTATTCTTATGAAAATGTTTCTACAGACCCATCTACTAGAGAAGAAGTAGGCAAGGCAATTAAACTCCTAAAAAACCATAAAAGTCCTGGAATAGATGGCATCCCTGCTGAGCTGCTGAAATCTCTAGCTGAGTCGGCCGCAGATGAGCTACATGAAATTTTTGCGGATGTATTGGATAATAAATACATTCTCGATGAGTGGATGATATCGATAATTTTTCCTATCTTCAAAAAAGGAGACCGAATGGAATGTAAAAACTACCGAGGCATATCCCTCATCACAATTGCTGCAAAGATATTCGCAATTATACTTCTAAATAGGTTCCGAGACTCTAGAAATTCCCGAACGCAACCAAACCAAGCAGGATTTAGACCATGCATGGGGTGCTGTGATCAGATCTTTAGCTTAAGACAGGTCCTATAACATCGCTTCAAACACCAGCAGGAGACAATCCAAATCCATATCGATTTCATTACGGCTTTTGACTCGGTCCATCGGGACGCCATATAGATTACAATGAAGGAGGGCGGAGTCCTTGAGAAGATCATCAGACTACTGAAGGCATACTACGATGGAACCAATGCCCAAGTTAGAGTTGATAGTGAGCTTTCGGATCTGGTTCTAGTTGAGGAGGGTGTACGTCAAGGATGCATTCTGTCACCGATCTTATTCAACTTCGTCATTGATTGGATTCTCGTGGCCCTCGACAAGTAATAAGGTGTGGACGTAAGCCCGTCCTTCTCTGTCACGGATCTTGATTACGCTGTAGATGTGGATATACTTACTGAGTCTGTTACAGATGCCCATGCCATGATTAATGAAGTAGCAAGTAGAGCACTTTTGACTGGCCTCCAAATAAGTCTACCAAAGACGAAAACGATGAGGACAGATGGGATGGATAACACCCCTGTGACACTAAATTGTAGTCAAAACGAGGACGATCAGTTGTTTAAATATCTTTGCTCAATGATAAATGCAACTGGGGAATCATCAGAGGAGATCTGGAATCGCATATCTTCACTATAGAACGTCTTTCTGCAGCTAAAGAACTCGCTTTGGAAACGTCGCGAAATCTCTCCATCCACAAAGCTTCGAGCCTACGAAGCCATGGTGCTCTCTGTTCTTCTCTATGGGTGTGAAACTTGGCCACTGAAAGCAGTGGAAGCGTCAAACTTGGACGTATTCCATCACAAATGCCTGCGATATATACTAAGCATTCGCCTCTCAGACAGAGACTCGAACGAAAAGGTTAGGAGAAGAGGTTGGGATCACCCACTTGTCTCTGATGTTGTAAAACTGAGGCGTTCTGAGGGGGTTTGGCCACGGCATGCGGAGATCAGAAGAGCGTATTACCAAAAAATGCCTCAAATGCCTTCCACTACCAATATGGAAGATGAAAACAGGAGGACATAAGAAAACATGGCTTGCGACAGTCAAGGGTGACTTAGAGCCTATTGGGTGCTTCTGAAAATTTGGGTGACGCTGGGATCTTCACTGGCTTGAAATTATGGTGCCTGCCACCCTCGAGCGAAATCTCTGGAAAGAAATTTGTCGTCGTCTGCTGGGCGCCGCGATGAGCCTGGATGCGGTTGGAACGTGCAACAAGTACAAGTAAAGTGAGTATCGAAGGTGTTGTCGTAAAAACTTTGAAAAGGGTTCATTCCATTGGAAATTAAAAGGGCTAGTGCTCTTTTTAATAGTCGAAAGTGACTGGAGGGCAGCTAACCCCCTCCCATGCCCACCATTTTCCCAAACACATCCAATCAAAATTTTTAGATAGTCATTTGTTCAACGATTTGAAAAGGTCCGGAAATTATGTATTTGAGGATAACAACCCCCCTACATCCCTCAGGGCAAGGTTGTATTTATGCCCTGGAGGCATATAAGGTATATATAGAAAGGATGATCGTTTATAAACTTCGGAGGGGGCTCATTGGATTAGGAATCAAAAGTTCTAGTGCCCTTTTTAAGATTCAGAGTGATCGGAGGGTGGATAACCCCCAAAACTCGTATTTTCACGTAATGCATCTGATAAAAATTTTGAGAGGGTCATTTGTTGTCGTAGAAAATTCGAAAAGAGCTCATTCCACTGGGAATTCAAAGGGCTTGTGCCTTTGTCTAAGTGAAGCAGAAGTGACTACTCTCCGTATTAGGTTCGAAATGTGAAAATTGTGACTTTCGGCGTCTAGGAATGAACTGAGTATTTTTGTTTTATGTTTTTATTTGTTAACCCACAGAGCTTGAAAGTTAAAAAATTAAAAAGATAATGAGAAATCTATGAATAGTTCAATCACCTGGTCTACGCCCATTTAAAATGAATTAAAAATACCTGATTTTTCCGGAGTTCTGTGTGGTGCAACCAGACTTAGTAATGAAATGAACCATAAATGTGAACTGACATTTAAATTCATCTAGTAGATACCCTGGAAAATAAAAAGCACTATAGTATTATACACTATTTAATACACTATGGAAATATAACCTAATCTTTCTAGCTCATGTCCTCAACCACGTTTTAGATCTCGCCTCCCTTAAGTTTCCCTTCCTTGACCCAAATTCTCACCTCACTGAGTTCATCGAATTTTGTTAATTTCGAGAGTAGTACTAAGCAGTTGGACCTAAAACATAAAGTTTCAATCAGTGCAATTTTATTGCTAAGGATTTATCCAAATTAGGTTCAAACTACTTAAAATAAAATTGAAAAAATTAAGCAAATACTTCTAAAACGCGAAAATCAACAATACCCTGTCTTAGTATATCATTAAATAAAAAAATTAAATATAATTATATATATATTAAATAAAAAACCAGTGGTTTTAACTGAAAGTAAGGAGCGACGTTAAAACTTAAAACGAACAGAAATTAGTCCGTATATGAAATGGGCTGTCCCCTCTTCAACGCCTCGCTCTTTACGCTAAAGTTTTTTATTGTTTAAAAAATAAAGTTATGGGAAAGTCAAACTTTAGCGTAAAGAGCGAGGTGTTGAGGAGGGGACAGCCTCTTTTATATACGGGATAATTTCTGTTCGTTTAAGTTTCAACGTCGCTCCTTACTTTCAGTTAAAAAAACTTGTTTTTTTTATTTAATTTTTGAACGTTTTTGAATAAATACAGGTTTTGATTTTGGCTCATCGTACATGAATAATCAACACCAAATTTGCATATTAATTTTACTTTTATTTGGTTAAATGGCTTTCTCGAACGTTGTTTAATTTTATTTCCGAACGTTCTTATTATTAATAAATATACGTAACTTAAGAATTAAACTTACGTAGCGAATTTCTATAGTCATATATTTTTAATACATATATTAGGAGGTTTGCCCCTAGTCAATACCTCGCTCTTTACGCTAAAGTTCGAATTTTGTTCCAGTTCTTTAAAAATGACCCCTTAATCACAAAGGCCGTTAATTAGAATAAATAGCTCTTATGAAAGTACTAAAAAATCTTTGGCTTAAAGAGCGAGGTATCGACTAGGGGGCGAACTCAATCATATACGTAATATTTTCTGTTCGTTTTAAGTTTTGATGTTGCTCCTTACTTTGAGTTGAAAACCTTGTTTTTTTTATTTAATTTCTGATCTTTTTTTTAAATAATGCTGGGAAATCCAGCACCCCCTCATAGCAATGTCCCTTCCCACTTGAAAACTTCCTCCATGTAATGATCCTCCCACATAACCCCGACCCATCCCCACTACCAGAAAAAATACCCCCTGAAAACGACTGTATACTTCCCAATAACCAATACTATATGTTAATATTGGTAAAGTTCATAACTTTAAGCCCTCCCCTGGGGACTTTGGGGGATTAAGTCATCCTAAAAGACATAGATATCATATTTTCGACCATGTTGAACAAAATGGCTATCTAAAAATTTTAATCAGGTGACTTTGGGGAAAAAAATGAGCGTGGGAGGGGGCCTGGTTACCCTCCATTTTTTTGGTCACTTGAAAAGGGCACTATAACATTTAATTTCGGTTCCAATGAGCCCTCCCACGATATTCTAGGACAACTGGGTTGATACGATCACCCCTGGACAAAAAAAAACAACGAATAAACACGCATCTTTGATCTTTCTTCTGGCAAAAAATGCAAAATTCCACATTTTTGTGGATAGGAGCTTGAAACCTCTGCAGTAGGGTTCTCTGATACCCTGAACCTGATGGTGTGTTTTTCATTAAGTTCTATAACTTTAGGGGGTGTTTCTACTTTTTTCGAAAATCAGCCAAATTTTTCAGGCGCGTAACTTTGATGGGTAGAACTAAACTGATGAAACTTGTATATTTGAAATCAGTATTAAAATTTGATTCTTTTGATGTATCTATTGGTTTCAAAATTCCGTTTTTTAGAGTTTCGGGTACTATTGAGCCGGGTCACTCATTACTTACAGTTCGTTACCACGAACTGTTTGATAATATTATAATGTCTCCCTCGTATCTTATCATACTGTAGTGTCTCCCTCAGTTTATTTGTGATTGTTTTTTTTTTAAGTGGGAACTTGTTTGAAACCTAGCAGGTTTGTTTTTACTTGTTTTTTACTTGTTTTACCTTAGGCAAAGTTTTGTTTTTTCTGTCAAGGAGGCACAGTTGTGCCTCTATAAAGAGGCGACCCACCACAATGTTAAGCGATTTCAGGTCCTAGAGGTCGCAGAGAGACGGCGGTAATCGCATTTTGTAGCCCAAGCTCAAACTAAGAAACTTGCAAAATTTCATCCTCCTCCGACTTTATCTTCATGGGGTAAACTGGGCCGGAAGTTTGGACCCTCCCACCACAGCCCCCTTTAACGTTGTCCGATTGGGCTGAAATTTAGAAGTTAAGCTTTCCTAGGGCCCGGGAGCTTATCCTCGAAATTTCAGCTCAATCCGATTCACTCCTTCACTCCTGTTTTCAAAAAACCAAATATAGCCACTTAAAATTCATTTCTTTTTTTTTTCTTAGCCACGCCTACAGGCCACAGTTGGCAACGGATCCGGTTGAATGAGGACTCATTCGAAGCAGAATTCGACCTGTTAGGGCCTTTTGATATTTTCAGACCGAAAAAATTATCCCCCGAATTTACATTTACGAAAAACCTTGTTTTCCTATATTAGCCCATGTTAATTTTTCCGACCACAACCCCCCTTTAACGTTGTCTGATCGGGCTGAAATTTGGAGGATAATCTTTCCTAGGGCCTGGAAGCTTATCCTCGAAATTTCAGCTCAATCTGATACTCCTTCCCTGTTTTCCAAAACCAAATATCAAGTTTTTGGGAATTTGCTTGCGTCGAAAATAGCTTCCATATACTAAAAAACAATTACTGTTGTGTCTGCATAGTCTAGCGGTTACACTCCAGACTTTCGGGCGGAAAACCCGGGTTCGATTCACCATCAGAGCAATTTTTTAATACTGAATTCAAACTTTAAAAAGAAACCCAGTTTCTTTTTTAAATTATTTGAAAAAAATTACGTTTTCTAAAGAGTTAAAGAGGCTGAGTTACAAGGAGCAATAATAAGTAATAAACTGTACAAAAACGTGCAGAAATTATTTGAAAAAAACTACGTTTTCTAAAGAGTTAAAGAGGCTGAGTTACAAGGTCGAACCTTAAAACGTACAGGGATTAGGAGGCACAGTTGGGGGGCTGCCGCCCCCCAAACCCCCGCTTTCGCAGCCTTTAAATAAAAAAAAGTTTTTAAACTGAAAGTAAGGAGCGACATTAAATCTTAAAACGAACAGAAATTATTCCGTATGTGAAAGAGGCTGTGCCCTCCTCAACGCCTCGCTCTTTACGCTAAAGTTTGACTTTCTCACAACTCTTTTTTTAAACAATAAAAACTTTAGCGTAAAGAGCAAGGCGTTGAGGAGGACACAGCCTCTTTCATATACGGAATAATTTCTGTTCGTTTTAAGATTTAATGTCGCTCCTTACTTTCAGTTTAAAAAACTTTTTTTTTATTTAAAGGCTGCGAAAGCGGGGGGTTTGGGGGGCGGCAGCCCCCCAACTGTACCTCCTAATCCCTGTACGTTTAAGGTTCGACCTTGTAACTCAGCCTCTTTAACTCTTTAGAAAACGTAGTTTTTTTCAAATAATTTTTTTAAGTATCAAAGTCAGTCAACTTAAGCAACCATGTATTTCTTAAAAATTTTGGAAAAAAAGCGGAACTGAACCTTTAATGAAATTAAATAAAAAACAAGTTTTTTCAACTGAAAGTAAGGAGCAGCATCAAAACTTAAAACGAACAGAAATTATTAAGCATATGTGGAGGGTTGCCCCTTTCTCATTACCTCCCTATGTATGCTAAGGTTTGACTCTTTGTCCCAATTCTTTATTAAGGACTCTGAAACACAAGGGCCATTCAATTAGAACAATAAGAAGCTTTTTTGAAAAATATTAAAAATGTTTAGCGTGAAGATCGAGGGATTGAGGAGGAGGTAGTAACCCTCATATAAACAATAGCTTTTCTTCGTCTTAGGTTTCGATGTTGCTCCTTACTTTCAGTTGAAAAGCTTGTTTTTTTTAAATTAATTTAAAGCAACAAATTTGTTTCGATTTTCTTTGAATATTATCAATACCAAAATTTTTTCTATGAGAAAATTTTAATGAGAATTAAGTTAACTGGTATTTATTATTAATATTCCCGTCTTACTTAAGAAATTTATATGAATGGCTGTAAATCTTATAATTTCTGAAAAGCTGTATCGTTTTGATTGAAAGTAATCCTGAAGTAAGGCGACGATAATTTAAATAGTGCTAGTAAATAAATTTAAACAAACAGTAAAGCAGTTAAAAATAACCATGCCTTGATCTGAGTAAGTGTTTGTGACGTCTTATCTGCCTGATAATTAAATACCAATAACGATTTTTTTTGAACGAAAGTAAAGAGTCTTACTAAAACCCAGAGAACTTATACCATCCATGAGAAAGGCCGCCCCGCCTTCAGCAGGGTTGCCAAATGGACATATTTTATGTCAAAAGGGCACATTCCTATGTGCCACGACACAATAACATAAAAGGTGAAAAAAGTGACGTATTTTTGAAATTTGGAACATAAAAGGGCAAACAAGGGACACATTTGTAATTTGATGACACGAAACGAAACATTCCCCAACTGGATATCGAAAATAAAAGTAAATAAATAAAAACAAAATAAATAAATAAGTAAATAAAAGTTACTGTTCACTAAAGTAGTGCTTTTTCTCGTTTTATTTATTTGAGCATCCAGGTTTTACCAGAGATGTCTTAAGTAAAGAATATTCTCCAGTGTAAGGAATTCATACGCTTATACATGTTTCGTGCTTTCGCAGTAACTTTGTATGAATGTTTTGTATGAATTTATTTTTGTATTTGTCGTTAACTGGCCGCTTTTAAAAAAAAAGTTTACAGGTGTCTTTGATCAATAATACAACAGGCAAAAAAAACGTCTAGTTTTTGAGATTTCAATATCGACACATTTTATCTAAAAATGGCACATTTTTGGATGCTCAGGGGATTTTTGGCAGTTGTTGGCAACCCTAGTCTTCAGGGAATAGTTGGCAACCCTAGTCTTCAACCCTTTGGAATTGGACTATGAATTTACAAAAAGGAACTTTTTCCACAAAAGAAGTTTTTAAAGAGAAGTAAACTGATATAATTTTTCAAGCGTAAAACTACCATTAGTCACCATAAATAAATAAATGAAACCCAACTAGGACAGAAATTACAATCAACAACCGAATCAAACTTCAAAATGACTAAAACCTAAGGGGAGTCGGGTTGACGTCCGATATGCTCTCTAAAGACCAGAACATAGTTAGCATGTATCTGAATAACCCATATTTTGAGCAGTGCTTTTTATTTCTCATAATATCACAAAAAAGGTCGCCATCATAACCTAGATTACAGACAAAATTAAACAAATAAACGGAGTTTAGCAGTTTAATACGTATATATACTGATTTTCATTAAAATAAGTCTTATTAATGTTAGATTTATTAAAGTCAAACAAATAAACAAAAAGTTTTTTCAGCTGATAGCAAGGAACAACAATTAAAACCTATTATGCCGTGTATGAAGGAGGCTACCTCCTCCTCCCTTCCTCGATCCTCATGCTAAAGTTTTTAGTAGCATACTTTTAACAAAGCTTCTTATCAAACAGTTCGTAGTAACGAACTGTAAGTAAGGTACGATGCGGAGTCTTGATAACAATAGATACATCAAAACAATCAAATTTTGATGTTTATTCAAAATACCTAAAATTCATTAATTTAATGGTACCCATCAAAAATTATGAGCCTGAGAAAACTTTCCAAATTTTTGAAAAAGGGGAGAAACACCCCCAAAACATCAAGTGATCATATTGAAGGCCAGTTAGCCCCCCTACCACGCTCTTTTTCCATCAAATTCCCCCGATAAAAGTTTTGAGATAGCCAATTTGTTCAGCGTGATCGAGAATCTAATAAATATGTCTTTGAGGATGATTTAACCCCCCGAAGTTCCCGGGGAAGGGCTGTAAGTTATTAACTTTGCCCATTGTTTACATATAGTATTGGTCATTGAGAGGAATACAGAATTTTTCAAGGGGGATGTTTCTGATGGAGGAGGGATTCTGGGGGAGGGGGGTTGCGTGAGAGGATCTTTTCATGGAGGTATTTTTCATGGGGGAAGGGAAGAGGAGCCGGATTTCACAAGATTATTCAAAAAACATCAAAATTATAAAAAAAACATTTTTCTTAACTGAAAATAAGGAGCAATATTAAAACTTAAAACGAACAAAAATTATCACGTATATGAGGAGGATCACCCCTTCGTCAATACCCCACTCTTCACGCTAAAGATTTTCTTTAGTACTTTTAAAAGAGCTATTTATTCTAATTAAACGACCTTTGTATTCAGGAGTCATGCTTAAAGAATTGGGACAAAATTCGAACTTTAGCGTAAAGAGCGAGGTATTGACAAGGCAGCGACCCACCTCACGTATATACGTAACAATTTCTGTTCGTTTTAAGTTTTAATATTGCTCCTTACTTTCTGTTAAAAAAAGTTGTTTTCTTATATAATTCTAATTAAACGGCCCTCATGTTCCAGAAATCGTTCTTAAAAAGCTGCGACAAAAAAGTCAGACGTAGATCCCTCATATACGGAATAGTTTCTTTCGTTTTAAATTTTAATGTTGCTCCTTAAATTCAGCTGAAGGAAACTTGTTTTTAATGTTCATTACCAAGTCATGTTTGAATATTTTAAAAGGAGTTTATGTAATCAACAATCAGCAAATATTGAAAAATATATCGCATAGTAGAATATAGTAGTCCTTGACTGTAAAAAAAGGAAGAAAAACAACCAAAGGCATGTCGGAAATTGGGGAGTCAAGAACAAAATACTAGTTAACATTACCAACATATTGAAAAATATTTTTATCGATTACTTCTTGATGGATTAGTTTTGCCACGCGGTCTTCAAAGATTCATAACAAGGTAGTATCTTGTTATGAATTTTTAAAATAGTGTTTTTTTTAAATAGTATTTTGAAAATACTTTTTAAATGTTTTTTTTACTTTAATACATAAGAAATTATAAAAAATTTAAGGAGTGAATATCAGTATATGTACAGTAAACTGAAAATTCACGGTCACATTTTTTTTTTTTTTTTTTTTTCTTTTTTTCGTTAAAGTGCAAATTGTGTTCTGATCTTGAGATGACATGGGGACTGTCAGCCCTACTCATGTTAATTTTTGCTCGTTTTATTTTCACGCTTGGATGATTATTTGACTTTATTTCTGCCCATTTTTGGTTTAATAGAGCTCTTTACTTTTCTTTAAAAAACTTATTTTATGGAAAAAGCTTTTTAATTAATTAAGTAAAAAAACGATTTTTTCTGCTGCAAGTAAGGAGCAACATTAAAACTTAAAACGAACAGAAATTATTCCCTGTATGAGGTGGGCTGCCTCCTCCTCAATACCCCTCTCTTCACGCTAAAGTTTTTTTTTTAAGTTTTTTAGAAAGATTTGATTCTAATTACATGGCCCTTGTGCTTCAGAAATTGTTCTCAAAGAATTGAAACAAAAGGTCAAACTTTAGCGTAAAGAGTGGAGTATTCAGGAGAGGACAGCCTCCCTTGCATGCGGAACAATTTCTGTTTTAAGCATTAATATTACTTTCAGTAGAAAAAGCTTTTTCTTATGAAATCTGCCCCCTCCGTGGAAGATCTCCCTGCAAAAACTTCCTCTATAGAAAGTCCCTTCCATGTAAAATTCATCTGTCAGGATATTACCAATGGACTATTCCATGCTCGCTGCGAATTCCTCCCGGGAAATCTCTTGCATACGATTCTGCCTGAAAAATACTCCTTAGCATACTTTCATTTGAAGAAAGACTTGCTTTATTTTAATTTCTGATCCTTTTAAGGTCATTGGGGAATCCCCCTGTATGAAAAATATGTCCCAAAATCCTCCCTCTCCCAATGGAAAGTCTATCCCACAGAAACGTTTCCATGGAGAATTTCTCCTGGTGATAATTCCCCCATGGAGAATTTCTGCAGTGGGAAGTTCCCCCGTAAAAATCCTCAGGAAATTCCAACTCTGCTGAAAATTACCCCCATAAAATTCCCCCAAATCATTGCCAGCTAGAAACCAAGACAAATAAAACAAATTTTATATACGAATTCTGTCAAATTCCCCCCGTTTGAAATTTCCCCTTGAAAGTTCACCCCTGCAAACTTCCATCCCAATGGGAAATTCTCCCCGTAGAAAATTCATACCTAGAAGATCTCCCCCTCCCTTGAGAAATGTCGTGAAAATCCTGGTGAAAATTTACCCCAGACAATTATGCTTAACACCTCCGCGTTTAAAATTGAGTCGGCAAAGAGAAAGCAACGAAATTTCGTATAAGTAAATTTTGTATAGGTAAATTTTGTAGTAAATCAAATACAAAAGTAAATTTTTTATTTTGTATAGGTAAATCACATTTCGTATATGGAAAATTCTCCCCGTGCAAAATGCCCCCAGCAGAAAATTTGTCCTCCCCTTCCCACCCGAAAAATGTATGCATACTTCCCAATAAAACAATCAGCAAATTTATACCTTAAAGACCTTTCCCCAGGGGCTGTGGGAGGTCATGTTATCTCCAAATTTACACTTATTGGGCCTTTCAATTATGCTGAACAATATAGCTATCTCAGAATTTTGATCAGACGATTTTTGGAAAAAATTGGGATGGGACAGGGCCTAGTTGCCCTCCGAGTTTTGGTCTCTTAAAAAGGGCACTAAAACTTTTAATTTTCGTTAAAATGAGCCCTCTCCTGATGTTCTAGGCCCACTGGGTTGATACAATCACCCCTGGAAAAAAAACAGGCATCCGTGATCTTTCTTCTGACAGAAAATACAAAATTCCAGATTTTCTGAGATAGGAGCTTGAAACTTTTATAGTAGGATTCTCTGATACTTTGAATCTGATGGTGTGATTTTCATTAAGGTTCTAAGACTTTTAGGCGGTATTTCCCCCTTTTTTTCGAAAATCAGGCAAATTTACTCAGGCTCGTAACCTTTGATGGGTAAGACTAAACTTAATGAAATTTATATATTTAATATCAGCATAAAAATCAGATTCTTTTTATGTATCTATTGGTATCAAAATTCACGTTTTTTAGAGTTTTGGTTACTATTGAGTCGGGTCGCTCCTTACTTACAGTTCGTTACCAAGAAATATTTGGTATCGAAATAAAAATGACTATCTCAAAATTTTCATCCGAAGACTTTTGGAAAATCTAGCGCGTGGCAAAGGGGCTAGTTGCCCTCCAATTTTTTTGGTCACTTAGAAAGGGCATTAGAACTGTTAATTTCCGTTTGATTGAGCCCTCTTATGGTATTCTAGGACCAGTGGTTTGATGCGATCAACCCTTTGAAAAAAAAAAAAAACAAACCAACAAATAAACACGCATCCGCGATCTTTCTTCTAGCAAAAAATACAAAACTACATTTTTGCAGATAGGAGCTTGGAACTTCTATAGTAGGGTTTTTTGATACCCTGAATCTAATGGTTTAATTTTCATTAGGATTTTTTTACTTTTGAGGTGTGTTCCCCCCTTTTTTGAAAATCTTCTCAGGCTCGTAATATTTGATAGGTGATACTAAACTTAATGAATATTATATATTTGGATTAATCCAATGGTTGTGATACATCTATTGAAATCAAAATTCCGTTGTTTACAGTTTCGGTTAGTATTGAGCCGTGTCAACCTTACTTACAGTTCGTTACCACGAACTGTTTGATTTCTGATAGTGTTTCAAATAATGATGGGAACTCGCCTTCCCCACCATGGAAAATTACACCCTCTACCCTGAAAAATTCTATGTGGAAAGTTCCTCCCTCGCAAAATCTCCCCCCTCCCTGTCAATTGTATGCTCGTCTAAAATTTCCCCAAGAAAATTTCTTGCGGAAAATTCCGCCTGAAAATTTCTCCTTAACATGCTTTCATTTGAAAAAAATCATTTTTTATTTAATTTCTAAAAGTTTTTTTAAAATTAACAGTGGTAAATCTCCTTTTTATGGATATTTTTTCTGAAAATTCCCACACTCTAATGGAAAGTTTTTCCCACAGAAATTATCCCATGGAGAATTTTTAACACAGAAAATCCCCCTCCCCTCCTCACATGGAAAAATCCTCCAGACATCTCCCATCCTGGTAAAAATTTTCCCGGAAAAATTCACCAGAACATCTTTATATATAAAATTAATTCACCAAAGAGAAAGTAAGACAAATGAAAAGAATTTTGAGCAGGAATTCTGGCAAATTTCCTCCGTGTAAAATTTTTTATGAAAGTTCACCCCCGGAAACTTCCCTCTCTACTGAAAAAATTGAGAACCCTATTAGAGAAATATTAGAGTTCACTTGTGTTTCTCTGAGGTTCTCTGATAAGATTACTTGACTTTTCAGGGGTATTTTACCTCTTTTTAGAGAATTAGGCAAATTTTCTTAGGCTTGTACTTTTTGATGGTAATATAAAAATTAATGAGCTTTATATGTTTGGAATCACTAGAAAAAACAATTCTTTCAAGCATCTACAGTGTCATTGTTCCACATATGCCACCATATTTGAATAATTTCATTTAGTTCTATTGGTCTGCTTTGAATTACATTGATATCGACATTTTTTTTTATTTTTTTTTTTCTTTTTAAGTTTTTCCTCACAAATGTATACACAATCGATTAACGAGTGTTTTTAAGTAGTCGTTTGTCTTTTATTAGATTTTCGTCTATTCTAATCCGCTCTTGTTCTAAAAATATTATATTACTTCAGAATCATTACCAATTTAACTGTTTACTACCCCCACCCTTACGATAATGTTTGGGTTTTTGTGTCCTATCCCTCACAATCCTTACAAAAATATTAGTAATATCATAGTGATGACTAAAAAAGCTTGAGTTTGGTCCCCCTCAGAGGGTTTCCTGGGAATAGCTGCCCCTTCCCCCCTTAGCTGTGCCCCCCCCGGCTGTAAGCAAGAAATTGGTTGATTAAAAATAAAGTGGAAACTGTCAAAATGAGTCAAGTTTCGCGTCTAAAATGGCCGTATCCAGGCATCAATGACGTAAATTGGGGAAGGGACCGTCCCTCTAGATTCTTTGCCCGTTTTAGATTTTGAAATAAAAACTTTTTTTGGGGGGGGAGGGTTTGTTCTCATGGAAGAAAGGATTTTTTCAATTTCGTTGAAAATACTGCAGAATGGCAAATCTTTTCCCCCTAGACACTAAAAAATACATTTTGTGCCTCCCTGCATTGTTACGGATTGACGCCACTTCCAAAATTAGAGGAGGGCTAATTTCTTAGAGGAGGGCTAATTAAACCGGAAGTGACTTTGAAACAGCAATAAGTTAAAGTTTCGTGAATTTGAAGGAACTCGAACTTTGTTGAGATAGTATTTAGTTCAGAAGCAGCAGATTTCAGAAGAAAGCTCATTTTTTTATTTTTTTTATTTAACCCAAAGAAGCTAGGATTTGTTAAGGGACAAACAAAAGGGGGGCTTTGGTCATTAACCTGAGTATTAGCCGCCTTAAAATTCCAAGCTCGTTTGAATTTTTGTGTATCACTTAATCGAGTTATCAAACATTTCTGTTTTGCAAACCTCTCCCTCGGAAATGGAAGTCATTTTTTTACTTCTGTTTTTTTTTTTTTTTTATAGTCTAGGTGTACCCATTTCCTCACTATTTAATATTTCAGCTACACGTTAAGAAAATATATTTGAAAATGATACCCTATTAGTTGTTATTGCTAATACATGATAAGAGCCACTGTCCTAAAGCTTTAAAGAAATGTTTAGAACATTAATTGGTAATTTTTGAAGCAATCCTTGTAATGATCGGTATAGTTAAGTTTTCAGTAATCCAAAATTGTGACTCGCATTGAGGGACTTTAAGAAAGCAGCCACATCAACCGTTTTTGGCAATTTCTGTCCGAATGAGGTTTTAGCCGAATGTAAGCTTTATTTTTATCTGTTTTAGATTTAATGATAATTTATTTTCCTTTCACTTGAGGATATGTTTTACCAGGGTCTTTATTAATTTTTCTTCGTTTTCGGTTTCATTTATTCATTCACTTCAATTTATTTTTGGTTATGTCATAATCGTAATTTGTTTTTTGATATTTGTTTTAGCCTTGGAAATACCCTTTACTCGTTGGTTAAAAAGTATTGTTTGATATTTTCAACTTAATTCTGTTTTGTATGTTGATTACCCTTTCCTTTGTCGTATCTGATGGAGAAACATCCATGGTATTTCTTATAGTTGTAGTTTCTCAAGAACTGGTATGTTGTGTACAGTTAAAATTTTATAAAGTTTCAGAACTTGCTGGGGCTTTTATCCTGTTTATGGACTCATACCCCTTTATCTTAATGTGTTTTGTTAGAGTATTTCTATCCAAAAGGATCAAATTTCGCCATGGAATCAAATATTTTTCTTCTGAATATGTATATAATATTTTTTCAGAACTGTAAATATAATACTATACGTTTTTCAGAGAATATGTAGATTATTTTACCCCCTTCTCCACCCTACACTCGGACTTCAAATTAGAGGCTCTCAAAACGTCTAAACGCTCTGAGAATTACGTATTGATCATCAAATTGATTCTCAAGATATTGTAGATAAAGTATTTTGGAAATATGAACCTTTTAATTCACCTTGATACTAAGCTGTAAAAAGGGCTAATAGCAGAAACACATTAGGTCTATATTAGAATAAATCTTTTAAGCCTCTCCTCAATCTTCTCTCCATCATTGTAATATTTGAAGTCCCCTGGTCCCTTCACATTTAGTACAATTTTTATCTTGATTCATCCTCCAAGCTCTCTCTGAGACTATCCAAGTTGAACGTTTCGAAAATTTATGTGAACAAAAGGTCTCTTGATGTTCTAAGAAGTGCGGGTCATTCGTAAGTATACATTTGGTAAAACCTGTTGGCTACCTCTTGGAGAACAACGTTGAAGAGTTCCACCATAATAGGAGATCCGAGACCAAACATATTCCTATGTTTAACCAAAATATGTTTGTTTATACCTGGTAATTAGTGGACTGTAGTTTCCCTAGGATTTGGGCAAAGTTTTACTGACTCGAGATGCATCCTTCTGGGATATTTATCTGGGATATTTTTATCCTTCATCCTTCATTGTGAACAAAAGGGCTATCTAAATACTGTTGTGTGGAGTACCTGGTATGTACAAAGGTATCCAAGAACATATTTTTTCTTGGATGAGCAAATGAAAGGCTTCATGAAGACTACTGGAAAGTAAAATAGCTAAATTTTTATTTACGTTACACCACAGTTTATATAATTAGCAGTATGATCTTTCCCTATCTCACCCATTATAAAAACCCGGACCGAGGTGCAATTGCTCCAGAGAATGTATTAACCGGTATAAACATAAGCGGCATTAGATCTTTTCACGGGTAGACAAAGAATAATCACCTACGGAACAAGTACTGACAAAACCACTTGGCCGGCTCACCAATAAGTGGACAATAAGTGCAGAAATAAGTGGGAGAAGCTTTTTGTTCGCACCGAGAATGAAGAGCCAGAAATCATCTGCGGTAAACTTACTGGATAATTATATAAACTGTGCGTTACACTGAGTCTGTCTTTAAGTTTTCACCACAATCTCTCCATAGAACGTGATAAAAAAAAACTCTGCGGTATAACTTCCCAAAAGTTGGCTTAAGCCACAAGTTTTGTCAAAGAAAAATCATAATTCTTCAGATGGTTCTAATGGTTAGTACTCTGGTGATTTTGATACTTTTTTTCCAAAAAGTTTCGGCAGCTCTGAAAGGCTCCTCATATGACCTAATTATCGTGTAAAAGTTGTATTTTTTAGAGACTGCTTTCTTACTTTTTTTTTTTTTTTGGTTTCCAATCTGCATCTTTACCCCATCTTGGATAAGGGAGGTAGAGAGGGACGTAAGGATTAACATTTTGGTCAGACCTGTGAGGCGATTTTCTATAGTCCAGGCGGAACAATAGTGCTCTCTAAGTAATGAGTAGTGCCTTTGAGTGGGCTGTCATAGAGCCTAGATTACATGACTTTCTTTGTAACGAAAATCGTGTTTCAATTGATGCCCCTAGTGACAGATGCACTCAGAGACAAAATTTATTTGGTTCGCATATATTGTTCAAAATGGATGCTTTGCGATGAAAAAATATATCATAGGCAGCGCAATAGCGCTGCCTAAGTAAAGAACGATGTTGGCACAATGTATTATTTATTATTTTTTTTTTCTTGGTCTTAGACCGGGGCACTTCGTATCGAAGGAATTGCCGTAGAAACTTCAAAAAGGGCTCATTTGATTAGAAATTGGAGTGGCTAGTGCCCTTTTTAATAGTCAAAAGTGATTGGAGGGCAACTAGCCCCCCCAACGGCCATCATTCCCCCAAACACATCCAATCAAAATTTTGAGATAGCCATTGTGTTCAGCGCAGACGATTTCCAGATAGAAAATATATTTTTTGAGGAGGTCACTCCCCCACAATCCTCAGGGCAAAGGTTTTAGGTTATGCCCTGGGGGTGTATAAGAACGATGTTGGCACAATGTATTATTTATTTTTTTTTCCTTTGGACCAGGGCACTTCGTATCGAAGAAGTTGTCGTAGAAACATCGAAAAGGGCTCATTCAATTGGAAATTGGAGCGGCATGTGCCCTTTTTAAAAGTCGAAAGTGATTGGAACTAACACCCCTTCCAAGCCCACCATTTCCCGAAACACATCAATCAAAATTTTGAGATAGCCATTTTGTTGAACGTAGTTCAAAGTTCTGGAAATTAGGTCTTTGAGGATGACAACCCCCCACAGCCCTCAGGGCAAGGGTTGTAATTTATGCCCTGGGGGCATATAAGGTTTTTATAGAACGCGTTGTCGTAGAAACTTCAAAAAGGGCTCATTCGATTGGAATTGAAATGGCTAGTGCCCTTTTTAATAGTCGAAAGTGATCGGAAGGCAACTAACACCCCTTCCACTTCCACCATTTCCCCAAACCCATCCAATCAAAATTTTGAATATAGCATTTTTGTTCCACGCAGTTTAAAGTTCAGGAAACTAAACCTTTGAGCAGGACACTCCCCCCACAGTCTTCAGGGCAAGGGTTATAAGCTTTGTCCTTGGGGCATATAAGTTTTTACTGAAATCTTTGTCGTAGAAACTTGAAAAAGGGCTCATTCAATTGGAAATTCAAAGGTCTAGTGCCTTTTTTAGTAGTCGAAAGTGATTTGAGGGCACCTAATCCCCCTCTCACGCCCACTTTTTCCCCAAACATACCCAGTAAAAATTTTTAGATAGCCATTTTGTTCAGCGTAGTTGATTTCCAGACAGAAATTATGTCTGGAAATCACGCCCTACCACGCTCTTTTTCCATCAAATTCCCCGATAAAAGTTTTGAGATAGCCAATTTGTTCAGCGTGATCGAGAATCTAATAAATATGTCTTTGAGGATGATTTAACCCCCCGAAGTTCCCGGGGAAGGGCTGTAAGTTATTAACTTTGCCCATTGTTTACATATAGTATTGGTCATTGAGAGGAATACAGAATTTTTCAAGGGGGATGTTTCTGATGGAGGAGGGATTCTGGGGGAGGGGGGTTGCGTGAGAGGACCTTTTCATGGAGGTATTTTTCATGGGGGAAGGGAAGAGGAGCCGGATTTCACAAGATTATTCAAAAAACATCAAAATTATAAAAAAAAACATTTTTCTTAAATAAGGAGCAATATTAAAACTTAAAACGAACAAAAATTATCACGTATATGAGGAGGATCCCCCTCGTCAATACCCCACTCTTCACGCTAAAGATTTTCTTTAGTACTTTTAAAAGAGCTATTTATTCTAATTAAACGACCTTTGTATTCAGGAGACATGCTTAAAGAATTGGGACAAAAATTCGAACTTTAGCGTAAAGAGCGAGGTATTGACAAGGCAGCGACCCACCTCACGTATATACGTAACAATTTCTGTTCGTTTTAAGTTTTAATATTGCTCCTTACTTTCTGTTAAAAAAAAGTTGTTTTCTTATATAATTCTAATTAAACGGCCCTCATGTTCCAGAAATCGTTCTTAAAAAGCTGCGACAAAAAAGTCAGACGTAGATCCCTCATATACGGAATAGTTTCTTTCGTTTTTAAATTTTAATGTTGCTCCTTAAATTCAGCTGAAGGAAACTTGTTTTTAATGTTCATTACCAAGTCATGTTTGAATATTTTAAAAGGAGTTTATGTAATCAAACAATCAGCAAATATTGAAAAATATATCGCATAGTAGAATATAGTAGTCCTTGACTGTAAAAAAAGGAAGAAAAACAACCAAAGGCATGTCGGAAATTGGGGAGTCAAGAACAAAATACTAGTTAACATTACCAACATATTGAAAAATATTTTTATCGATTACTTCTTGATGGATTAGTTTTGCCACGCGGTCTTCAAAGATTCATAACAAGGTAGTATCTTGTTATGAATTTTTAAAATAGTGTTTTTTTGAAATAGTATTTTGAAAATACTTTTTAAATGTTTTTTTTTACTTTAATACATAAGAAATTATAAAAATTTAAGGAGTGAATATCAGTATATGTACAGTAAACTGAAAATTCACGGTCACATTTTTTTTTTTTTTTTTTTTTCTTTTTTTCGTTAAAGTGCAAATTGTGTTCTGATCTTGAGATGACATGGGGACTGTCAGCCCTACTCATGTTAATTTTTGCTCGTTTTATTTTCACGCTTGGATGATTATTTGACTTTATTTCTGCCCATTTTTGGTTTAATAGAGCTCTTTACTTTTCTTTAAAAACTTATTTTATGGAAAAAGCTTTTTAATTAATTAAGTAAAAAAACGATTTTTTCTGCTGCAAGTAAGGAGCAACATTAAAACTTAAAACGAACAGAAATTATTCCCTGTATGAGGTGGGCTGCCTCCTCCTCAATACCCCTCTCTTCACGCTAAAGTTTTTTTTTTAAGTTTTTTAGAAAGATTTGATTCTAATTACATGGCCCTTGTGCTTCAGAAATTGTTCTCAAAGAATTGAAACAAAAGGTCAAACTTTAGCGTAAAGAGTGGAGTATTCAGGAGAGGACAGCCTCCCTTGTATGCGGAACAATTTCTGTTTTAAGCATTAATATTACTTTCAGTAGAAAAAGCTTTTTCTTATGAAATCTGCCCCCTCCGTGGAAGATCTCCCTGCAAAAACTTCCTCTATAGAAAGTCCCTCCCATGTAAAATTCATCTGTCAGGATATTACCAATGGACTATTCCATGCTCGCTGCGAATTCCACCCAGGAAATCTCTTGCATACGATTCTGCCTGAAAAATACTCCTTAGCATACTTTCATTTGAAGAAAGACTTGCTTTATTTTAATTTCTGATCCCTTTTAAGGTCATTGGGGAATCCCCCTGTATGAAAAATATGTCCCAAAATCCTCCCTCTCCCAATGGAAAGTCTATCCCACAGAAACGTTTCCATGGAGAATTTCTCCTGGTGATAATTCCCCATGGAGAATTTCTGCAGTGGGAAGCTCCCCCGTAAAAATCCTCAGGAAATTCCAACTCTGCTGAAAATTACCCCCATAAAATTCCCCCAAATCATTGCCAGCTAGAAACCAAGACAAAAAAAACAAATTTTATATACGAATTCTGTCAAATTCCCCCCGTTTGAAATTTCCCCTTGAAAGTTCACCCCTGCAAACTTCCATCCCAATGGGAAATTCTCCCCGTAGAAAATTCATACCTAGAAGATCTCCCCCTCCCTTGAGAAATGTCGTGAAAATCCTGGTGAAAATTTACCCCAGACAATTATGCTTAACACCTCCGCGTTTAAAATTGAGTCGGCAAAGAGAAAGCAACGAAATTTCATATAAGTAAATTTTCTATAGGTAAATTTTGTAGTAAATCAAATACAAAAGTAAATTTTTTATTTTGTATAGGTAAATCACATTTCGTATATGGAAAATTCTCCCCGTGCAAAATGCCCCCAGCAGAAAATCTGTCCTCTCCTTCCCACCCGAAAAATGTATGCATACTTCCCAATAAACAATCAGCAAATTTATACCTTAAAGACCTTTCCCCAGGGGCTGTGGGAGGTCATGTTATCTCCAAATTTACACTTATTGGGCCTTTCAATTATGCTGAACAATATAGCTATCTCAGAATTTTGATCAGACGATTTTTGGAAAAAATTGGGATGGGACAGGGCCTAGTTGCCCTCCGAGTTTTGGTCTCTTAAAAGGGCACTAAAACTTTTAATTTTCGTTAAAATGAGCCCTCTCCTGATGTTCTAGGCCCACTGGGTTGATACAATCACCCCTGGAAAAAAAAACAGGCATCCGTGATCTTTCTTCTGACAGAAAATACAAAATTCCAGATTTTCTGAGATAGGAGCTTGAAACTTTTATAGTAGGATTCTCTGATACTTCGAATCTGATGGTGTGATTTTCATTAAGGTTCTAAGACTTTTAGGCGGTATTTCCCCCTTTTTTTCGAAAATCAGGCAAATTTACTCAGGCTCGTAACCTTTGATGGGTAAGACTAAACTTAATGAAATTTATATATTTAATATCAGCATAAAAATCAGATTCTTTTTATATATCTATTGGTATCAAAATTCACGTTTTTTAGAGTTTTGGTTACTATTGAGTCGGGTCGCTCCTTACTTACAGTTCGTTACCAAGAAATATTTGGTATCGAAATAAAAATGACTATCTCAAAATTTTCATCCGAAGACTTTTGGAAAATCTAGCGCGTGGCAAAGGGGCTAGTTGCCCTCCAATTTTTTTGGTCACTTAGAAAGGGCATTAGAACTGTTAATTTCCGTTTGATTGAGCCCTCTTATGGTATTCTAGGACCAGTGGTTTGATGCGATCAACCCTTTGGAAAAAAAAAAACAAACCAACAAATAAACACGCATCCGCGATCTTTCTTCTAGCAAAAAATACAAAACTACATTTTTGCAGATAGGAGCTTGGAACTTCTATAGTAGGGTTTTTTGATACCCTGAATTTAATGGTTTAATTTTCATTAGGATTTTTTTGACTTTTGAGGTGTGTTCCCCCCTTTTTTGAAAATCTTCTCAGGCTCGTAATATTTGATAGGTGATACTAAACTTAATGAATATTATATATTTGGATTAATCCAATGGTTGTGATACATCTATTGAAATCAAAATTCCGTTGTTTACAGTTTCGGTTAGTATTGAGCCGTGTCAACCTTACTTACAGTTCGTTACCACGAACTGTTTGATTTCTGATAGTGTTTCAAATAATGATGGGAACTCGCCTTCCCCACCATGGAAAATTACACCCTCTACCCTGAAAAATTCTATGTGGAAAGTTCCTCCCTCGCAAAATCTCCCCCCTCCCTGTCAATTGTATGCTCGTCTAAAATTTCCCCAAGAAAATTTCTTGCGGAAAATTCCGCCTGAAAATTTCTCCTTAACATGCTTTCATTTGAAAAAAATCATTTTTTATTTAATTTCTAAAAGTTTTTTAAAATTAACAGTGGTAAATCTCCTTTTTATGGATATTTTTTCTGAAAATTCCCACACTCTAATGGAAAGTTTTTCCCACAGAAATTATCCCATGGAGAATTTTTAACACAGAAAATCCCCCTCCCCTCTCACATGGAAAAATCCTCCAGACATCTCCCATCCTGGTAAAAATTTTCCCGGAAAAATTCACCAGAACATCTTTATATATAAAATTAATTCACCAAAGAGAAAGTAAGACAAATGAAAAAATTTTGAGCAGGAATTCTGGCAAATTTCCTCCGTGTAAAATTTTTTATGAAAGTTCACCCCCGGAAACTTCCCTCTCTACTGAAAAAATTGAGAACCCTATTAGAGAAATATTAGAGTTCACTTGTGTTTCTCTGAGGTTCTCTGATAAGATTACTTGACTTTTCAGGGGTATTTTACCTCTTTTTAGAGAATTAGGCAAATTTTCTTAGGCTTGTACTTTTTGATAGGTAATATAAAAATTAATGAGCTTTATATGTTTGGAATCACTAGAAAAAACAATTCTTTCAAGCATCTACAGTGTCATTGTTCCACATATGCCACCATATTTGAATAATTTCATTTAGTTCTATTGGTCTGCTTTGAATTACATTGATATCGACATTTTTTTTTATTTTTTTTTTTTCTTTTTAAGTTTTTCCTCACAAATGTATACACAATCGATTAACGAGTGTTTTTAAGTAGTCGTTTGTCTTTTATTAGATTTTCGTCTATTCTAATCCGCTCTTGTTCTAAAAATATTATATTACTTCAGAATCATTACCAATTTAACTGTTTACTACCCCCACCCTTACGATAATGTTTGGGTTTTTGTGTCCTATCCCTCACAATCCTTACAAAAATATTAGTAATATCATAGTGATGACTAAAAAAGCTTGAGTTTGGTCCCCCTCAGAGGGTTTCCTGGGAATAGCTGCCCCTTCCCCCCTTAGCTGTGCCCCCCCGGCTGTAAGCAAGAAATTGGTTGATTAAAAATAAAGTGGAAACTGTCAAAATGAGTCAAGTTTCGCGTCTAAAATGGCCGTATCCAGGCATCAATGACGTAAATTGGGGAAGGGACCGTCCCTCTAGATTCTTTGCCCGTTTTAGATTTTGAAATAAAAACTTTTTTTTGGGGGGGGAGGGTTTGTTCTCATGGAAGAAAGGATTTTTTCAATTTCGTTGAAAATACTGCAGAATGGCAAATCTTTTCCCCCTAGACACTAAAAAATACATTTTGTGCCTCCCTGCATTGTTACGGATTGACGCCACTTCCAGAAATTAGAGGAGGGCTAATTTCTTAGAGGAGGGCTAATTAAACCGGAAGTGACTTTGAAACAGCAATAAGTTAAAGTTTCGTGAATTTGAAGGAACTCGAACTTTGTTGAGATAGTATTTAGTTCAGAAGCAGCAGATTTCAGAAGAAAGCTCATTTTTTATTTTTTTTATTTAACCCAAAGAAGCTAGGATTTGTTAAGGGACAAACAAAAGGGGGGCTTTGGTCATTAACCTGAGTATTAGCCGCCTTAAAATTCCAAGCTCGTTTGAATTTTTGTGTATCACTTAATCGAGTTATCAAACATTTCTGTTTTGCAAACCTCTCCCTCGGAAATGGAAGTCATTTTTTTACTTCTGTTTTTTTTTTTTTTTTATAGTCTAGGTGTACCCATTTCCTCACTATTTAATATTTCAGCTACACGTTAAGAAATATATTTGAAAATGATACCCTATTAGTTGTTATTGCTAATACATGATAAGAGCCACTGTCCTAAAGCTTTAAAGAAATGTTTAGAACATTAATTGGTAATTTTTGAAGCAATCCTTGTAATGATCGGTATAGTTAAGTTTTCAGTAATCCAAAATTGTCACTCGCATTGAGGGACTTTAAGAAAGCAGCCACATCAACCGTTTTTGGCAATTTCTGTCCGAATGAGGTTTTAGCCGAATGTAAGCTTTATTTTTATCTGTTTTAGATTTAATGATAATTTATTTTCCTTTCACTTGAGTATATGTTTTACCAGGGTCTTTATTAATTTTTCTTCGTTTTCGGTTTCATTTATTCATTCACTTCAATTTATTTTTGGTTATGTCATAATCGTAATTTGTTTTTTGATATTTGTTTTAGCCTTGGAAATACCCTTTACTCGTTGGTTAAAAAGTATTGTTTGATATTTTCAACTTAATTCTGTTTTGTATGTTGATTACCCTTTCCTTTGTCGTATCTGATGGAGAAACATCCATGGTATTTCTTATAGTTGTAGTTTCTCAAGAACTGGTATGTTGTGTACAGTTAAAATTTTATAAAGTTTCAGAACTTGCTGGGGCTTTTATCCTGTTTATGGACTCATACCCCTTTATCTTAATGTGTTTTGTTAGAGTATTTCTATCCAAAAGGATCAAATTTCGCCATGGAATCAAATATTTTTCTTCTGAATATGTATATAATATTTTTTCAGAACTTTAAATATAATACTATACATTTTTCAGAGAATATGTAGATTATTTTACCCCCTTCTCCACCCTACACTCGGACTTCAAATTAGAGGCTCTCAAAACGTCTAAACGCTCTGAGAATTACGTATTGATCATCAAATTGATTCTCAAGATATTGTAGATAAAGTATTTTGGAAATATGAACCTTTTAATTCACCTTGATACTAAGCTGTAAAAAGGGCTAATAGCAGAAACACATTAGGTCTATATTAGAATAAATCTTTTAAGCCTCTCCTCAATCTTCTCTCCATCATTGTAATATTTGAAGTCCCCTGGTCCCTACACATTTAGTACAATTTTTATCTTGATTCATCCTCCAAGCTCTCTCTGAGACTATCCAAGTTGAACGTTTCGAAAATTTATGTGAACAAAAGGTCTCTTGATGTTCTAAGAAGTGCGGGTCATTTCGTAAGTATACATTTGGTAAAACCTGTTGGCTACCTCTTGGAGAACAACGTTGAAGAGTTCCACCATAATAGGAGATCCGAGACCAAACATATTCCTATGTTTAACCAAAATATGTTTTGTTTATACCTGGTAATTAGTGGACTGTAGTTTCCCTAGGATTTGGGCAAAGTTTTACTGACTCGAGATGCATCCTTCTGGGATATTTATCTGGGATATTTTTATCCTTCATCCTTCATTGTGAACAAAAGGGCTATCTAAATACTGTCGTGTGGAGTACCTGGTATGTACAAAGGTATCCAAGAACATATTTTTTCTTGGATGAGCAAATGAAAGGCTTCATGAAGACTACTGGAAAGTAAATAGCTAAATTTTTATTTACGTTACACCACAGTTTATCTAATTAGCAGTATGATCTTTCCCTATCTCACCCATTATAAAAACCCGGACCGAGGTGCAATTGCTCCAGAGAATGTATAAACCGGTATAAACATAAGCGGCATTAGATCTTTTCACGGGTAGACAAAGAATAATCACCTACGGAACAAGTACTGACAAAACCACTTGGCAGGCTCACCAATAAGTGGACAATAAGTGCAGAAATAAGTGGGAGAAGCTTTTTGTTCGCACCGAGAATGAAGAGCCAGAAATCATCTGCGGTAAACTTACTGGATAATTATATAAACTGTGCGTTACACTGAGTATGTCTTTAAGTTTTCACCACAATCTCTCCATAGAACGTGATAAAAAAAAACTCTGCGGTATAACTTCCCAAAAGTTGGCTTAAGCCACAAGTTTTGTCAAAGAAAAATCATAATTCTTCAGATGGTTCTAATGGTTAGTACTCTGGTGATTTTGATACTTTTTTTCCAAAAAGTTTCGGCAGCTCTGAAAGGCTCCTCATATGACCTAATTATCGTGTAAAAGTTGTATTTTTTAGAGACTGCTTTCTTAATTTTTTTTTTTTTGGTTTCCAATCTGCATCTTTACCCCATCTTGGATAAGGGAGGTAGAGAGGGACGTAAGGATTAACATTTTGGTCAGACCTGTAAGGCGATTTTCTATAGTCCAGGCGGAACAATAGTGCTCTCTAAGTAATGAGTAGTGCCTTTGAGTGGGCTGTCATAGAGCCTAGATTACATGACTTTCTTTGTAACGAAAATCGTGTTTCAATTGATGCCCCTAGTGACAGATGCACTCGAGACAAAATTTATTTGGCTCGCATATATTGTTCAAAATGGATGCTTTGCGATGAAAAAATATATCATAGGCAGCGCAATAGCGCTGCCTAAGTAAAGAACGATGTTGGCACAATGTATTATTTATTATTATTTTTTCTTGGTCTTAGACCGGGGCACTTCGTATCGAAGGAATTGCCGTAGCAACTTCAAAAAGGGCTCATTTGATTAGAAATTGGAGTGGCTAGTGCCCTTTTTAATAGTCAAAAGTGATTGGAGGGCAACTAGCCCCCCCAACGGCCATCATTCCCCCAAACACATCCAATCAAAATTTTGAGATAGCCATTGTGTCCAGCGCAGACGATTTCCAGATAGAAAATATATTTTTGAGGAGGTCACTCCCCCACAATCCTCAGGGCAAAGGTTTTAGGTTATGCCCTGGGGGTGTATAAGAACGATGTTGGCACAATGTATTATTTATTTTTTTTTCCTTTGGACCAGGGCACTTCGTATCGAAGAAGTTGTCGTAGAAACATCGAAAAGGGCTCATTCAATTGGAAATTGGAGCGGCATGTGCCCTTTTTAAAAGTCGAAAGTGATTGGAACTAACACCCCTTCCAAGCCCACCATTTCCCGAAACACATCAATCAAAATTTTGAGATAGCCATTTTGTTGAACGTAGTTCAAAGTTCTGGAAATTAGGTCTTTGGGGATGACAACCCCCCACAGCCCTCAGGGCAAGGGTTGTAATTTATGCCCTGGGGGCATATAAGGTTTTTATAGAACGCGTTGTCGTAGAAACTTCAAAAAGGGCTCATTCGATTGGAAAGTGAAATGGCTAGTGCCCTTTTTAATAGTCGAAAGTGATCGGAAGGCAACTAACACCCCTTCCACTTCCACCATTTCCCCAAACCCATCCAATCAAAATTTTGAATATAGCATTTTTGTTCCACGCAGTTTAAAGTTCAGGAAACTAAACCTTTGAGCAGGACACTCCCCCCACAGTCTTCAGGGCAAGGGTAATAAGCTTTGTCCTTGGGGCATATAAGTTTTTACTGAAATCTTTGTCGTAGAAACTTGAAAAAGGGCTCATTCAATTGGAAATTCAAAGGTCTAGTGCCTTTTTTAGTAGTCGAAAGTGATTTGAGGGCACCTAATCCCCCTCTCACGCCCACTTTTTCCCCAAACACACCCAGTAAAATTTTTAGATAGCCATTTTGTTCAGCGTAGTTGATTTCCAGATAGAAATTATGTTTTTGAGGAGGACACTCCCCCACAGCCCTCAGGGCAAGGGTTGTAAGTTATTCCCTGGGGGCATATAAGGTTTTTATGGAAGGCGTTGTCGTAGAAACTTCAAAAAGGGCTCTTTCGATTCGAAATTGAAATGGCTAGTGCCCTTTCTAATAGTCGAAAGTGATTGGAAGGCAACTAACACCCCTCCCACGCCCACCATTTCCACAAAAACATCCAATCAAAATTTTGAGATAGCCATTTTATTCCACGCAGTTTAAAGTATAGGAAATTATACCTTTGATTAGAACGTTCCCCACAGTCTTCAGGGCAAGGGTTATAAGCTATGCCCTGGGGACATATAAGTTTTTATTGAAATCTTTGTCGTAGAAACTTGAAAAAGGGTTCATTTGATTGGAAATTCAAAGGGCTAGTGCCCTTTTTAATAGTCTCGAAAGTGATTTGAGGGGACTAACCCCCCTCTCACGCCCACCTTTCCCCCAAACACATCCAATCGAAATTTTTAGATATCCATTTTATTCAACGTAGTTGAACGTTTTGGAAAATAGGTCTTTAAGGATGACAACCCCTCCATCCCCACAGCCTTCAGGGCAATGGTCGCAAGTTATGCCCTGGGCGCATATAAGGTTTTTTATAGAAAGTGATGTTGAAGAAACTTCAGAAAGGGCTCATTACATTGGAAATTGAAAGGGCTAGTGCCCTTTTAATAGTCGAAAGTGATTGAAGGACAACTAACCCCCCTCTCACGCCCACCATTTCCCCAATCGCATCCAATCAAAATCTGAGATATCCATTTTTTTCAACGTAGTCAAAAGTTCCGGAAATTAGGTCTTTTAGGATTATAACCCCATCAGAGCCCTCAGTGCAAGGGTTCTAAGTTATGCCCTGGGGGCAAATAAGTTTCATATAGAAAGTTGTTGTAGAAATTTCAAAAAGGGCTCATTTGATTGGAAATTGAAATTGCCCTTCTTGATAGTCAAAAGTGAGTGGAGAGTAATTAACCCCCCTCTCACGCCCACCATTTCCCCAAACACATTCAATCAAAGTCTAGAGACAGCCATTTTGTTCAATGTAGTTGAAAGTTCTAGAAGTTATTTATTTAAGGATGACAAACCCCCAGAGCCCCCAGGGCAAAGGTTGTAAGTTATGCCCTATGGGCATATAAGGTTTTTATAGATAGAGTTGTCGTAAAAACTTCAAAAGGGGCTCATTTAATTGTAAATTGAGAGGGCTAATGACCTTTTTAATAGTTGAAAGTGATTGGAGGGTACCCCTCTCACGTCCACCATTCCCCCAAACACATCCAATCAAAATTTTCAGGTAGCCATTTTGTTCAACGTTGCAGAAAGTTCTGGAAATTAGGTCTTTGAGGATGACAAACCTTCCCCAGCCCTTAGGGCACGGACTGTAAGTTATGCCCTGGGGGCATATAAGGTTAATATTGAAAGCGTTGTCGTAGAAACTTTAAAATGGCTTATTTTATTGGAAATTGAAAGGGCTAGTGCCGTTTTTAATAGTTGAAAGTGACTGGAGAGTGACTAACGCCCCTTTCACGCCCACCATTTTCCCAGACACGTCCAATCAAAATTTTGAGATAGCCATTTTGTTTATACGTAGTTTAAAGTTCTGGAAATTAGGTCTTAAAGGATGACAACCACCCTAACAGCCCTTAGGGTAAGGGTTATAGTTTATGCCCTGGGGGTATATAAGGTGTTTACAGAAAGCGTTGTCATAGAAACTCAAAAAGGCTAATTCAATTGGAAATCGAAAGGCCTAGTGTCCTTTTTAATAGTCGAAAGTAATTGGAAGGCTTGACGTTTTTATAGTAAAGATCGATTTGGGTATAATGTAATATTTTTTTGTTGTTGTTTAAACCAGGGCACTTCGTATCGAAGGAGTTGTCACAGGAACTTCGAAAAGGGCTCATTCGATTGAAAATAGAAAGTTCTGATGACCTTTTTAATAGTCGAAAGTGATTGGAGAGAAACTAATCCCCCTCCCACGCCTACCCTCCCATTTACCTTTATGTTTAAAAGCTAAATGTTGCCTTAAGAGTAAATCAATATGCACTGTGTTAATGCTAATTCCCAATAAGGCATCTCAACAGTATCTCAAGAACGGCTGAGGGTATTATGTTCAAACTTTCGGGGCTACTTCTGCTCTTAAAATTTAACCAAATCAAAATAGCGTAAGTGTATCCAAGCTATCAAAGAAAGTAAACAGGTTTTTGTGCGAATGGTATCAAGTTTTCTATTTCAGGTCAACTAGAGGAGGTATGAAACTAGATTAAACACTACTATTTGTGTCCAGATTTTTAAAAGGGTGTATGTTGTTAAAAATTGCTGAAATTTTTCTCCAGCATACAAATAACAGGCCAAACTATAAATTCTTAAAAAAATGAAAAGATTTAAAGTATTATTTTCTTTGCCCTGAAATAACTATGTCAATATAAAATGAACAGATATTAACTAAAAAAAACTGTTTCCACAAAATAAGTTTTTCAAAGAAAAGTAAAGAACTCCATTAAACAAAAATGAGCAAAAATAAAATCAAATAATCTACCAAGCGTGAAACTACCACAAATCAGCATCGATAAATAAATGAAACCCAAAACGAACAAAAATTACAATAAATAACCGAGTCAAACTCAAAACGAGCAGAAATTAACGTAAGTTGGGCTCAAATCCCCTATGCCTTCCCAAGGCCTGAACATAATTTGCACTTTACAGAAAAAATACAAATGAATGTGCATTGTCAGTTTAATATACATATACTGATATTTAGTAATCAAAATGTTAATATTATTTGATTTGTTAAATTTATAAAAGTAAAAACATTTATATTTTTTCAGTAAAGTGCAAATTTTGTTCTGGCCTTGGGAAGGCATAGGGGTTTTGCGCCCAACTAATGTCAATTACTGCTCGTTTTTAGTTTGACTCGGTTATTTATTGTAATTTCTGTTCGTTTTGGATTTCATTTATTTATCGATGCTGATTTGTGGTAGTTTCACGCTTGGTAGATTATTTGATTTTATTTTTGCTCATTTTTGTTTAAAGGAGTTCTAAATTTTTCTTGGAAAAACTTATTTTGTGAAAAAAAATTTTTTTAATTAATCGGGTTTAAGGGGGACTCGCGGAGATAAACTTCGGTTAGGTGCTGCCAAATCGGTTTAGTCACTAAAATCGAGCTCAGGATTTGTTATCTGTTCAGCCCTCTCCAACCGATTATGATTATCTATTGTAAGCGTATCCTAAGGAAAACAGCTAAAATTCTTGGATGACCAAGATTGTCGAAGATTTTCTTATGGTGCTTTGAATGTGAATTTTTTTTACACCTTATTTGTCTGGTTTGAGGCTTGAGGATATATTAGCCCTTCCATAATGGTGTGTTTGCTTCTTACCCCTTCACCTGAGGCAAAACGCGAAAGTGACTTTGTTTTTAGCCCTTGTTACACAAACATTCTTGGTTAGAATCAAATTTATAAAAAAAAAACTTTTTCAACAGAAAGAAAGGAGCGACATTAAAATTTAAAACAAATAGAAACTATTCCGTATATGAAAGAGGCTGCCCCAACCTTAACACCTTGCTCTTTACGGTAAAGTTTGACTCTTTGTCACAACTCCTACCTCTTAAAGTAATGAAAAACTTCAGTGTAAAGAGTTGAGGAACGGAGAATTTTAAGTTAGGATACGAATTCTAAAAGTAGTCTATAGTCCTAATCCTGTCAAGGTGGCTTTATTCCGAGCTTGTCTGCAAACTAATCATAAATGTCCTTTTCAGAACCTAAAGGATATTCAATCGTTAGACTGAACTCATTGTAGAGAAGTGATACCAAATTAAACGAAAAAAAATAAAGCAATAATCATAAAATGTTTTATTTTTATACTGTAAAAAGTGTCATTAGTGGGTTTTCTGTTACTGTGCTAAAACTCCTATATCGTTTTGCGTTTTCAGTAAAGCGCCAGTTTTCTACAATGATTCAGACATAGGGAATTATCATCAGTTAGTTTATTTGCACTTGTTTTATAGATAATATTAGATAGACTGTGAAACAATAAATTTTGTTCTTTTTAAGTTTCAACTTCGCTCTTTACTTCTCAAAGAAAGACTTTTTGTGTAATTAACGGTTTTTTCTAATTAATACTTTTAAAAGAGCTTCTTATTTTAATTATGCGGCTCTTGTGTTTCAGGAGTCGTTCTTAAAGAGTCGGGACAAAAAGTAAAACTTAAGCGTAGAGAGCAAGGTATTGAGGAGGGGGAGAACACCCCTAATATACAAAATAAGTTCCATTTGTTTTAAGTTTTAATGTTGCTCCTTACTTCAAGTTAAAAATCTTGTTTTTTATTTAATATCTGGTCTTTTTTCAAATAATACTGGGAAATCAAGCTTCCTTGCATGGTAAATTCCCTCTCTCACAGAAAATTCCTCAAAGTAAGGCTCTTCTCATGTAAAACACCCCCCCCCCCCAACTATACACCTGGAGTATACCCCCCGGACAATTCCACCCACACCAAAAATCTTCTAGGAAATTTCTAGCTGCCTCCCCCCTAATCTTTTTGGTCACTTAAAAAGGGCACTAGAACTTTTTATTTCTATTCAAATGAGCGCTCTTTCGATCTTATAGGACCAACAGTTTGATACTAATCCCCTTATATCACCATAATTCCATAACTGACAGCTTTTTTCCCAGGGACTCTGGAGGGTCCTGTCGTCACTAAAAGCATAATTATTGGACCTTTAAACTACGCTGAAAAAAATGGCTATCTCAAAATTTCGGTCAGACGGCTTTAGGGAAATGGCTGCTGGGGGAGGGGGTATATCTGCCCTCTAATATTTTTGGATACTCAAAGAGGGCAGTAGAGCTTTTAATTTCCGTTTGAATGAGCCCTCTGATGACCTTCTAAAACCAATGGTTCGATACGATCACTCCCGGGGAAAAAAAAAGAAAATCAAATCAACAAACACCCGTGATCCGGAAAATACATAATTCCACATTTTTGTAGATTGAAGCTTAAAACTACTACAGTAAAATAGGGTTCCCTGATACAATGAATCTTGTGGTTTGATTTTCGTTTAAGATTCCTTGACCTTTTAGCGTGTATCTCCCTTTTTCGAAAATGATGCACATTTTTTCAGGCTTGTATCTTTTGATAGGTAACAATAAACTTAGTCAATCTGCATAATATCAGCATAATCATAATCAGGCATAATCAGCATAATAAGCTAATTCTTTTGATGTATCTACTGATATAAAAAATCTGTTTCTTAGACACTCGTTTGCTATTGACCCGTGTTACTCCTTACTACAGTTCGTTACCACGAATTGTTTGAAAATTCTATGTGCAGGCATGTAATTTTTGGCAGCAGGTGTTGCAAATAAACAAAATGAAACGTAGATTCAAAATCAGCAAAACCAAGGAAAAAACATGTGGAACGAAACAGAATAAGAAGATGAAGCTCTTCTTTGAAGGTGTGATTGTCTTTACAAATCAACCGACTTTTAATGTTCGGATATTTACGGAGGAAAAATGTTGTCAAATGTAACGAATTAATTTTACTTATTTATTTACATGGTTCAACGTCGCAACACTGACAAAAATGAGTTGCTGCCCTAAAAACCTCATATGAAACAACCTATTAAAAAGAATATAAGAAAATTACGGTTTTGGGTGCTAATGGACATACGATGGGTCCAGAGAAAATGATGTTTATATTTTGATGTCCTTGTTACTTTAGATAAGTACAATTCAATTTGTGTAAGAAGAGTATAGGTTTTAGTAATTTCACTCGCCTCATAGATCAGATTCTTGGAACGTCCGCTGAGACATTTTTAAAAATCCGTTGAGAAATAAATAATGTTGCTGTTATACGTCTTTTTTCAATAACTAAATGATAAAAGTAACTGTTGTGTGTGGTTCAATCTTGACATTTTATGCTGAGAGACATATTACCTGAAGTTATGTTTGAATTAACAGTGGATTGTTTGCTAAAGATTCTTTTATGATCAATTTTTTTAGAGTCAGTTCGCATAGACTTGTATTTGATTCTGATCCTAGACCCCACCCCCAATACAATTATACAAAAATTGAAACAATAAAACAGGGCATTTAGGCCCCATATACTTTTTTGAAACATTTCCCAAATTTGTTCGAAGAATTTGTTGGCGTAATCTTAATAAATCATTTGCTAATGGGGCAGGGGGTCAACTGCCACCCCAGATCCCAGTTTTTCCCTCCCAGCTGAAATTTGACGTCTTCAAAAATCTTGTATAAGCTAAGATTGGTTTACTTAATTCAAGCATCTACAGAAACAGATCAGTTTCCTTTAGTATGCCTTTGCCTTTAACAGGGGCGTAGCTCCAGCACTTTTATTGGGGGGCGAAAGGGGTCGCCATCCGGAGAGTCATGGGGCAGGGGTTGTATAAAAAATTTTCTCCAAATAATTGAGGGGCAACTGCCCCCCTCCCCCGTGAAACGACGTCACTGGCCTTTAGGCTCATTTTCCATTTTCACTGTCACATTCACTTAACTGAGGAAAATCAATCTTAACTTTGCCCTCCCCCCCCCCTGGGCGTTGACAAAATTACGCCACGGCTCTAACTCCGTATATCCATTGCTGCTTCTTAATTTGACCAACATGCTCGTAATTAGTTACTTCAAAAATCCTTGAATAACTTAGTTTTGACGAAAATAAAACCTTCCTTCATATTTGGGCTTCCATGCCACACTTCAATGTTTGCCTTTTCAAATCAGAGCCGTGAGGTCTGAATCAGTTTGAATATATTTTAAAGAATTGGAGTTTGATTGACTAAAATGTGGAGAATGGACTTGGAGTCAAAGTAATGACAAACTTGTCAGACAACTGGAGTAGGTGCCAATATGTTCTCATGTCAAGACCGTACCCAGGGTTTTTTTTCGGAGAGGGTTTTACTCAAAGTATTTTTTTTCGGGATCGGGGGGGGGATACACAAAAACCCTAAAAAAACGCATACAAAATTTTTTTATATCCATTTTTGTTACGGGGGGGGGGTCAACCCCCCCCCCCCCTCCCACCTCCTCCAACCCCCCTCTGGGTCCGGCCTTGTCTCATGTCAAGTCGTTGTGGTCGGTACCAGGTCGGCTGGAATCGATTTCGTTCAAAATCATAAAGTCTTTTGCTAACAGAACTACCTTTTCGTTCGTATTTGGAGAGAAGGGTAAGCTCCTACGTCCTAACTACCAACACTCGTCAATTTGCGTTTCTCCTTACATTCAATCTAAAGCATATTAAGCTTATCATATAACAAGGATTAGCATCTCCGTTGCAAGAATTTTTAGGTTTTTGTGGTACTTCTCCCCTTTTTTTCTCGTCTTTTTCGTCTTTAGTTTTTTGTCAGTTGTTTCTGTTCGTAAGCCAATAATGTCAAACCAGACTTTTTACCACGGAATTGTGTGAAAGCAATCTCTCGTTTCCCATATATACCGATTCTTTTAATTACTTGCTGCCAGTATTAAACTATTTTCACAAGTCCCTACAAATCCCTGTCCATGCCTAGAGAAATGGCCTGCTTTGTTTACTGAAACCTTGGCTGAGATTTCACTTTAGTAGTTTGTCGAAATCAGTGCTTCCACTATTTCTAAATTTCCGGGGTGTCCCGAACTTCCCCAAAAGAGAATTGGGTTCTCCAAGATCTTTCCGAAAATTAACATTACCGAAAAGTAACCATTTTTATTTCATGTTAACGTTCGTGTATTTAAAAACCATAATTTTCCAGCGAGATATAAGAGAAACCAATATTTTTGGAGGGTAAGGGATTTGGGAAAACCCCATGAATTTAGGAATGGTGAAAGCGCTGGTAAAAATTGGGATCCATTTGGCAATTTGTTAATTCATAATATGTGCGCATTAGCGGAGATAAATTGATAAACATTTGCGCAATATTCTATGAGTGATTTATTGTGGATATTATCTAACTTTTAATATTCGTGTATAATTGATACCGCTTTATCATACCAATTACCCGCTTTATATATATATATATATATATATATATATATATATATATATATATATATATATATATATATATAATATATATATATATATATATATATATATATATATATATATATATATATATATATATATATATATATATATATATATATATATATATCTATATATATATATATATATCTATATATATATATATATATATATATATATATATATATATATATATATATATATATATATATATATATATATATATATATATATATATAAACGTTACTAATGCATAAAACCACTTACTTTATATAATCTTGAAGATTACTAAAAAACTTCCGTAAAGAATCTTTCACATCCTATTATTAACACTTTTGTTTCCGAATGAGTTTCCCTTAACCAACTAATACAAAACTTAAACAAATCATGTGGCCTTAACCATTTTTGATACTTCTTTTATCAGTATATATGTTTGTTTTGTTTGATAATTTATCTTTTCCAATGTTTGGATCTGATGTAGACAGATTAATCTTCTTACTTTGCTCAAAACTATGCAAAAGATAAGCACAGATACTTTTGTTTGACTTTAACTCAAAACGTTTTAAAAGATGATTTAACATTAAAAGTTGCTAGACGAATGAGTCAATTTTTTAATGGTAGTTTAGCTGTATAATATGCCTTGATACGGTGGCGGTTCTAGGCCTGCACAAGGGGGGTAGCTCCTCCCCCCAGTTTTTCTAACATCTTATATTAATTTCCTTTTTTTATATAAAAGGTATACCTGCTGTATACCTTACCCCCCTTTAGATTATGATGCAGCTACTGCCGCTACTGCCTTGTCGTGTAATAACACTTTTTAAAGCTGATTTCAAATGTTCCCCCCAGTGATTCTTTTTTTTGGTGATTTAATGTAAAAGAAAAAATTAAAACCAGAGATAAAAACTGAACTTAGTTGACTTTTGTAAATGAAGGACGGAAAATTAGCTTTCCTTTCAAGCTTGTTTTACAAATTTGTTTACTGTTATTAATACGAAAAAGAACGGTACTTGTTAAGAATCCGGTAGTCACGCGAGAAGTGACGTTTCGCTAATACTAATGAAATAAAACCAATAGGACGAAAATATAATTGTTCAGAAAAAAAATTGGGCTATATATTTGCACATTAGGGGTGGGGGTGGGGATAAAGCATAGCATATATTAAACAAATTACCCAACCTAACCAAGGTACCTTTTTTTGCCCGTATAACCCCAAAAAATTAAAGTTTAAATCTTTGTCATGGAGTGAGTCACCTCACAAGTCAAAGAAAACCTGTTTTTCTTGCAGCATATCGGTCTTTATCGATGTGGTCTTTCTCGCGTGACTACCGGATTCTTAACAAGTACCAAAATAACTGTCCTAAAAAGAAGTATTCCGAAGATAAGTAAATAGCCAAAGTAAAAGTTAAAACGACAGATATAAAGTCCTATAATAATAATCAGACCGTTTGTGGTGACGAACTGTAAAAATAGTGTGACTCGGACTAATAGTAACCGAAACTCCAAAAAAAAGGGAGTTTGCTAACAATTAATCAAACAGTTCGTGGTAACGAACTGTAAGTAAGGAGCGACCCGGCTCAATAGTAACCGAAACTCTAAAAAACGGAATTTTGATACCAATAGACACATCAGAAGATTTCATCAGAAAATTTGCCTTATTTTCGAGAAAAGGGGGAAACAACACCTAAAAGTCATAGAACTTTAATGAAAATCGCCATCAGATTCAGCGTATCAGATAACCCTACTATAGAGGTTTCATGCTCCTATCTGCAAAAATGTGGAATTTTGTATTTTTTGCCAGAAGAAAGATCACGGATGTGTGTTTATTATTATTATTTTTTTTTTTTTTTGTTCTTTTTTTCCCAGGGGTGATCGTATCGATCCAGTAGTCCTAGTTTATCGTAAGAGGGCTCATTCGAACGGAAATTAAAATTTCTAGTGCCCTTTTTAAGTGACCAAAAAAATTGGAGGGCAACTTGGCCCCCTCCCACGCTCATTTTTCGCGGTCACCCAATCAAAATTTTGAGATAGCCGTTTTGTTCAGCATAGTCGAAAATCTACTTAATATGTCTTTAAGGATGACTTAATCCCCCACTGTTCCCGGGGGAAGTCCGCAAGTTATAAACTTGCCCATTGTTTACATATAGTATTGGTTATTGGGAAGTACAAAGGCGTTTTCAGGAGGATTTTTTCCTAGTGGGGGGTCAGAGTAGGGTTACGGGGGAGGATCTTTCCATGGAGGATATTTCCTTGGAAGAAGGGACGTTTCTATGAAGGGGGCGCCAGATTTCCCAGCATTATTTAAAAAATGACCAGAAATTAAATAAAAAAACAAGTTTTTTTCAACTGAAAGTAAGAAGCGACATTAAAACTTAAATCGAACTGAAATTATTACGTATATGAGGGGGTTCGCCCCCTAGTCAATACCTCGCTCTTTACGCTAAAGTTTTTTTTAAGTACTTTCAAAAGAACTATCTAACCTAATTAACCGGCCTTTGTGAGTCAGGGGTTAGTGATTCGAAAAAAATTCGAACTTTAGCGTTAAGAGCGAGGTATTGACTAGGGAGCGAACTCCCTGATATACGTAATAAAAATGTACGAATATAGAAATTCGTTACGTAAGTTAATTCGTAAGTTACGTCAGAACAAATTTCGAGAAAGCCAATTAGCCAAAACAAGAAAATTATTATGCGAATTTCGTTTTAATTATTCATGTACGGTGAGCCAAAATCAATGCTGCATTAATTCAAAAACGTTCAGAAATTAACTTTAACTGAAAGTTTTAACTGAAAGTAGGAGCGACATTAAAACTTAAAACGAACAGAAATTATTCCGTATATGAAAGGGGCTGTCCCCTCCTCAACGCCTCGCTCTTTACGCTAAAGTTTGACTCTGTCTTACAACTTTATTTTTCAAAACGATAAAAAACTTTAGCGTAAAGACTGAGGCACTGAGGAGGGGAGCCCCTTTCATATACAGAATAATTTCAGTTCGTTTTAAGTTTTAATGTCGCTCCTTACTTTCAGTTAAAAAAGCTTGTTTTTTTAATTAATATATCAAAAGAACTGGATTTTTTTTTATTCCAAATATATAAAATTCACTAAATTGAACGGTACCCATCAAATCTAAGAGCCTTTGATTTTGTTTCAAAATCTAAGAAACTATGTCTGATTTTTGATAAGGGGAAAACACCCCCAAAAAGGAAGGTGACTTTAATGAAAATCAAATTGATAGATTCAGCATATTAGAGAAGCCTCGTGCACTGGTTCAAGCTCCTACCTGCAAAAAAGTGGAATTTTGCTTCTTTTTCTCGAAGAAAATATCACGGATGTGTGCTTATTTGCTGTTTTTTTTTTTTTTTATGTTCAAACAGTTCGTGTTAATGAATTTTAAGTAAGGAGCAACCCGGCTTAATAGTAACCGAAATTCTAAAACCGAAATATTGATAGCAACTTCTTCAGCATAGGTGAAAGGCCAAATAAATATACCAACAGATTTGAGGGCAACTGAGCCCCCTCCCATACCCTTTTTCCCAAAAATTATCTGATCAAAATTTTGAGACAGTCATTTTGTTCATCAAATTTTAAAAAAATCAAATAATAGGTGTAAAATGACCCCCCACAGTCCGTGGGGACAGGCCTGTAAGTTATGAAATTGTTCCATTGCTAACGTACAGTAATTGTTATTGGGAAGTATACAGATTGTTAGGGGGGTAGTGCTTGGGGTGGATTTCTATGAGCAGACTCTTCCTTGGGGAGGAAAACTTCGGGGGGGGGGTGAATATTCCAGGGAAAATGTTATACTTGGGGATTTGACAGAATTACTATACGAAATTCTTTTTATTGTCTTACATTCTCTTGGCCAAATTTTTCATGTGGAGATGTTCCGAGGATATTATCCAGGGCTTTTTTCCGCTGTTTTCTGGGAAATACTTTCCACTGAAGGGAGCATTTCTGGAGTGATCGAGAAACCAGTTAGAGCTTAACGATCCAAATGAAAGAATGCTAAGGAGAATTTTTCAGGCTGAAGCGTCCGCAAGCAATTTTACAGGGGGAGGGGATTCTCAGCGAGGATGGAACTGTCTGGAGGGAGTTTGACGGGGGGGGAGGAGGGAGTTGCACTTTACGCTAGATGACATTTCCACGGAGGATTTTTTCGTGAGGGGGAGGGGTATATTTCATAGAGGTTGAGCCATATTTACCGGCCTCATTTGAAAAACGAGCAGAAATTCTTCCACATATGAAGGGTTGCCCCCGCCTCAATACCTTACTCTGTACGCTAAAAAAAGACTGTTAACTAAAACTGAAACATAGGGGCCGTTTAATTATAAACGGATTAAATCTGCCAAAATTTATACGCAAATTTTGTTTTAATTTTTAATGTAAGCTCCTTACGCTAAAGTTTTTATTGTTTTAGAAAGTAGAGTTGCGACAGAGTCAAAACTTAGCGTAAAGAGTGAGGTGTTCGGAAGGAGACAGCCTCTTTCATATACGGAATAATTTCTGTTCGTTTAAGGTTTATTGTCGCTCCTTAGTTTCAGTTAATTTTTTTTTTATTTCATTCCCCTAGGGGTGACTGAATTGAACAAACGGTCGTAGGAGATTGGCAGAGGACTCATTCTGACGAAAATTAAAAGATCCAGCGCCCATTTTAAGTGGCGAAAAAGATTTTACTACGAAAACTCGGCATTTTCTGCCACTTCGTGGCATCAAACTGCCGAGTTTCCTTCAAAGAGGACCAAATTGCTATCGATTGAAAACTCTGAGATAGCCAATTGATTTAAATGCACAAAAACACCATATATTGAGCCTCCCAGTAGAGGAATTATGAGAAATCCCATTGACATGCCTACCGGCACAGATCTGGAAAGGAGTGTGGCACAAGCCTTGCCGTTCTTGGGGGGGGGGGAGGTAAGTACTACTAGGAGTTTTGTTTTCATTGAATTTGAAGGGTAATCTTGTTCCTATTTTTATCTAATGTTTAATGTCTTCATGTTTCCTGGGGGCGTCCCCCTACCACTATCCCTGTAAACACATTTGTTCGAGAAGTTCGTGTTTAAGTCAATCCTTGAAGATAAAGACCCTTTGCATAATTTTGATAATGAGCCCCTCACACCCTCCTAACAAATACTAAAGGGGTACTTTTTTTTCAGGGAAGAATATCGTTCTCGAAGCATTGTTCCACGTATATTAGACTTTTTAAGTTTCGATGTTTTATGAATATTTAAAAAAGGGAGTTGAAGGAGGGAGAAGTAGCCCTCTTTCACATTTAACCGAGCCCGGGGTCAAACGGCTCGTAATAGCAAAATGTAAGTAAAAACCACCCTTGTCAATGGAAACTGAAACTTTTAAAGCTTCGATTATGACATTTGTAGCAACAAAAATGCATTATTCGTGCTGATTCTAGGCATTCACAATGTATTGATATATATATATATATATATATATATATATATATATATATATATATATATATATATATATATATATATATATATATATATATATATATATATATATATATATATATATATATATATATATATATATATATATATATATATATATATATAATATATATATATATATATATATATATATATTATATATATATATATATATATATATATATATATATATATATATATATATATATTATATATATATATATATATATATATATATATATATATATTATATATACATATATATATATATATATATATATATATATATATATATATATATATATTATATATATGTATATATATATATATATATATATATATTTATATATATATATATATATATATATATATATTATATATATATATATATATATATATATATATATATATATATATGTATATATAATACTATCTTTATATGTGAGTAATAATTTTGTATGTGTTTTTGTATTTTTTCTCGACAACAGCTCCATAAGTTTTCGGGAAAATTGGTATCTTGGGATATTCTTGCATAAAAAAACGGTCTAGATAAGTCAGAAGTTTGAAAAATCGTCAAGAGCCTCAATTTCGGTTTTTGCAAATGATGTCTTGTACTATGTTATTACATCATATAAGCACTTCTTATGACATCATTTATGGCATCATAATAGTATTTTCTTATATGATGTCATGCATAGCATAAATAAGATTGTTTAGTTTCCAACGCAACAGTTATTTATATAATATAATGTCTGTTAAAAGGCCCAAAAAACGAAAATTTGCATTTGCAGTTACTTTAAATGCTCATTCGTTGGAACCAACACCTGAACTATCAAATGTGATAAGATGTGAAATATGACAGCCTGGACCATCATTTGTGACAACACCAATACGGAAGCTAAAGCAAAGGCCATTGCTAAAAAGTGAGGGAGTCAAAAATGAAAATGAAGAGCAGCGAGTCAATGAAAATCAACCTGGACAGCGAGAATCAAAATGTGTCGAAATTGAAAATGATAGCAATGATGATTGGGTTTAGGATTTTGATTAAATAAAAAAAACAAGTTTTTTAAACTGAAAGTAAGGAGCGACATTAAAACTTAAAACGAACAGAAATTATTCTGTATATGAAAGAGACTGTCCCCTCCTCAACGCCTCGCTCTTTACGCTAAAGTTTTTTATTGTTTTAAAAAATGAAGTTGTGAGACAGAGTCAAACTTTAGCGTAAAGAGCGAGGCATTGAGGAGGGGACAGTCTCTTTCATATACAGAATAATTTCTGTTCGTTTTAAGTTTTAATGTCGCTCCTTACTTTCAGTTTAAAAAACTTGTTTTTTTTATTTAATATTTGAACGTTTTTGAATAAATGCAGGTTTTGATCTTGGCTCACCGTACATGAATAATTAAAACAAAATTTTCATGTTAATTTACTTTTATTTAGTTAAATGGCTTTCTCGAAACTTGTTTAATTTTATTTACGAACGTTTTTATTAGTAATAAATATACGTAACTTACGAATTAACTTACGTAACGAACTTCTATATTCATATATTTTTAATACGTTTATTAGGGGGTTCGCCCCCTAGTCAATACCTTGCTCTTTAAGCGAAAGTTCAAATTTTGTTCCAATTCTTTAGAAATGACCGCTTATTCACAAAGGCCGTTAATTAGAATAAATAGCTCTTATGAAAGTACTAAAAAATCTTTGGCTTAAAGAGCGAGGCATTGACTACGGGGTGAACCCAATTATATATGTAATATTTTCTGTTCGTTTAAAGTTTCGATGTTGCTGCTGTTGCAGTTGAAATACATGTTTTTTTATTAAATTTATGATCTTTTTTTAAATAATGCTGGGAAGTCCGGCGTCCCCTTCATAGCAATGTCCCTTCCCCCATGAAAACTTCCTTCATGGAAAGATCCTCCCACATAACCCCTGACCCACCCGCCCCCCCCCCCACTACCAGGAAAAATCTCCTCTGAAAACGTCTGTATACTTCCAAATAACCAATACTATATGTTAACATTGGGTAAAGTTCATAACTTTCAGCCCTCCCCCCGGGAACTTCGGGGGATTAAGCCATCCTAAAAGACATACTTATAATATTTTCGAACATGCTGAACAAAATGGCTATCTCAAAATTTTGATCAGGTGACTTTGGGAAAAAATGAGCGTGGGAGGGGGCCTAGTTGCCCTCCATTTTTTTGGTCACTTAAAAAGGGCACTAGAACTTTCAATTTCCATTCCAATGAGCCCTCCCACGATATTCTAGGACAACTGGTTCGATACGATCACCCCTGGGAAAAAAAAACAACAAAAAACAAAAACAAATAAACACGCACCCGTGATCTTTCTTCTGGCAAAAATGCAAAATTCCAAATTTTTGTAGATGGGAGCTTGAAACCTCTACAGTAGGGTTCTCTGATACGCGGAATATGATGGTGTGATTTTCATTAAGGTTCTATAACTTTTAGGGGGTCTTTCCCCCTTTTTTCGAAAATCAGCCAAATTTTCTCAGGCGCCTAACTTTTGATGGGTAGGATTAAACTTGATGTAACTTATATATTTGAAATCAGCATTAAAATGTGATTCTTTTGATGTATCTATTTGTATCAAAATACCGTTTTCTAGAGTTTCGGTTACCATTGAGCCGGGTCGCTCCTTACTTACAGTTCGTTACCACGAACTGTTTGACATGGATAAGGTCATCAATGCTTACCATACCTTTGTTAAAAACAAAGGTTCGGCGATATGTATCTGATAATGACGAAAAATAAGTGGAGGGGTAAAGAAGCAAACAAATTGAAAATGATAGCGATGATGATTGGGTTTTGGATTTTGACATGGATAAGGTCATCAATATCTACCATACTTTTGAAAATCAAAAATATGGACTGGATAAATCGTTGGAAGAAAAAGAAATTTTTGTCTCACCACCTGAACAATGAAAATAAATAAAAGATTCGGTGATACGTCTTTCATAATGACAAAAGACAAGCCAAGGCAAAAGAAGAAGTTTGTGTCCCACCACCTGAACAATAAAAGAAACAAAGGTGGTCGTCAATGCCTTCCATACCTTTGAAAATCCAAAACCTGGACAAGATAAACCATTGGAAGAAAAAGAAGTTTTTGTCCCACCACCTGAGCAACAGAAAGAAACAAAGGTTCGGAGATATGTCTTTCATAATGACAAAAGACAATCCGAGGCAAAAGTTAAAGGTCCAATAAAATAAATGTAATTTTACAAAGGCACCGCTTCTAATTTATGGTCCATTTGGACGTCATGACATCAGGAAAAGGCTCAAATTGCTTGCGTTTAGAAGACAAACGACAGTGAGAATCTATATATAGAAGCCTACCGCATGCCGAGTGCCGGGGTTCCCGGCTACTATTTATATGAACCGTGCAGTATAACACTTGAGGGAGCGAAAGGTCCCCACATCACTAAGGAGATGATAGTTTAGTTCGGATGATTATACGTTATTTCTAAAATCAGTCACCCCAAATATATTCGTTTTATCGAATTCTTGCAGTGCAAAAGTTATGTTTTGATTTAAAGAGTTGGGTATGAGGTATGGTATCCACCAATGCATACGGTAATCCTGGTTACACAGTGAAAAACGAACGTAAAGTAAATAAAAAAACAAACAAGCTTTCTCTAACGAAAGTCAAGAGCCAAATTAAAATTTAAAACGAACAGAAATTATTCCCAGTATGAAAGGGGCTACCACCCTCCAAACCTTCCAGCTACTGAGACTTGCAAAATTATATTTTGCATATTAGATAGCCCTACCGTAGAGGTTTCAAAAGCTCCTAACTAAAAAATGTGGAATTTTCTATTTTTCCCAAAAGAATAATCGCAGATACGTATCTATTTGTTTTCCCCCAGGGTTGATCGTTTTAATCTAATGGTTCTAGTAGGTTGGAAAGGGGATAAATTAAACAGAAATTACATTTTCTAGTGCTCTTTTAAGGGATCAAAAGTTTGTACCTCGGAAAAGTGGCTTTTTATACCATTTTGTAACACCAAACTACGATTTTGCCCCAAAGAGGGCCAACATTCGAAAACTCTGAGATAGGTAGTCAATTTAAAAAATATAAAACAGACTCCAGTTGCAGAGGAAGAACTGCCGTGTGGTAGCGCACTCGCCCCTAGAAAGTGATGCAGTCCACGCAAGATAGATAGTTGATATGGATTTCTTATCTCTCATCATCTAAGCTAAGCCCAAATAATGGTGCTTCTGTGTGATATCGGTAGTATGTCCATAATAACTACAGACTCTATGCCCAAGGCTCTAAAAGATCATATGCTGAACCTCATTTACAGAAGACCAACAGGTATAAAATTTGCATAGCCGGTGTACCTAGCATCCAGATCCAGTCATTCAAAATTTAACATACTTAGATAAGATTTGGGTCATTGACCTACATACAGACAGGTATGCGAGGTTTACCTCATTTGTGCAATATTCCTGCCAGGACACGATTAGAAGATATTCGATCTTCATTGAATAAAAGCAATGTCCAGTTATTATAATACTTAATATTCAAGTCAAGACAATAATATGAATAAATGTTTTGTCTTTTGAAAATATTGTTTAGTATTAGGGTATGCATAAAGTTGAAATTAATAAAGTTGTATATATTTAAGTAATAATACGACAGCCCTTGGTCATGCATGTCCAAACCTCCAAGGCCCCCAATGCCCCTTCCCCTTTTTGCACTTGTTTTTTTAAGCTTATTTTTTTTAACTTTATCAATATTTTTATTTAGAAAGTTTTCGGGGCATTTTCATTAGAACCTCGGGGGGGGGGGGGGGGTCTGGTTAAAAGATTTTTTGATGGAGGGGGCTGGAACCTGACGATCAGTGAAAGAAAGGGTATTTTCATTAAAAGCCCTCTAAAATATCTTAATTTGGTCTAAATTTACCCAAATGAGATTATGAGAAATATGAAGAGAAAATATTATTCAAATGTGCGCTTGTCAACCAGGAATGCATAGTCTTTTCTCAAAGAAACGAGAAATTTTCATCAAAACCTCGAGGGTAAAAGAATTTCTTTTGACGGAGGGAGGGGGCTGAAATCTAAAGGTCAGTCAAAGAAACAAGGTATTCTCATTAAAATCCCCCAACAAATCTTAATATGACTTAAATTTACCTACCATATCAACCCTTCATCCCTTTTCTCTGATATTGCATGCTAGAACCCCCGCTTTTCTTTAATTCATGGTTCTTGTTGCTAATATTTTATCCTTTATAAGCTTTTTTCATTATTTGTTTTTTTCCATTTGTTGCGTTTTAATTTCTTTTTTCTGTGTTTTAATTATGCTTGTAAATTTGTTTTTATTAATAAAGTTTGTATATACAAAAGTCTGTGTCCTTTAGATTTCTTGTTCCAGGAGGAATCTTCAATGCGTAATCATTTACGCAATGAAATATCTAAGGCCAATGCCATGTAACATCTCACTGACTCAATAGCTAACTTAACTGTGTAGATCAATTTAGAAAATTAATTATGCTGTAACAGAAAGGTGCATCCAATAGATCAAAAATCAATAGCATTGGGATGCTTGTGCGTTCTAATGTGGAAAGGGTTCGAAACATGCAATCAATTTAATCGCTCTAGAAACCAGGCAGGGAAATCACCGTGCCTTGAACAGGATATCACGTAGAAAGTATTCCTCGTATAACACTATTAGGGAGGCTTTCTTAGTCCACCTGTCTAGCGCTCCATTCTATTGAGGGGAAATCTCTTTCGAATCCTAATTCGGGAAAAATCTCTGGAATATAAAAGTTTCCCTAAAAAAACACCATGAAATAAATAAGAAATCCCTCCTATATCCTCCACAGATACAAGCGGGGGTTCCTTGCTAGACTATCGGACCCTAACAAGTCCTATTATGTAGCAACCATAAGTAAATATTCCGTATTACATACCAACCAAAGAAATCTTGAAAAACATCTCGTTGAGTAATGTCTAAAAAACGTCTTGAAATGTCTTGAAACGTCATGAAAAGCATCTTGACGAAAATATCTTAAAAGTGTCTTGAAACGTCTTGAAAAAATGTCCGGAAGAAAAACGTCCTAAAAATGTTTTTTCCTAGCCCTCGAGGGTTTTAAACACTCTCTATTATGTAACATCCCAAGCCCTATTACGCAACCACCAAAGAAATCCTGAAGTAAAGAAGCCCTGGTCCTCGTGGGTTTTTAAACAATCATAGAAATATTGATTTGGTGGGGACCCTGTAGGCTTTTACATAGCCCTTGCAGGTTTTTAAAAAAACAAAGAAATCCTGATTTAGCGGGCCCCCTAAAGGTTTTTTCCTGGCCCTCATAGGTTTTTAAACAATCAATGAAAGCATGATTTGTTGGGTCCTGAAGGTTATTTCCTGGCCTTCTTGGGTTTTGAAACACTCGCTAATAGGTAACATCCTTGAGTTTTTAAGTAATTAACACATGTATCTTGAAGAAAACATTCCATATTACGTAACAACCAAAGAAAGCCTGATTTGGCGGGTCCCCCTGAAAGTTTCCCTCACTGGTTATGTTTTTAAATAATTAACACATGCTTTATTTAGAAAAAATTCCCTATTATGTAACAAGCACCTGCATCTCTTAGAAAATTAACAAACACCTGCGTCTTGAAGAAATTAAAAAAAATTGTCGGGACTTGGACTCGAAGGAGACACTGGCCCTTTAAAACTATTGAGGCGATACTACTTATTTTAAAGTATGATTCCTAACCACGTAGCTCAGGGTGTGATTCCATTTTCCGTAGGGCTGACTCTGGGACCTTAATGTTGAGAAGTGTCGTTAACCAATAAATAAATGAATAAACAAATTTTAATTTGCCTGCTCCTGGGGCACGAATATTTCAATGGGAAACCCAAAAGAAATTTCATCCAATATTTTATGACGTTCTAGGAATTCTTAATTTGGCTCAATGTAGTTGTGATTCCAATTTCAGTCAAAGTTAATAAACGGAAAAAAAAGTCAAGTCAATTAAGGAAACACAAGTAGAATACAAAGTCATTGCGGGTTTCGAGGCAAGTATTTTCAAACTTGGAAACAATTATGCATTATTTATAAATGTGTTTCTTTCTTTTCTTGGTGTAGAGAAGGAGTCCTTTAGGTTACTGCTTAATGAACTCCTATCTAGCCGGGCTGTTTGACATGGCCAACCCGACCAAGTCAGGTTGCATCTACGACCAAATAAGCATGTATTGGTTTCCTTCTTCAAAAAATACAAAATTTCGTGTTTTGTAATTGTGGGTTGAAACCACCGTTCTAATATTTTTAGAGATGTTGAATCTGATGATGTAATTTTCAACAAGATCATCATCTTGATCATTTAGATCAAGATCATACTATTTAGGGGATGTTTTATTCTTGTTTCTAAAATTATACAAGTGTTGTTATGCGTAAGAACTTTGATGGGTATAATTAAATTTAATGAATTTTACATGTCAAGAATCAGGATAAAAATAGCATTCTTTTGATGCGAATATTTTTTTCAAACTCTCACCATTAGGAATATTGGTTATTATTGACAAGGGTCAATCTTTACTCACATCGTTATCATTTTGGCCGGGGCCACGGAGATTGCAATAAAAGGGAGTAGAAACGTTTGAAATAGTGCCATGGCGAAGGCCAATTTTAGGAGGAGTCTAATTACTTCCAGAGTGGGTGGTTTCACCAGTAAAAGATTCTTTTTATCGTCATTGTATAGTTAATAATTATTTAACTTATACTCTTTTTACATAAAAATGGACAATAAAATGCAAGGCTACAGTAGTGTCTTACATAAAGGCGCTAATTATACATGGAATTACACAAGCCTGAGGCATGGGTATGTGTGCAGTTTGACGAGCACATTGCAAAAAACGACCAATCCCTCTATATAATGGAGCTATAAAGTGACCAAGCATGTTATACTAGGAGCTAGGAACGAGATTGTATAATGCAACCAGACGGGTTTCAATGCCAAAACTTTTGATCGTCACATTACGCATTCAACAGATTTATTGAACCTTCTGTAAAAAATACTGGTTTCAGTCATAGGGTAAGAAAATCATGTTTTTTGTATCAGTAATGTTTTTTACTAAGACACATCCAAGCCTCGCATGTTTCTGACTCAAAAATTGTCGAACCCTAATAACCTCTAGGCTGAAGGTACCTTGCATATTGTCTAGAATTGATTGGCATATGGTGTTAAATCATTTACCAAAAAATTAGCTCTATTTAAAAAAGGGTATAGCATTTGCGAATTGGACTTAATGAACGATCTTAATTGTTGATTGAATAATAGGGGTGTGAATGAACCTAATTAGTGATCGGATCGTATGAAGGTGGTAAAATAGGGTTAAACTGATTAGCAGTTAAGGTAAACCCGAAAGGGTTGTTAACTCATAGCTTATTTATTATAAATTTGGAATATTATCAATCTATGTGAATGGTTAACGATGATAAAATGCCCCTGAGAGTTGACCTAGCTTTACTTCACCGATGTGTTTTGTATAATACACAAGTACCGTTTGAACAGTGTTGTCAATATAAAATATGGTCTAACATTAAAGTATACTAAAAAGTTGATACTAATAGAGATGTAGACGTCAAGAAAAGAATTTTAATAATGAAATTCAGAACAACCCTTAGAAATCCATGCAAATCAAGTAGTGAGGTGTATATGAATATGAACCGTCAAGGATCATAAGCACCAATGACCCTTACCACCAGGGACCTCAACCTCCGAAGGTCCTTTATCCCCAACCTCCAAGAGTTCCCTCCCCCCAACTTTTTGGCCCCCACCCCTATTTTTTTAATTTATTTTTTTTTGAAGTTTTTTTTATTTTTTTTATTTTTTTTTTTAACATGATATATTTTTCAATTTTTTTACATCTCTTAGAATGACGTAACATACTTAACACATAACAGAATCACATTAAATATTTTCCAATTTCAAATGAGAATGATATAGAAATGTTAGTCGTGACTTTTACTATTAGAAAAATATTGTTTGTAGTAGCACTTTTTTTATTGGACTAATTTTTTTTGGACTTCGAAACTATTCAACTTTTTTTTAAGTATCTTAAAATGACATGAAACATGCTTATGGCTCTGACAATCGTACTTTATGCTTGCTCAGAGACACGATGCGGCTTTCTCAATGGTACTCTATGGCCGGTTATCGACACTACCTGGTTTATTGCATGTATTAAATCAGTATTTTTACGCAGTGGATGGATAAACACAATTCATCTCTAAAAAGTGAAGATGAAGCATATTAAGAAAGTGTGTTCACATGATAGTGTTATTGTAGCATTGAATGTTGACAAGGAGAAGTATTTAAACTATGAAATAAGTACAAGTGGTAGCACTTTCGGAAACGTATGCGTACATTGTCATGACAGTAAGGAATTAAATTTCTTAGGAGTACCAAATAAATTCAACTCTTATGATGGTGGATATGTGAGGTTGAGATCCCCAGAGATAATTGCACTCAAAGAGAATGCCAACATAAAAATAACAGTTGATGAAGAGGGGCATCTTCTTGCTAGTGCTTGTGGTAATATGTTACCCAGTGTTAAACCATATCGTCAGCTTTCGGGTATTACCATTCAAATGAAAGCAAAGAGTAAAAGAAAGGCCTACTCTTCTACTAATATCATAAATCATATCTTGTCTACGTGCCGAAACTGTTACCTATGTAAAAATAATATTGTAATAGACAGTGAAATTACCGGAAAAATTAAAAGGGCATTGGTAGAAAATTTGACTAAGGAATATAAAGATAAATCGATAAAATACAAAGTGCCAGCAAATGTTGCTACCTTTGATCAAGCAGTCAATGAACCAAATAATACCAAAGACGAAACGCATATTGAATCTGTCGGTGACACACCAGTAAAATTGTGTACGACTCAAAACGAAATAATGATTATTCTACTGATTACGAGCTAAGAGAAGACAATAGCTACAATATCAAGAGAGAACATGGTGAACATATTTCATGGACCAGATTTAAAATGTCCAAAGTTGTTCATTAATATTGATAAAGTATAATAATATATTTTTTGTATTAATATTCTACATAACATTATTTCATTAAAAATATATTATGCATTACATTGTTATGTGTTCATTATTTTTAGAGTAAGCTAGCATATCAAGCGTTTAGAATGTCTATTAAACTATTGGAGATGTAAGAAAAGGAATTTGCATACATCATATGTCGGTATGATAGGTTAATATAGAGAAAATCTAAGTATAAGAATGAATAAATTCTCTATCAACATCTATTGACAGATGCATGGGATAGCATTGACAAAATCTTAGTATCAGAGTGAATAAATTCTTTATCAATGTCTTTTGACAGATACGTTTGATAAAACTGGAATAACTTAAGTATCAAATTGAACAAATTCTTTATTAACATTCTTTATCGATATCATTTGTCAGATACGTCATATAACATTGACAAAATCTATCTATTAGAATGAATAAATTCTTTATCATCATCCGTTGTCGGAATTGTCATTATGGAAAAAATTGTAAGTAAGTAAGTAACAAACTCTTTCTTGAATTCACATCTTGGATGCACAATACAGAAATTATGAAAAAATTGTAATTTCCAGACTTCATTTGAATGCAATAGATACCAAGAGTTCTATGACTCCCCTCCCCCCGCAATGAATTCTATGGGTTTCTCCCCACAATGAATTCAGATGGTTTTAGGACTCATCCCCCTAGCCATAACTCCATTCAACCTTGAGCGAAGGTATAAAAGTTTGATGAAGTACTTCTCTACTTAACAACTACATTAACAGCTTCCAAGATGATAGGACTGTATGACACAGAATTTATCGGTTTGAAAAAATTATCTTGTGGTGTTATCTTTGAATGTGCATTTTTATTATTGTCTATGAAACTCGAAGAAATTGACTGTTATCATTGGATAGTGAACTATGATATGTTTGAGTATGATAAAAGCTTGTGGAGTACTTACGTCGTATAAACAGAATGGGATTCTACGATAGAGTGATAGACCACTTAATAAAAGTGGTCAGGAACTGAGAAATGTTCAGAAGGAAGTAAGTGAAAAATGCAGCTTTTTCGGGATTGAAGCACTCTACGTAAAGGGTAATGTACCCACAGATAAAGTTTTAATTCAAAAGTGTGACCCTATGATTCCACTTTTCAATCTAGAAGAATTTAAGTGTCCTAAATTTGAAGGGGCTTATCACTGTCCTGAAGGCGAGGTTAGGTTCTTCGCGCAGTGGATACCTAAGGACATACCTTATCGCGATAAATGCATAAGACACGATAACTATTCTATATCATGGGATCCTCGTATCTGGATGTTTAAGAGTGAACTTTAAGTACTATTTTTATGTAAATATGTGTTTTTTCTCAAAAAATCTATTAATATGTTTAAGCAATAAATATCATTAAGCTTAACACGTCTTTATTCTTTTGAATAGTTCTATTCATTCATTAAATTATAAAGAAATTGTAAGTAAGTAACAATCTTTTTCTTGAATTCACCTCTTGGATGCACAATATGGAAATTTCATTCAAGAAACTATGAAAATATCGAAAGTAAGTAACAAACTCTTTATTGTTTTCACCTCTTGGACACACAATACGGAAAGTTCATTCAAGAAATTATGAAAAAATTGTAAGTAAGTAACAAACTCTTTCTTGACTTCGCCGTTTGGATGCAAAGTACAGAAATTTAATTCAGGAATTTATGAAAAAAAATTTGTAAACAAACTCTTTCTCGAATTCGCTTCCTGGACAAACAATACAGCAATTTCACTCAAGAAAGTATGGAAAAATTGTAAGTAAGTAACAAACTCTTTCTTGAAATCTCCTCCTGGATACACAATACAGACATTGCATTCAAGAAATAAAAAAAATGTAAAGAAATTCTTTCTTGAATTCGCTTCCTGGACACAATACAGATATTTCATTCAAGAAATTATGAAAAAATCGCATGTAAGTAACAAACTCTTTATTGTTTTCACCTGTTGGATACACAATACGGAAATTTCATTCAAGAAATTATGAAAAATTGTAAGTAAGTAACAAACTCTTTCTTGAAGTCACCTCTTGGGTACAAAATGCAGAAATTTTACTTAAGAAATTATGAAAAAATTGTAAGTAAGTAACAAATTCTCTCTTGAATTCGCCTCCTGGATACACAAAAAAGACATTTCATTCAAGAAGTTATGACAAAATTCTAAGTAAGTAACAAACTCTTTCTTGAATTTGCCGTTTGAATGCACAATACAGAAATTAAATTCAGGAAATTATGAAAAAAATTGTAAACAAACTCTTTCTTGAATTCACCTCTTGGATGCACAATATGGAAATCTCACTCAAGAAATTATGAAAAAAATTGTAAGTAACTAACAAACTCTTTCTTGAATTCTCCTCCTGGATACACAATACGGAAATTTCATTCAAGAAATTATGAAAAAAATTGTAAGTAAGTAACAAACTCTTTATTGATTTCACCTCTTGGATACAAAATACAGATATTTCATTCACGAAATTATGAAAAAATTGCAAGTAAGTAACAAACTCTTTATTGTTTTCACCTCTTGGACACAAAATAGGGAAATTTTGTTCAAGAAATTATGAGAAATTGCAAGTAAGTAACAAACTCTTTCTTGAAGTCACCTCTTGGATACACAATGCAGAAATTTCATTCAAGAAATTATGAAAAAATTGTAAGTAGCAAATTCTTTCTTGAATTCACCTCCTGGATACACAATACAGACATTTAATTCAATAAATTATGAAAAAATTTTAAGTAAGTAACAAACTCTTTCTTACACTCACTTCTTGGATACATAATATGGAAATTTCATTCACGAAATTATGACAAAATTCTGAGTAAGTAACAAACTCTTTCTTGAATTTGCCGTTTGGTTGCACAATAGAGAAATTTAATTCAGGAAATTATGAAAAAAAATTGTAAACAGAGTCTTTCTTGAATTCACCTCTTGGATACACAACATGGAAATTTCACTCAAGAACTTATGAAAAAATTGTAAAGTAAGTAATAAACTTTTTCTTGAATTCCCCTCCTGGATACACAATACAGAAATTTCATTGAAGAAATTATAAAAACAAATTTTAAGTAAGTAACAAACTCTTTATTGATTTCACCTCTTGGATACACAATACAGATATTTCATTCAATAAATTATGAAAAAATCCCAAGTAAGTAACAAACTCTTTATTGTTTTCACCTCTTGGATACACATTAGTTAAATTTCATTCAAAAAATTATGAGAAATTGTAAGTTAGTAACAAACTCTTTCTTGAACTCACCTCTTGGATACACAATGCAGAAATTTCATTCAAGAAATTATGAAAAAATTATAAGTAGCAAATTCTTTCTTTAATTCACCTCCTGGATAAATAAAAAAGACATTTCATTCAATAAATTATGACAAAATTTTAAGTAAGTAACAAACTCTTTCTTGAACTCACTTCTTGGATACACAATATTTAAATTTCATTCAAGAAATTATGACAAAATTCTAAGTAAGTAACAAACTCTTTCTTGAATTCGCCGTTTGAATGCACAATACAGACATTTAATTCAAGAACTTATGAAAAAAATTGTAAAGTAAGTAATAAACATTTTCTTGAATTCTCCTCCTGGTTACACAATACAGACATTTCATTCAAGAAATTTTAAAAACAAATTGTAAGTAAGTAACAAACTCTTTATTGATTTCACCTCTTGGATACACAATACAGATATTTCATTCAAGAAATTATGAAAAAATCCCAAGTAAGTAACAAACTCTTTATTGTTTTCACCTCTTGGATACACATTAGGGAAATTTCATTCAAGAAATTATGAGAAATTGTAAGTAAGTAACAAACTCTTTCTTGAAGTCACCTCTTGGATACACAATGCAGAAATTTCATTCAAGAAATTATGAAAAAATTGTAAGTAGCAAATTCTTTCTTGAATTCACCTCCTGGATACACAATACAGACATTTCATTCAATAAATTATGACAAAATTTTAAGTAAGTAACAAAGTCTTTCTTGAACTCACTTCTTGGATACACAATATGGAAATTTCATTCAAGAAATTATGACAAAATTCTAAGTAAGTAACAAACTCTTTCTTGAATTCGCCGTTTGAATGCACAATACAGAAATTTAATTCAAGAACTTATGAAAAAAATTGTAAAGTAAGTAATAAACATTTTCTTGAATTCTCCTCCTGGATACACAATACAGACATTTCATTCAAGAAATTATAAAAACAAATTGTAAGTAAGTAACAAACTCTTTATTGATTTCACCTCTTGGATACACAATACAGATATTTCATTCAAGAAATTATGAAAAAATCCCAAGTAAGTAACAAACTCTTTATTGTTTTCACCTCTTGGATACACATTAGGGAAATTTCATTCAAGAAATTATGAGAAATTGTAAGTTAGTAACAAACTCTTTCTTGAACTCACCTCTTGGATATATAATGCAGAAATTTCATTCAAGAAATTATGAAAAAATTGTAAGTAAGTAACAAATTCTTTCTTGAACTCGCCTCCTGGATACACAACACAGACATTTCATTCAAGAAATAATGACAAAATTCTAAGTAAGTAACAAACTCTTTCCTGAATTTGCCGTTTGAATGCACAATACAGAAATTTAATTCAGAAAATATGAAAAAATGTAAACAAACTCTTTCTTGAATTCGTTTACTGGACATACAATACGGTAATTTAATTCAAGAAATTATGAAAAATATTGTAAACAAACTCTTTCTTGATTTCTCCTCAAGGATACACAATACAGACATTTCATTTCAAGAAATTATAAAAAAAGTTGTAAGTAAGTAACAAACTATTTCTTGATTTCTCCTCAAGGATACACAATACGGAACTTTCATTCAAAAAATTATGAAAAAATTGTAAGTAAGTAACAAACTCTTTCTTGAATTTGAACCGTGGATACACAATTCAGAATTTTCATTCAAGAAATTATGAAAAAATTGTAAGTAAGTAACAAACTCTTTCCTGAATTTGTCTCTTGGATACACAATACAGAAATTTCATTCAATAAATTATAAAAACATTGTAAGTAAGTAACAAACTCCTTCTTGAATTCACCTCTTGAATACACAGTACAGACATTTCATTCAAGAAATTATGAAAAAATGTAAGTAAGTAACGAACTCCTTCTTGAAGTCACCTCTTGAATACACATTACAGACATTTCATTAAAGAAATTATGAAAAAATGTAAGTAAGTAACGAACTCCTTCTTGAAATCACCTCGTGGATACACAATACAGACATCTCATTCAAGAAATTATAAAAATTGTAAGTAGGTAACAAACTACTCGCACTCATAGTGAGAGAGATATGCAAAAAGTTGGGTTAATTTAGGTTCACTTACAGTGGCGCACGCCACTCTAAGTGAACCTAAATTAACCCAACTTTGTGCATATCTCTCTCACTATGAATGTGAGTAGTTTGTTACTTACTTACAATTTTTTGTGATTTCATGATTGAAAATATGTATTGTGTATCCATGAGGTGAATTCGAGAATGAGTTTGTTACCTACTTACAATTTTTCATAATTTCTTGAATGAGATGTCTGTATTGTGTATCCACGAGCTGAATTCAAGAAAGAGTTTGTTACTTACTTACATTTTTTCATAATTTCTTGAATGAAATGTCTGTAATGTAATTAGGTTCTTTGCGCAGTGGATACAAGAGGTGAATTTAAGAAGGAGTTTGTTACTTAGTTAAAATGTTTTCATAATTTCTTGAATGAAATTTCTGTATTGTGTATCCAAGAGACGAATTCAGGAAAGAGTTTGTTACTTACTTACAATTTTTTCATAATTTCTTGAATGAAAATTCTGTATTGTGTATCTATGAAGAAAATTCAAGGAAAAGTTTTTTACTTACTTACAATTTTTTCATAATTTCTTGAATGAAATTTCCGTATTGTGTATCCTTGAGGAGAAATCAAGAAAGAGGTTGTTTACAATTTTTTTCATAATTTCTGGAATGAAATTACCGTATTGTATGTCCAGGAAACGAATTCAAGAAAGAGTTTGTTTACAATTTTTTCATAATTTCCTGAATTAAATTTTTGTATTTTGCATTCAAACGACAAATTCAGGAAAGAGTTTGTTATTTACTTAGAATTTTTGTCATTATTTCTTGAATGAAATGTCTGTATTGTGTATCGAGGAGGCGAATTCAAGAAAGAGTTTGTTACTTACTTACAATTTTTTCATAATTTCTTGAATAAAATTTCAGCATTGTGTATAAAAGAGGTGACTTCAAGAAAGAGTTTGTTACTTACTTACAATTTCTCATAATTTCTTGAATGAAATTTCCCTAATGTGTATCCAAGAGGTGAAAACAATAAAGAGTTTGTTACTTACTTGCGATTTTTTCATAATTTCTTGAATGAAATATCTGTATTGAGTATCCAAGAGAAGAAATCAATAAAGAATTTGATACTCAATTACAATTTTTTTATAACTACTTGAATGAAATGTCTGTATTGTGTATCCGGGAGGAGAATTCAAGAAAAAGTTTGTTACTTACTTACAATTTTTTTCATAAGATCTTGAGTGAAAGTTCCATGTTGTGTATCCAAGAGGTGAATTCAAGAAAGAGTTTGTTACTTACTTAGAATTTTGTCATAATATCTTGTATGAAATTTATCTGTATTGTGTATCCAGGAGGCGAACTCAAAAAGAATTTGTTACTTACAATTTTTTCATAATTTCTTGAATGAAATTTCTGCATTGTGTATCCAAGAGGTGACTTCAAGAAAGAGTTTGTCACTTACTTGCAATTTCTCACAATTCCTTGAGTGAAATTTCCATATTGTGTATCCAAGAGGTGAATTCAAGAAAGAGTTTGTTTACAATTTTTTTCATAATTTCCTGAATCAAATTTCTGTACTGTGCATTCAAACGGCGAATTCGAAAAGGAGTTTGTTACTTACTTATAATTTTGTCATAATTTCTTGAATGAAATGTCTGTATTGTGTATCCAGGAGGCGAATTCAAGAGAGAAACTGTTACTTAGTTTCAATTTTTCCATAAATTCTTGAATGAAATTTCTGTATTGTGTATCCAAGAGGTGGGTTCAAGGAAGAGTTTGATACTTACTTACAATATCTCGTAATTCCTTGAATGAAATTTCCCTAATGTATATCCAAGAGGTGAAAACAATAAAGAGTTTATTACTTACGTGCAATTTTTTCATAATTTCTCGAATGAAATATCTGTGTTGTGTATCCGAGAGGTGAAATCAATAAAGAGTTTGATACTTACTTACAATTTGTTTTTATAATTTCTTGAATGAAATGTCTGTATTGTGTATCCAGGAGGAGAATTCAAGAAAAAGTTTGTTGCTTACTTACAATTTTTTTCATAAGCTCTTGAGTGAAAGTTCCATGTTGTGTATCCAAGAGGTAAATTCAAGAAAGAGTTTGTTACTTACTTAGAATTTTGTCATAATTTCTTGTATGAAATATCTGTTTTGTGTATCCAGGAGGCGAATTCAAGAAAGAATTTGTTACTTACAATTTTTTCATAATTTCTTGAATGAAATTTCTGCATTGTGTATCCAAGAGGTGACTTCAAGAAAAAGTTTGTTACTTACTTGCAATTTCTCATAATTTCTTGAATGGAATTTCACTATTGTGTATCGTAGAGGTGAAAACAATAAAAAGTTTGTTACTTACTTGCGATTTTTTAATAATGTCTTGAATGAAATATCTGTGTTGTGTATCCAAGAGGTGAAATCAATAAAGAGTTTGATACTTACTTACAATTTTTTTTTATAATTTATTGAATGAAATGCCTGTATTGTGTATCCAGGAGGAGAATTCAAGAAAGAGTTTGTTACTTACTTACAATTTTTTTTCATAGTTTTTTGAGTGAAATTTCCATATTGTGTATCCAAGAGGTGAATTCAAGAAAGAGTTTGTTTACAATTTTTTTCATGATTTCCTGAATTAAATTTCTGTATTGTGCATTCAAACGGCGAATTCAAAAAAGTTTGTTACTTAATTAGAATTTTGTCATAATTTCTTGAATGAAATGTCTGTATTGTGTATCCAGGAGGTGAATTCAAGAGAGAATTTGTTACTTAGTTACAATTTTTTCATAATTTCTTGAATGAAATTTCTGCACTGTGTATCAAAGAAGTGACTTCAAGAAAGAGTTTGTTACTTACTTACTATTTTTCATAATTTCTTGAATGAAATTTCCGTATTGCGTATCCAAGAGGTGAAAACAATAAAGAGTTTGTTACTTACTTGCAATTTTTTTCATAATTTCTTGAATGAAATTTATGTATTGTGTATCCAAGAGGTGAAATCAATAAAGAGTTTGATACTTACTTACAATTTGTTTTTATAATTTCTTGAATGAAATGTTTGTATTGTGTATCCAGGAGGAGAATTCAAGAAAAAGTTTGTTACTTACTTACAATTTTTTTCATAAGTTCTTGAGGGGAAGTTCCATGTTGTGCATCCAAGAGGTGAATTCAAGAAAGAGTTTGTTACTTACTTAGAATTTTTTCGTAATTTCTTATATGAAATATCTGTGTTGTGTATCCAGGAGGCGAATTCAAGAAAGAATTTGTGACTTACAATTTTTTCATAAGTTCTTGAATGAAATTTCTGTAATGTGTATCCAAGAGATGACTTCAAGAGAGAATTTGTTACTTACTTGCAATTTCTCATAATTTCTTGAATGAAATTTTCCTATTCTGTATCAAAAAGGTGAAAACAATAAAGAGTTTGTTATTTACTTGCGATTTTTTCATAATGTCTTGAATGAAATATCTGTATTGTGTATCCAAGAGGTGAAATCAATAAAGAGTTTGTTACTTAATTACATTTTGTTTTTATAATTTCTTGAATGAAATGTCTGTATTGTGTATCCAGGATAAGAATTCAAGAAAAATTTGCTACTTACTTACAAGTTTTTTCATAAGTTCTTGAGTGAAAGTTCCATGTTGTGTATCCAAGAGGTGAATTCAAGAAAGAGTTTGTTACTTACTTAGAATTTTGTCATAATTTCATGTATGAAATATCTGTATTGTGTATCCAGGAGGCGAATTCAAGAAAGAATTTGTTACTTAAAATTTTTTCATAATTTCTTGAATAAAATCTGCATTGTGTATCCAAGAGGTGACTTTAAGAAAGAGTTTGTTACTTACTTACAATTTTTCATAATTTCTTGAATGAACTTTCTGTATTATGTATCCAAGAGGTGAAAACAATAAAGAGTTTGTTACTTACTTGCGAGTTTTTCATAATTTCTTGAATTAAATATCTGTATTGTGTCCAGGAAGCGAATTCAAGAAAGAGTTTGTTACTTAAAATTTTTTCATAATTTCTTGAATAAAATCTGCATTGTGTATCCAAGAGGTGACTTTAAGAAAGAGTTTGTCACTTACTTGCAATTTCTCACAATTTCTTGAGTGAAATTTCCATATTGTGTATCCAAGAGGTGAATTCAAGAAAGAGTTTGTTTACAATTTTTTTCACAATTTCCTGAATTAAATTTCTGTATTGCGCTATCAAACGGCGAATTCAAAAAAGAGTTTGTTACTTACTTAGAATTTTGTCATAATTTCTTGAATGAAATGTCTGTATTGTGTATCCAGGAGGTGAATTCAAGAGAGAATCTGTTACTTAGTTACAATTTTTTCATAATTTCTTGAATGAAATTTCTGTAATGTGTATCCAAGAGGTGGGTTCAAGGAAGAGTTTGTTACTTACTTACAATTTCTCGTAATTCCTTGAATGAAATTTCCCTAATGTATATCCAAGAGGTGAAAACAATAAAGAGTTTGTTACTTACGTGTTATTTTTTCATAATTTCTTGAATGAAATATCTTTATTGTGTATCCGAGAGTTGAAATCAATAAATAGTTTGATACTTACTTACAATTTGTTTTTATAATTTCTTGAATGAAATGTCTGTATTGTGTATCCAGGAGGAGAATTCAAGAAAAAAATTGTTGCTTACTTAAAATTTTTTTCATAAGCTCTTGAGTGAAAGTTCCATGTTGTGTATCCAAGAGGTGAATTCAAGAAAGAGTTTGTTACTTACTTAGAATTTTGTCATAATTTCTTGTATGAAATATCTGTATTGTGTATCCAGGAGGCGAATTCAAGAAAGAATTTGTTACTTACAATTTTTTCATAATTTCTTGAATGAAATTTCTGCATTGTGTATCCAAGAGGGGACTTCAAGAAAGGGTTTGTTACTTACTTGCAATTTCTCATAATTTCTTGAATGAAATTTCACTATTGTGTATCGAAGAGGTGAAAACAATAAAGAGTTTGTTACTTACTTGCGATTTTTTAATAATGTCTTGAATGAAATATCTGTGTTGTGTATCCAAGATGTGAAATCAATAAAGAGTTTGTTACTTACTTACATTTTTTTATAATTTCTTGAATGAAATGCCTGTATTGTGTATCCAGGAGGTGAATTCAAGAGAGAGTTTGTTACTAACTTACAATTTTTTTTCATAATTTCTTGAGTGAAATTTCCATATTGTGTATCCAAGAGGTGAATTCAAGAAAGATTTTGTTTACAATTTTTTTCATAATTTCCTGAATTAAATTTCTGTATTGTGCATTCAAACAGCGAATTCAAAAAAGAGTTTGTTACTTACTTAGAATTTTGTCATAATTTCTTGAATGAAATGTCTGTATTGTGTATCCAGGAGGTGAATTCAAGAGAGAATTTGTTACTTAGTTACAATTTTTTCATAATTTCTTGAATGAAATTTCTGCACTGTGTATCAAAGAGGTGACTTCAAGAAAGAGTTTGTTACTTACTTACTATTTTTCATAATTTCTTGAATGAAATTTCCGTATTTCGTATCCAAGAGGTGAAAACAATAAAGAGTTTGTTACTTACTTGCGATTTTTTTCATAATTTCTTGAATGAAATATCTTTATTGTGTATCCAAGAGGTGAAATCAATAAAGAGTTTGATACTTCCTTACAATTTATTTTTATAATTTCTTTAATGAAATGTTTGTATTGTGTATCCAGGAGGAGAATTCAAGAAAAGTTTGTTACTTACTTACAATTTTTTTCATAAGTTCTTGAGGGAAAGTTCCATGATGTACATCCAAGAGGTGAATTCAAGAAAGAGTTTGTTACTTACTTAGAATTTTGTCATAATTTCTTGTATGAAATATCTGTATTGTGTATCCAGGAGGCGAATTCAAGAAAGAATTTGTTACTTACAATTTTTTCATAATTTCTTGAATGAAATTTCTGCATTGTGTATCCAAGAGGTGACTTCAAGAAAGAGTTTGTTACTTACTTGCAATTTCTCATAATTTCTTAAATGAAATTTCCCTATTCTGTATCAAAAAGGTGAAACCAATAAAGAGTTTGTTATTTACTTACAATTTGTTTTTATAATTTCTTGAATGAAATGTCTGTATTGTGTATCCAGGATAAGAATTCAAGAAAAAGTTTGTTACTTACTTACAAGTTTTTTCATAAGTTCTTGAGTGAAAGTTCCATGTTGTGTATCCAAGAGGTGAATTCAAGAAAGAGTTTGTTACTTACTTAGAATTTTGTCATAATTTCTTGTATGAAATATCTGTATTGTGTATCCAGGAGGCGAATTCAAGAAAAAATTTTTACTTAAAATTTTTTCCATAATTACTTGAATGAAATTTCTGCATTGTGTATCCAAGAGGTGACTTTAAGAAAGAGTTTGTTACTTACTTACAATTTTTCATAATTTCTTGAATGAAATTTCCGTATTATGTATCCAAGAGGTGAAAACAATAAAAAGTTTGTTACTTACTTGCGATTTTTTCATAATTTCTTGAATGAAATATCTGTATTGTGTCCAGGAAGCGAATTCAAGAAAGAGTTTGTTTACTTGCGATTTTTTCATAATTTCTTGAATGAAATATCTGTATTGTGTCCAGGAAGCGAATTCAAGAAAGAGTTGGTTTACAATTTTTTTTTAATTTCTTGAATGAAATGTCTGATTTGTGTATCCAGGAGGAGAATTCAAGAAAGAGTTTGTTACTTACTTACAATTTTTTTATAATTTCTTGAGTGAAATTGCTGTATTGTGTGTCCAGGAAGCAAATTAAAGAAAGAGTTTGTTTACAATTTTTTTCATAATTTCCTGAATTAAATTTCTGTATTGTGCATCCAAACGGCGAATTCAAGAAAGATTTTGTTACTTACTTGCAATTTTTTCATAATTTTTTGAATTAAATTTCCATATTGTGTACTCAAGAGGTGAATTCAAGAAAAAGATTGTTACTTACTTACAATTTCTTCATAATTTAATGAAATGAATAGAACTATTCTAAAGAATAAAGACGGGTTAAGCTTAAAGATATTTATTGCTTAAACATATTAATAGATTTTTTGAGAAAAAACACATATTTACATAAAAATAGTACTTAAAGTTCACTCTTAAGCATCCAGAAACGAGGATCCCATGATATAGAATAGTTTTTACCGTGTCTTATGCACTTATCGCGATCAGGTATGTCCTTAGGTATCCAGAGCGTGAAGAACCTAACCTTGCCTTCAGGACGGTGATAAGCCCCTTCAAATTTAGGACACTTAAATTCTTCTAGACTGAAAAGCTGAATCCTAGGGTCAAACTTTTGAATTAAAACTTTATCTGTAGGTACATTACCCTTTGCGTAGAGTTCTTCAACCCCGAAAAAGCTGCAAATTTCACTTACTTCCTCCTGAACATTTCTCAGCTCCTGACCACTATTATTAAGTGGTGTAATCACTCTATCGTAGAGTCCCAGTCTGTTTATACGACGTAATGTAGTACTCCACAAGCTTTTATCATACTCAAGCATATTATAGTTCACTATTCAATTATAACAGTCAATTTCTTCGACTTCCATAGACAATAATAAAAATGCACTTTCAAATATAACACCACAACATGATTTTTCAAACCGATAAATTCTGTGTCATACAGTCCTAGCATCTTGGAAGCTATTAATGTAGTTCTTAAGTAGAGAAGTACTTCATCAAACTTTTATACCTTCGCTCAAGGTTGAATGGAGCTATGGCTAGGGGGATGAGTCCTAAAACCATCTGAATTCATTGTGGGGTGGAGCCATAAAAACCATAGAATTCATTGCGGGGGGAGTCAGAGAACTCTCGGTATCTATTGCATGCAAATGAAGTCTGGAAATTACAATTTTTTCATAATTTCTGTATTGTGCATCCAAGAGGTGAATTCGAGAAAGAGTTTGTTACTTACTTACAATTTTTCATAATGACAAATCCGACAACGGATGATGATAAAGAATTTATTCATTCTAATAGATAGATTTTGTCAATGTTATCCGACGTATCTGACAAATGATATCGATAAAGAATGTAAATAAAGAATTTGTTCAATTTGATACTTAAGTTATGTCAGTGTTATCAAACGTATCTGTCAAAAGACATTGATAAGAAATTTATTCACTCTGATACTTAGATTTTGTCAATGCTATCCTATGTATCTGTCAATAGATGTTGATAGAGAATTTATTCATTCTTATACTTAGATTTTCTCTATATTAACCTATCTATCCGACATATGATGTATGCAAATTCCTTTTCTTACATCTCCGATGTTTTAATAGACATTCTAAACGTTTGATATGCTAGCTTACTCTAAAAATAATGAACAGAGAACAATGTAATGCATAATATATTTTTAATGAAATAATGTCTTGTAGAATATTAATACAAAAAATTTATTATTATACTTCATTAATATCAATGAACAACTTTGTACATTTTGAATCTGGTCCATAAAAAAGATCACCGTGTTCTCTCTTGATACTGTAGCTATTGTCTTCTTTTAGCTCGTAATCAGTAGAATAATCGTTATTCCATTTTGAGTCGTACACAATGTTTACTGGTGTGTCACCGACAGGTTCAATATGCGTTTCGTTTTTGGTAATATTTGGTTCATTGACTGTTTGATCAATGGTAGTAACGTTTGCTTGCACTTTGTTTTTATCGATTTATCTTTATATTCCTTAGCGATATTTTCTACCAATGCCCTTTTTATTTTTCTGGTAATTTGACTGTCTATTGCAACATTATTTTTACATAGGTAACAGTTTCGGCACGTAGACAAGACATGGTTTCTGATATTAGTAGAAGATTAGGCCTTTCTTTTTCTCTTTGCTTTCATTTGAATGGTAATACCCGAAAGCTGATGATATGGCTTAACACTGGGTAACATGTTACCACAAGCACTAGCAAGAAGATGCCCCTCTTCATCATCTATTATTTTTATGTTGGCATTCTCTTTGAGTGCAATCATCTCCGGGGATCTCAACCTCGCATATCCGCCATCATAAGAGTTGAATTTTTTTGGTACTTCAAAGAAATTTAATTCCTTACTTTCATGACAATGTACGCATACGTTTCCGATGGTGCTACCACTTGTACTTATTCCATAGTTTAAATACTTCTCCTTGTCAACATTCAATGCTAAAATAACACTATCATGTGAACACACTTTCTTAAAATGCTTCATCTTCACTTTTTAGAGATATGAGTTGTGTTTATCCATCCACTGCGTAAAAAATACTGATTTAATACATGCAATAAACTAGGCAGTGTCGATAACCGGCCATAGAGTACCATCGGGAAAGCCGCATCGCGTCTCTGAGCAAGCATAGAGTACAATTGTTAGAGCCATAAGCATATTTCATGTCATTTTAAGATATGTAAAAAAAAATGAATAATTTCGAAATCCAAAAAAAAATTTAGTCCAATAAAAAAAAGTGCTACTACAAACAATATTTTTCTAATAGTAAAAGTCACGACTAACATTTCTATAACATTCTCATTTTGAATTTCGAAAATATTAAATGTGATTTTTTTTATGTTTTAAGTATGTTACATGTCATTCTAAGTGATGTAAAGAAAAGTTGAAAAAATGCATCATGTTAAAAAAATAAAAAAAAAAGTAAAAAAAAAAACAAAAAAAACATCAAAAAAATGGGGGAGGGGGTCAAAAAGTTGGGGGGAGGGGTCGCTTGGAGGTTGGGCATAAAGGACCTTTGGATGCTGAGGTCCCTGGTGGTTAGGGTCATTAGTGCTTATGATCCTTGACGGTTCATACTCATATACACCTCACTACTTGATTTGCATGGATTTCTCAGGGTTGTTCTGAATTACATTATTAAAATTCTTTTCTTGACATCTACATCTCTATTAATATCAACTTTTTAGTATACTATAACGTTAGACCATATTTTATATTGACAACACTGTTCAAACGGTACTTGTGTATTATACAGAACACATCGGTGAAGTAAAGCTAGGTCAACTCTCAGGGGCATTTTATCATCGTTAACCATTCCCATAGATTGATGCTATTCCAAATTTATAATAAATAAGCTATGAGTTAACAACCCTTTCGAGTTTACCTTAACTGCTAATCAGTTTAACCCTTTTTTACCACCTTCATACGATCCGATCACTAATTAGGATCATTCATACCCTATTATTCAGTCAACAATTAAGATCGTTCATACAGTCCAATTCGCAAATGCTATACCCTTTTTCGCAAATAGAGTTTTTTTGGTAAATGATTTTACACCATATGCCAATTAATTCTAGACAATATGCAAGGTACCTTCAGCCTAGAGGTTATTAGTGTTTGACAATTTTTGAGTCAGAAACATGCGCGGCTTGGATGTGTCTTTAGTAAAAACATTATTTATACGAAAAACATGATTTTCTTTCCCTCTGACTGAAACCAGTATTTTTTACAGAAGGCTCAATAAACCTTTTGAATACTTAATGTGACGATCAAAAGTTTTGGCACTGAAACCCGTCTGGTTGCATTACACAATCTCGTCCCTAGTTCCAAATATAACATGCTTGGTCACTTTATAGCTCTATTATATAGAGGGATTGGTCACTTTTTGCAATGTGCTCGTCAAACTGCACACATATCCATGCCTCAGGCTTGTGTAATTCCATGTGTATTCAGCGCCTTAATATAAGACACTACTGGCTACCACTGAAAATTTAGCTATATGCCAATGCTCAATTGTGAAATAAACTGAAGGTTTGAACACAAAATCAAACGATTTTGAATAACAATAGCACATACAACATAATCATAGCATATAACAATGGCCTTTCAATACCATTTTCTGTAAGTTAATGGTTGACAGATACACCCTCCCAATGCCTTAATCTCATGAATGACATTCTGAGATTTTTAGGGAAATCCCAAGGAGTGCCAAACAGGAAAAAAGTACCCGGATTTGCAATAAATATTTGTGAACAACTTCATTGCATTTCATTAATAATTCTTAAAATCACACTGGCTATGCATGATAAAATGAGGGAATTTGTAAAGAAGAAAAAACGATGAAATATACAGCCAGTGAAAAAAAAAATAAACATGCAGGTATTTTGGTCAATATCCTATGCCCCACCGTCCTCAATACCCAAAAGTAAATAAAGAGTAAGTTTTGTCTGTCTGTTTTCTATTCTTTATTTACTTTGACGCGCTAAGGACGGTCAAGCCGAGGTCTCGACCAAAATATCTGCAGCTTTATTTCTTTTTTTTCAGTAGCTGGAAATATCCTCGTTTTTTTACAAAATTAATAAATTCCCTTCTAACGTAACACCCCGACTGCATGCGATCTACGCCATGAGAAATAAATGAAAATGAGAAAATTAAGAATAATTTTGCTTGGGGCCCAGATTCCACCACCCCCCAACAAAATTTATTCCAAAAATATTGTTAAATTGAATTCAAAATTTCAAGAATCATTGCCAGAGCTAACAGGAGCACAATTTTTTTAGGAGGAGATAATAGTAGCCTATGCATTTGCTAAATTACTTTATAAAAATTTTTTATCTTTCTAACAAAGCTTGAAGAACTATTTTATTATCAAAATACAATAAACTCTCAAATACAAAGGGTTGGAGAAATATTCGCCCAGCCACAAATTTCACAATCCCCTCCTCCAACGATAAAAGTCTAACAAATCGATTTTCAAGCCTTAAAACAAATAGGGCAGACTCATCAAAAGCACATGTAATTTGAGGTCATCTCTACGAGGAAAAGAGAAATTCCACAGATTAATCTTCGGTTTTTAAATCATAGAATACCAATAAGTGACGAAGTAAGATACTTAGGCTTAATTTTGAATAGAAAATTACTTTGGAATGTCCATTGATGAAGAGGAACGGCAAAAACCAGATTGAGCTTTACATAACATAGATATTAAATTGATCTGAGTTGTAAATGCAGAAAAGAAAGTCGGCGTATTGGAGAAATGAGTTAAATAGATCAAGTTATTTTGGGCCTTGCCAAACTATGGATTCTTATAGATAGAAACCGAAGAGATATAAAAAATATTTACCGAACAGAATAAAATAAACCGAACAGAATAAAATACGTTTGTCTTGTTTACAAAATTTTTCATTTTATCACTTTTGATGTACTTATTACAGATATCCATTGCAGATGAACTAAATTTTGTAGGTTATATTGTGTGGCTCCAAGAAAAATGAAACGTTTTAGAAAATACCAAAACGTCACTGGAGTATCAGCTACATATTACATATAGCGGATGCAGCTTAGATCTAATTGCACTATAGTTAGAGCAAGATATAAGAGGATTGAACTTAGAAAAAGTGGTGCAGCTAAAGGGTCTGTTTGCTTGTATACAAATATAAGAACAATGATTTATGTACTGTATGAGACAGTGTATGGGGCTTTCTACATCAGGCAAAGTATTTTGGGGAATATTTGGTTACGGTTTTAACTTGTTTTAAAGCGAACGTTGCTACAAGGTATTTGTAGGGCAGCGAAGAAGTCTGGAATATGTGTTTATTAAAAGAAAATCTTAATTTGTCAGTATAAAGTGTTATTTGATTCTTGGTGTAGTGAAGTTCGCTGATGTTCATTTGTTTGATTTTCGATGTTTTTGTGTACATGGCTCTTAATTTACGTTACTACCGAATGCTATCGCAATCGTTATCAATGATTGGTACTGCCTTTTCAGGACTTTTTCTTACTGAACTTAGGTGGAGCAGCCTGAAATTCTTTCTTTTTTGGAGTGCCCAGAGGCAAGCTAAAAAAGGATTAGTTTAGTTTTCAGCTCTGTTTTTATATTTCTCCAGACGAAAAAAAACTTAATATTTATTTACGGATATTTTTTAGAACTCTTGTTAGAAAGGAATATGTAAGCTCAAACAAATTAAGAGCAATAATTCCAAGTTTCATAAAGGCTTAATAATGACAAGAATAATATCCGTGTGACTTCCCCGACATCTAAGTACTGTCCTGGATCCAGGGAGTGGTCTTAGGGACACCTGCCCTCCAAGAAGATTAAAAGCTGCAGAAACTACAGGGATTTAGGAACGAAAACAGCAACATGGACGAGCCCCCCCCCCCCCAATATCCACTCTGTATTTATCCCTTTCTGAGTATGCAAGTTAGCTTTATGATTAGTGAACAATTTTACACCGACCAGTCTTGGTTAATTTACCCATAATTAGTCTGCTTCTAGGCGGAAAGTAAATTGGCCTATTTCATTTTTACTTACAAATTTTTAATAATGCATTCAAGAAATAATTTTCCAAAAGTAATAAACTTTTTTCCCTTTATCTACCACAAGTAACAGTCATTGGTAACTGATATTTACCAATGACTGATATTTACCTAGTCAGCGGTAACTAAGAGATATGACTGACATAGTAATTAGTCCTATAGTAATCATATTCAGGATGCGTAACAAGTCACTGAAAATAAACAAATAGTCTAGATTAGCAGGAATTCCATGACATATTTTTGAATTAACTATTATACCTCTTTGTTTATTAGAAAAATAAGTTTTTCCTATAAGACTCAAGTTCAGCTTTTTTTTTCAAAAATTAAACAAAAAAGAAACTAATTTTAGAAAACATACTTATGATATAGTAAACTCCTCATAAGCTCGTTTGATATATTTAAAAAAAACGACAAACATTCCTGACTAAAAAACATATTTTGCAAATTATCTCTCAAAATAAACAAAATATTTAGATTAGCAAAATTGATAAATTTCTGTATTGATTATAATACCTTGTTTTTACTAAACCAACCAACCCTTATATGAATCGACTTCATTTTTTCATGGATTAAACAAATGAGAAACAAGTTAAAAGAATTAGAAGTATACTATAGTTTTCATAATAACAAATTCTTGGTAAGCTCGTTGGGTTTACTTTCGAAAAAAATAACCAATGCTCGGCTAAAAACACATTATACCTATCAAAATTATTTCATTTGAATATAACTTGGTCTGTTTTGAGGCCGAGCTAGAAAAAGCTTGACTATTCTAAGACTCTTGTATCGCCGTCTAATTATTATTAAAATAAAACAAAAACAAATTAAAAATGAAAACAAATATAAAATAAAACAAAACAAGCAGAAATTATTCCGTATTTGAATGAAGCTATCCCCTCCTCAACACCCCACTCTTGACGCATAAGTTTTTTTTTTGCTTAAAAAAGTAGAGTTGTGACAAAGAGTCAAAATTTAGCGTAAAGAACGAGGTGTTGAGGAGGAGACAGCCCCTTTCAAATACAGAATAATTTCTTTTCGTTCTAAGTTTTAATGTCGCTCCTTACTTTCAGTTAAAAAACTTGTTTTTTTTTTCACTTCATTTCGGATCGTTTTCCAAACAATACAATTAATATATATAAATCTTTGATAAACTGTTTTTTTTATAACTGTTTGGTAAAAATTTTAATTACTTTATGTTAAAATTCAATGACATATCTCTTCTCTTTTTTTTCTGAATAAAATCAGGAAACATCCACGTTTGAACCGGTAACCTCTCGATCTGCAGCAAATTTCAATAGCAAATACTGTGTGTACACGATAGGAGTAAACTTTAAAACTTACAGCCCTTTTCCGTATACGGAGGAGGCTGCCCTCTCCACAACATCCTACTTTTCAAACTAAAGTTTTTTATTACTTTAAAAAATCTTCTTTTTGTTCTAATTAAATGACTCTTGTGTTAGATAATTTCGGAGACCACACTGCCTTTCCATGACGATAAAATAAAAGTTCAAAATAGTGATAAAATCCTTCTTAATAGACAGTGTATAGAAATTCACAAAAATACCAGATATTTCGGTCACATATACAGTGACCGACATATACAGTAACCGTCATGTGAATTTCTATACATTGCCTATTAAGGAGGATTTTATCCCTATTTTGAACTTTTATTTTATCAACTCTTGTGTTTCAAAAGTTGCTATTAAAAAAATGGGACAAAGTTCAGACATTAGCGTAAAGAGCCAGGTCTTGAGGTGGGGGAACCCCCTTCATATATGTAATAATTTCTGTTCGTTTTAAGTTTTATAGTTTATCCTTACTTTTTGCTGAAAAACTAGTTTTTTTTTTATTTGATTTTTGATGTTTTTTTAATTATGCCGAAAAATCCGGCTCCACATCAACGAGAAAATACTCACAAGCCAAAGATAGATCCTATAGACAGTTCAATCCTGGTACAAATATACCCCGGAAAATTACCCTTAACATCGTCACTCGTAAAATTGAGTCGGCAAAGAGAAAGTTATACAAATAAAATGAATTTCGTATAGGAATTCTGGAATATTCCTTCAATTTAATATTTTTCCTGAAAAGTTCAGCCCTGGAAACTTCCTTCCCCATTAAAAATCCCCCCAGAAGGAAGCTCACCAACCCTCCCCCACCCTAAAACCTATGCAAACTTTCCAATAACAAATACTATACTTAAACAATGGGCAAATTTTATAGCTTAAGGACCTTATGTTGTAAACAAAGGCACAGTTTTTGGATCTTTCAACTATGTTGAACAAAAATCGATATCCCAAAATTTTAATCGGACAATTTTGAGGGAAAAGGGGACTTGAGAAGAGTGCTAACTGCTCTCTAATCTTTTTGGTCACTTAAAAAGTCCACTAGAACTTTTAATTTATGTTCAAATTAGCCCTCCCTCGATGTTCTAGGATTACTGGCACGATAAGACCATCCCTGGGAAAATAACAACAAGTAAACCAATAAACACGCATTCGTGATCTTTCTTCTGCTTAAAATTACTAAATTCTACATTTTTGCTAAAAGAAACCTGAAACTTCTACAGTAGGTTTTTCTGATCTGATGAATCTGATGGTGAGGTTTTCATTAAAATCTTTGATTTTTAGGGTTTATTTCCCCCATTTTGAACAATCAAACAAATTTTCTCGGGCTCGCAGCCATTGTTGGGTAACACTAAGCTTAAGGATCTATAATATATTTGGAATTGCCATAATTAGCCGATTCTTTTGATATATCTATTGACATCAGTAGAGTGCTAAGTTATACTTTGCTTTGCTTATGTTCCTTCCCATGCTATTTGCTTGGCTTACGTTCCTTCCCATGCTACTTGCCTAGATTACGTTCCATGGCACCTTTCCAGAGCATGTACTTATGGATTTGCTTGCCTTATGTTCCCTTAAAGGTTTGAAACCTACACCTGAGGCACTAAAGTTTGACATGCACATTGCAAAA